>OZ014485.1:20137123-20557123 GCA_963965965.1 Trididemnum nubilum
AGCATAGTCTAATTCGCCAGATAGTTCAGTGAAAAATACAGTACACTATCAGAAAAATTTTGATGACTTTTGATTTCAGTCTAGTGATGTTTCTCTAAATTGCTCGACAGCGGAAAAAAAATGCGCGTATTACTTAATTTGTTGGCTAAATTGGACAACATTAGCAAAATTAAAAATTATCAAACGCATTTCGCAATATAATCTTCCAAATAAAAACGTTCTAAAGCGCCCCTGTAACCGAAAGCTTTAACTACCATTAGAGAAACCGGGAACTACAAGTATTAACACAATACCAAGTTAAAAAATAAAATTCACAATGACATTTTTGCTAATGTCAATTTATACGGAAAAACACTACAAAAATCAAGTTTTTACTGCCTTAAAGAAAGAGCATTAGTATGCCACATGTAAAAGCATGGTTAAACAATCACTCACAATAACACTAAGAATCAATCATTACGTTAGAAGACAGCAAATCAGATACCGTATATTGACAATTAATGCGCAATCAACTTTGAGCTTCTCATTAATACTATAGAAATAGATTGAGGTTTATAAAAGCCAACACTGTATGGAACAGCAACAGCTCAATATTTAAAGACCAAGTCAATGCCAGAAGCCAAAGCAACGCTTTGCAGAAATAGAATTATTTAATATATTTTACAAAAGCAAATTCATAATTTACAGTACGGCAACAAGTTTAAATTGCATAGAAGGGGCAACTACATACTCAATCAAGAATACCCTACTTCAATTTTAATTTCTGAACATATTCGGTCAGGGTATTCCACATTGCAGCAGTTTGGTTCTGGATTTTCGGATCAGTAGAAGTATAATCCAAGCATGAGGCTTGCCACATTCCAAAACCATTCAAACCTAGTTGCACAGCTAATTCATATTTATATGTGAGGCTTTGGACATTGTCAAACTGAATCTGATGGTACACATTATCTTCTTTTAGAGTAAAATAAGGTGTTTTGGCTTGGGGTAGCCATTTTAAACCATCTAAATTATTGCTATAAAGGGCATTAATCTCGGCATAAGTCTTCTGTCCACTTGCGGCACCTAAAATTACACAAACATCTCCTCCAGAAGCATTATAAAAATGAGAACATGTATAATCATATCCATACCAAGGTACAGCCATTACAAAATGTTGGGCTGGGATATGCAACCCATTGATGTACTGGTCATAAGCATCTGCAATCAGCAGCAAGGGACTATTGGAATTAGCTATAAGCAAATCTACGGTAGCATCATAATCCATAGTAATCATGTAGTCAGTCCATTGGGCAATGGCAGTATAATTATAGCACAAAAAGCTGATGCAATCTGCCAAGTACGGTGAATAATAAATATCAAATGTCACAAGATAATTTGAGTTAAGTTTCTTCACTGTCTGATAAGCATCTTTGGCCAAAGCTGATATACCATTGACATCATCATCTGTGGGGGCAGGACCTTCAATGTCAAGATTTATGCCATCCAACTGATGTTGAGTAAATTCTTTCACCCACGATGATACGACTTGTTTGCGATATGTTTCATTGAGCAATTGGCTGAATTTATTGGGATCTGTGCCAACCAACAAAGTTACATATACATTTTTTGAGTGAGCAAAACAATACAAATCAGTAACGTTGCCAGATGAATACACTATAACATTTGTGATCTCTGTCCAGTTCCATTTTCTGAAATAGGGGGTAGCAGCATCGGCAAATACAACTAATTGCTTTTGGTACTTTTTGGTTATGGGCTTGCATAGGTCAGGAGAAGAACATGGGCAACTAGCAAAAACTAATCCAGTGAAGCTGATAAACCAAGTTACTACAATAAGCGATGGAATTACATTTGATTTGATAGTATGCATCTTTGTAAACTTTATTTGTAATTCACTACCTGCAAGCAACTACAGCTATGTAGCTACACTAAAATTTCGAAACAAAATCAAACAATACTTCACAACGCAACTTTTCAATCAACAAATGTGCAACATATAAACGAAAATAAGAAAAAACTAAATGACATATCAGTCCAGTACTGTAATTTGATTTGTCATTCCAGGCATACCATAGTGGAATTGTGGGCATCTGCAGTCAAGATTTGCATTTAGTAGTTAGGCTGTTGTTCCTGTGCATTGTTAAATCATTTTATTGATAATAAATTCAATTCCCGACTGCGCCAGTGCACTAATAACAATTAGGCCAACTATTGAAAAATCTGGTTTCTCCATGAAAATTGGTTGACATAAACAAAACTAGTGGTATACTTAGACTGCATTTTTGCACAATTTGAAAAAAATGACGAAGACAATTTGGACTGTTTGGAGAAATCATCATATGGAAACAAATTTTTACATACTTGGTGACATACTCATTAACACACTTTTTTTACAAGAACCAATTACTTTTGAGTTGAAGCTGGCTGTTCTTAATTTTTTGGCCATTCTCAGCCTTATTTGTTCCTAAATTTTGAGATCATCGACGTCAATTTTAGTGATCATGCTTGTAAAACTGCTTAATTTCAAATGCTTTGTCAGCTTGATTAAACGCATTTTTGCAGCATTGTAAAATTGACAAAGCGAAAATGTGAGTTTTTTCGATTCGAACAACAGCCAAAATTTTTTTTATTTGCCTGCGCAATACGCTACAGTACTCTATTATCTCGGAATCGTTGCGTTTTGCTTGCTAATACTGTAATTGAAAATCACTGAAATTTTATCATTTTGAATCGGTAGAGAATTTAGTTCTTTTTGGTTTGAAAATTCATTCTTTTTCGTTTGTTCTTAATTTTTTTACTGCTGAGACTGGCTTTGTTCTTAATTTGTTCATAAATATTGAGCAAAAATAAGCCTCGTGTTTTTATAAAATTGTTGCCATGAAAAAAGGGTAACTATATACGGAAGTTCTAAAGCAACTAGATTAGATCTCTCAAAAAACAAAAATCAAAGGTGCTGGCTAGGGCACAACAGCATTCAACCAATTTTTCTCAGAGTTGACAGACACGTAATTGCTCTGTATCAAAGCTTATTAACTTTGTATTTACTAAAGGAATTTTCTCTTTTCTCATGAGAACAATTTTATGGGGTTTTTTTATGAGAACAAATTTATAATCGCTCGTTACCTAACTTTATTTATTAACTTTGTATTTACCAAAAGGAATTTTCCCTTTTTTTATGAGAACAAATTTATAATCAAAAATTGAGAAGGGAGCACCATTTAAAAGGCACATTACGAAAGCAATCAAACAAACAATATTCGATTGTTTTCGCAATGTACCTTTGAAATGGTACTCCCTTCTCAATTTTTGTTTTAATACGTGATTACAGCACTCCACTCAGCTTGTATGGATTTCCTAATGCTACAACTTTGTTGTCCCTTTTTTAAAAAATTATAATCGCTCGCTATCTAAGTTTATTTATCAGCTTAGTATTTACGAAAGGAATTTTTCCCTCTTATTATGTGAAGAATTTTGTAAGAACATTTATATTAGCCAAACCAGCAATCTTATTGCAAATAACTTTCCCTTAAACAGCAATATTTTTGATAATGTCTTTCATCAGTTCGTGGATATCGTTGGAAAAATAATCAATAAGCATGTACAGCACGCTAGAGTCGCAAACAATATAAGAATCGTAAGCAATAAAAACTTGCGGAACAACCTTGGATAACTAAAACAATACCAACTTCTATTACGACAACAAACTAATGTTTTGAACTCGCTTCATTACTGATTATACAGTGGAAAAAAGTTTCTTTCGGCGTCGCACGAACAAATCAATGTAATTAGTCATTTAGCTTTTAAACAACTGGCTCTAGCTTGACAGATACCATAAATAGTAATACAACCAAACAACCTAAGATTTCCTACAAAAAGCTTTGGACTAAATCTATCCTGATGCGCAAAGTACTACCGAAGTTCAAAATCTGATTACATTTCTAAAAAACAAAGCAGCGAAGGGGTAGGACAACATTCAGCCATTTTTTCTCAAAAATGCCAAACACGCAAGTGCTCTGCATCTAAGCTTATTTATTAACTTTGTATTTACAAAAGGAATTTTCCCTTAAATTGCAAGGATCACCTCTATTAATAAAAACGGAGCAAAAGAGAAAATAAAGAATTACCGCCCCATAACTATTTAACTTAACTTTTCAAAAATCATAGAAAAGATTAGGTTTGTGCGACTTAGCGTTTTTTTCAAAAAACACCTTTTTTTCAAATACTGCATATGTTCAAGTTTTAAATTTATTTTAATAGCACTGCACAAATCAAAAAAAGAACAAAAAAACTTTTTGGGTAAAATTAAACTAAATGAATATCATGAGAGCAGCGACAGAGTATCTACGTAGGGACAGTTAGATCTTGGAGACTCCGTTCATCTGTAAGAAAATGACTTTTAATTATAAGTTAGTCGAGGGTTAGAAGTGAAAAAACAGGCAATAAACAATCCAATTGAGGTGCTTAATATTATGAAACAAGGCAACAAAACAATCCCATTACGAAAATCAATATGGTTCTCAAAGTAACACTTTCACATCACATGCAATGTTGGACGTCGTCACATCATCATACGATATCATTGATGATCATTATCATACGGAATTAGCTTTTGCCGATTAAAAAAAAGCATTTGATACAGTATCAAATGACATTCTCTTGACAAAGTTAAATAACTATGGAATTCGAGGCGTTGCACACACTCTAATCCACTCCTATCTTAAAATTGACAAACAAGACATTTTGTATCTAAATAAACCAAAATTAATCGAACCTAAAACCAATCACTGTTGGGGTTAACCAAGGATCGTCAATAGATGCTACGTTTTTCCCGATATTTATTAGCGATCTACATAATGCATTAGAAAGCAAACCAAGATTACTTGTGGATGATTCGGGTCTGTTAGTGAAAAGTTCGAATCCTCAACAACTCTAGATCAATCTTAATCAAGAACGTACATAATCTCCATTTGTGGTGCAGTGTGAATAAGCTATCCGTCAATTCAACTAAAACCAATATCCTAATCATTGCCCTCCAAAGAAAGACTATGGCAAACACAAGTCACACTCCAGTACTATTCATCAATAAAACAAACAAAACACATAACGATTTGGCAATCAATAATCAATAGCTGTTGTGCTTGCTCTCAAAAATAAACAGTTTAAGGAAATTGTGCCAAGCCGATATTTTATCGGTGGTAGACACCGATACAATATATCGGCTTGGCCTTGATATCGGCCGATATATCGGTCGAGCTCTACTACTTTTCACTAAATAATCACTTAAGTTGTTGCTAATCACTTAAAATGCAGTTTTAGGGCCGTAATTTGATCCTGGTCCATGTTTGCCAAGCAACTGAGATTTTTACATTTGTTTCATCTACTACATTGCTGACAGAAACATGTGTATTTGATATATGCATAGATATTGAATAATGGATATATTATACCCAATCATAAACTTCTGAGAAGAACAGAGCTTGACACCGAAAAGATACAGACGGCCATTCAGTGAAAAAAGTCGCCCTGTGATAAAAAAAAAACTACTAAACCAAATGCACTTTTGCAAAATAAAAAAAAGCAAACAAATCCGACGTTTGAAGATAAAACCCACTACAAAATTACATTCAAAAGTCGAGATTTTTAATCTGCAAACGTATTCAGGAATTTAAAAGCAGCTTTTAATAGCGACGGAGCTATCATTTCAAAATGATTTTTTTCTATATTTTTGCATTAACTTTATAATATTTTAGATGATTTTTGCTGCATCGTACATCATAATAACAACCCATTGTCTATTTCAATGTAATCAATCTTTATATAAGCTCATACCACCGCACTTTAGCTTTTCTTCATTCCAGCGTAGATTCGTGAAGAGAGCTGAATGAAAACCTTTAATATAAAACAGTCTTTTTCAAGGTTACCCATTTCTCAGAGAGTGGAAATGATAGCTCCAACGCTATCAAAAGCTATTTTGAAATTCTGTTCCACGAACAAATTTTTGAATTTAAAAACAAATTCACTTAAAAGATTTAAGCCAAATATGCTGTCTTTCAGCATTTAAACATATTTTGGACTCGAACAGTAAGTATGCAGGGGCTGATTACACAGAGCAAAAACAAATTTTTTCAAACTCTTCTAAATCTTAATAATTTAGAATATTTGTAATTGGTCTAAAAACGTTCAAAATGTCACCAAATGGCGTTAAGATGACTGTTTTTTTTCCGAAAAAAATGAAGAATTGCCCAGCTGCTGGGGGCTTTGCCCACAGGCCTCCATACATGTCATCATGTCCAAAATCTCAGCCAAGTGGCATTAACATGGCTGTTTTTTTCCGAAAAAAATTGCAAGAATTGTCCAGCAGCTGGGGGCTTCACCCCTAGCCCTGATAGTGGTAACTTGTTCTCTCACACAATCTTCACTACCAACAACTTTCAAAATCATTATCACAGGGTTTTTGAAGAAACAAATGTTGTAATAAAATGTAACTACTACCGCGAAACCCTGTTCGACTATAATATCGTGCATTTTCATTAATGGTTAAAATAAATTAACTACATTTAGGCCTGGTTGCTTTTTGAAAAATTGAACCCTCTTTTAAAAAATTCTGGTTGGGTCTCTGGTATTAGGCTATTCTTATGCTGTTAGTGTACACACCAAAACATTGATAAGTATACGATGATGAGGTGGCAGCGAAATAACCATGCAGTCCACCACTGTCACCTCCAATACTTAACTGCTGACTTAATGAAACCTTCAGGGTGAAAAAAAGCAACAAATTGAAAACACCAATAGCAAAACATGCACATACACAAACTGACAAATACTGTCTACTACAAAAAAAATCTATACTGGTACGATGTAGTAGGTTACAGTATTTTGTCAGATGAGAATTATTGTTATTTTTTTCTAACTTAAACAAGTGCTTACTCACATTTTGAGATTAGATATTGTTTATATTTTTTGACAAACAATGGAAAAGTTAAATCTAATATGGTGTGGTTAAGGCTGTGTTCATTAAATTGATTGATATAACAGGCTATCGTACTGGTAGGTAACTGGCTTTGCCTACTGTTTCATGTTTTCAAATATTACAATTCAAAGATATAAATCAAATGGTTTATGAGTAAGCTATGGTATGCAGAATAGATGGATGTGATACAAACTACTAAAATGTATAACATATCACTGTATCATTTAAGTTATTAATTGAGCTTATGCTCCTAGTCTAAAATACTACAGTTGACTTGTTCATAGTGATATTTTTAGTATAATGTTTAAAGTACGTGTAGCCTAATTCATTTAAAATTTACAAAGTAGCTATTTTGCCCCTAGAGTATTGAGTCATGATATGTTTTTTTGCCTCTTGTTAGAGTTAGGGCTATTTTTGTAATGGAGGAAAAACAGCATTAAGGGTTATTTTGCCTCCAGTGCCTAAATAGCATGTGGCTATTTATGCACAGGAGACTTCTGCCTGAGGCAAAATAGCCACTGCCAAAATTTATAGGTTACACAAGAACACTATCTGACTAGTCCTACAGTAAAACTGGACATTTTTTATTTGTAGAAACTTTTTTGTTTTGAGTGCTGCCAAGTTTTTGCCTCTGCAAAACTGCAGCAAGAGGTGCTGCAGTAACTACTGGTCAGTGGTAGCCTAATAAACAACCACTCACAACACTGTACTCTGGCACTGTAGCATGCTGTGTTACTAATGTATAATTCATATAGTGTACGGTCAACCTTTTTACATGAGGCTTTGCAATTGTGTTCGTGAAAAAAATCAACACTATTTCATCATAAAAGATATTACGGTGGTTATGAAAACTTTTATACAGAAACTAATAATATTCGTGATACAAGCTTTTGTGATGCAATAACCAATATTTATGACAAAATGGTGTTAAAAATTTTCATCAACACCATTGGAAAACCTCAAGTAAAAAATGACTGTAGCGTAACTTAGTCTAGTGATCCAGCTACAGTCAACCTTTTCACATGAGGTTTTGCCAGTGGTGAGAACTTGCGCTGCAAGCCTGCAGTGCAACTATCTTACTTGCAATAGCGCTTGCGCTGCAAGTATTTAAGCAATTTTGAGTGCAATTCAAATATGATTAAGAATGATTGTTTTTCAATCAAATGTGATTAAAGATAAGAAAAAACATTGATGAGGTAACAGGCGCAGCCAGGGATTTTGATTGGTGGGGTAGGGCCAAACCGCAATGCACACATAATGGTGTCATCAAAATCTTTCGAAATGAGAGACTTTTTGTGGAACAACGATACCGTAAAATGGAGTATCAGAAGCCAGGGCCTGGGTTGGCATGTATCCTGGATTTTGCTAAAGGGAAATGACTTGATCCAAAAGTTAAAAAGATTTCCAAACTTGTCTAAATTGGGAAACGCAGTGAGCAAACTAGTTGAACCTAAATGTATCACAGATGGGGTCTGGGAGCCACCACTGGGCAATTTTTTGTAATTTTTTTTTGAAAAAAATAGCGATCTTAATGCCATTTGAATCACATTTTGCACGTTTTAGAACCATTTGAAACAACTAAATTTTTAAGATTTGAAAGCCAATTGAATGAATCAAATTGGTGAGTCTTCCTTTCACTTAAAAGATCAAATCCAAAACACCTCTAAAATCTTAAATTTGGGGGTTAAATTTTGTAATTGACTAGGCCCAAGTGGGAGAAGCAAGGTACACTGCCTCCTGCAATATTTTTAGCATGAAATAATCACTTGAGTGTTTGCTTAGGAGATTTTTGTTTCGTCATGAAATTTACCAGTTTTAGGAGTACATGTATGACTAGGGGGCCCAGACCCCCTTAATTAAAATTAAATAATTTCTTCAATATGCATTTTTTCTAGCTTTTTTTTGTCAAAGACATTTTGTCGCGATAGGAACTTGGGTATTCTGCATCTTTAGAAAAAAAAAAATTGCATCTAGCATGAGCAGTTGCGGAGTTATGGCCATTTTTTTGATTTCAGTCGTTGCCATGGAAACACGTTTTCAGGAGGCGTAAAACAAAAATTTAATCAAAAAATTTTGGTGGTACACTAAATTGAATTGGTAGGTGAACCCAACTTTTGGGAGAGTTCTTAAGAAATTGAAGAAAATCACCAAAATTTGGTACAGCCTACTCATCATGTGAAATTCCATTCATCTACATCTTGCAGTACCGTCGACTGCGGTGTATTTGCACAGGTAGGTGACTTTACACAAAAACTTTAAAAAATTTTTTTCCAGCAATAAAAAAATAGAAAAGTGTGCAAAACTTATTTCATCTATGATTGTCAATGCTTTATGTTAGTAACAACTGAATTTGCAATGCAGATTGCTTATCTAATGCTAACATTATTAATAGTGTGGCTTGAAAGCAACTGTAAAAAAGTGCCAAAAAATACATGATGCTGAAACTGCCTATCTCAAACTGATGTTTACATGTATCGAGTTTTCTTACATTCTCTATGTCTGAGATTATTGCTTTAACTCTGTTTATGTTTGAATTGCAATTGGATCAGAGTAAAGCCTTACCAGATGAAATAACTTTTTGATGCTGGTTATATAGTTTTGGCAGTGTCTGCTGCACCGGCCCGGTTTCCAACATCTAATTGCTGCTGCACGGGCAGCGGCGGTCGTTTTATTTTGCTGTTCAATTTGGATCCTATACATCTCCCCGAAAAACACCTTCCAGAAATTACATTTCCCCGAAAAACACTTGGCAGAAACTACATCATCCCGAATATACATTTTCCTGAACGTGCATTTTCCAGAAATTACATTTCCCTGAACATACACTTGCCAGAATATACATTTTCCTGAACGTGCACTTGCCAGAAATTACATTTTCCTGAACGTGCACTTTCCAGAAATTACACTTTCCTGAACATGCACTTGCCAGAAATTATATTCGCCCGAATGCTCATTTGGCAGAATTTACATTTGGCTGAAATTACGTTTCCCCGAAAACTTATTTTCCAGAATTTACACTTGCCAGAATGTACATTTGGCCGAAATTACATTTTCCCGAAAACTTATTTTCCAGAATTTACACTTGCCAGAATGTACATTTGGCCGAAATTACATTTCCCCGAAAACTTATTTTCCAGAATTTACACTTGCCAGAATGTACATTTGGCCGAAATTACATTTCCCCAAAAACTTATTTTTCAGAAATTACATTTCCTCAAAAATTCATTTTCTAGAAACTATTTTTCATGCGAAAAATTATATTATGTTCAGGTTATTTATTTCTAATAAACAGAGCAAACTTTTAGTTGATGTTAAGAAACGTTGCAATAACAGTTAGCTTACTGAATGAGAAATATAACCTAGCTTATTAGTCAATTTGCTCTCATAAGTTGTGCTTCAAGGGTAAGGAAAATTAGCAATTAAAAATTGATGGAAGCATGTTCACAGAGGCAAAGCAAGCTTACTTTAACCCAGGTCACACTTTTTTTAGAAGAGCTAATAAATTTTAAGTTGAGGCTGGCTTCTCTTAGTTTTTTGTCAACTTGTTGCTTCATTTGTTCTTAATATTGTTTCTTGAATTCTGAGAACGTTCATGTCAATTTAAACGACCATGTTTTTAAAGTTATTTTGGAGTCCAATTCCGAATGCTCTGTCAGCTTGAGCAAAGACTTTTATGCTTTTTTGCAGCACGGTAAAACAGCAAAAGCGAAAAAGTACGGAGTTTTTTTTGACTTGAGAACATTCAAATATTTATGAGTTGCTTGCGCAGTTTGAAGCAGCACTCTATAATTTTAGAATCGTTGCAATATTTTGCTAGTAAATACTGGAAAATTACTAAAATTTCATATTTTTAGATTAGCACAGAATTTAGTTGCTTTTAGATTTGAAATTTTTTCTTTTTTGTTTCCAATGTTTTTGTTATTGATGGAGGCTGGCAATTTTTTATATTCTGAGCAACAATGAACCTCGGGTTTTTATGAAATATTATTGTTATAAAAAAATAGTGTAATTCGTCATGCGTTCGCGACAAAATTAAATCTGCAGCTGTAGTACGAAGCAGCCAAAATCTACACCAAATGCAAGCCACCAAAACAACACTTGTTGTATTCCTCGGCAAAAGATTTCGCGCTTTAGCTTACAAACACTCAAAAAGCAGCAATGGCGTATATTCCCACAACCAGCTTCAAAGAGCTTTTAGTTGAAATCCACCAAGAAAGCCACTCCTACGGAAAGCTCATTGTGATGTCAATTCCCGCCATTCACATTTCATACAATTTAGAACATTTCATTCGCAGTTCATGCAAAGGTAGCAAGAAGATAAGTGACTCCTTCAAGTGACGTCACAATTAAAACCAACGAGTCTTGCTCTAGCAAAAACTGACCGCATAATGCAATGTAATGAACAACTTAGAATGAATGATCTTGTCGACTGTCGAGATTGTTGTTGGGAAGGTAGCACAAAAATTCGAATTTGCTGCTGTTAAGAATTTTCTGCTGTGTACTTTTGACCAGATAATTTTGAGTTAATATTTGCTTGCAACCAGGCTCCTGTCAATCTTTTGAATTGAACAATTTTACCAATTTACACATTGGTGTCAGTGAAACATTAATTTTTGCTTTAAATAAATTTTCCCTCAAGGCGCGTTATGTACCTCAAATCAAAATGACAGTTCCTTACGATGTTTTTTTTTTAATTTTTCAAATTTATTGATACGAATAGGTCTATTTCATTACATTATTGTATAATTATTGCGAGAAAACGCTCACTTAACAAGTTCCATTAAAGCAAGACGGTAGGCCAGTGCTTCCCAATCTTTTCATCACCGTGACCTATTTTCAATTCGAAAATTTTCCATGGCCTCATCAAAATCGCTAGCTTAATTGCAATTTATTAATTTTCAGGTGATCTCCACAAAAAAAAGGGTATTTGCGCCAAAAAACGCAAATTTTGTGCTAGCTCGCTCTCTAACGGGCCCCACAGCACCAATGATTAAGACAGTTTTTCAACCGAATTTGCAATTACCCAAATAGCTCTGTAGCCCACCACAAAATGTTCCTACGGCCCACAGGTTGAAAACCACTGCTGTAAGCCGTAGGTAAGCGTAATGGTCGTGAAATTTCAGTTTCTTCTTTTCATTTGCGAAAGTCCGCACTAAGGTCAGTAGCCTAGGCGAGGTAGTGTTGCAGTGCTGTCACTATAGGGGGACCGTGCCCCCCATTTCAGTTTACTCAAAATACTGTTTTTGCAGCATCACGTAACGATAAGACAATAGCCAATGATGAAAATACAGCAATAATAACTTTCAAACATAATTTTCATTTGACGTTTTCAGATCTTTTGCCAAATTGCTGGCAATCAACTGGTGTACATAAATGTGACAGAATAACCAGCTTTTTTATTGTAACACGCCTTTACAAATGTCTTGCACAAGAGAGATATAAGACTGTAAAATCTTTACCGATACTTCGTTAGTGATTATACCATGAACAATAGGTGAAAACATTTTTTTCAAAGAGCAGCTGTTTTTGATCTTTGGAGCACACTCAACATTTTTAGGTCGCAGTCAGTGGAGCACCATGGTGAAGGGGCTTAGGTTCTCTAAGCCAAGTCACCTAGAAAATTTAACTTCAAAATACAAGCGTTTAAAAATATTTAGACTTGACCTGAAGTAAGGGGGGAGAGCTAAAGGGGTTGAGCAATTTAAGTCTTTGAAATGACCTGAATTTTAGCAATTTAGTCATTGATGCGGCTTCAAAAAGTGCGAAAGGTGATTAAAATGCCATTAAAATTGTTATCTTTGTGCTGTAAAATCTCAAACATTGGCCAGTGGTTCCCGGTCTGTGACACGCTCGAGTTTCATCAGTTTGTTTAGCACAAGGCCTAAATTAGACAATTTTTGTGCAAAAATATTTTTTGTTTTACCAATCGTTAGCAAAATCGTGGTTGCGCGTTTGGCCGCATTTACTGCTGCAGATAGAGTTTTCAAGCAATTACGGCAGGGTCGCAACTCAGGGGGGGCCAGGAGGGGCAGCGCCCCCAAACAAAAATTTCGCTTACCCAAACCTCAAAGCTACAATAGGAGAAAATATTGGTAGGTCTAAGTAACCTATTGTAAGGCTGTTGATTAGTGATTTGGACTGACGCGAAAAATTGCGTTTCGCAAAACTTTTATAATTGGTACATTGATTGTGGTGGCACTGGCACCAGGTATGCATAAGCCTAATGCATAATCGCAATCCTTGCTTGATATAGCTGACAAGCTACAACTTGTTTAGTAGTAAAATCTGTGAAGAATATTGCAATATTTTATTGTGACGCAATAGCAACTATTTTACAATCAAAAAATTGACGTTATGTGTGGTTGCGGTAGCACCATGGTAGCACGCTAGCATTAGCAATGAGTGCACGTGGTCGCTTTGACCTTCGCCAAAAAGTTGCTTAGTAACTGTTGTACTCTGCGTTTTGTCTTGTTTGGCAGTAATGGACAGGTTTGTCATGAGAAGTATTAGAGACCCTCACCCCGGTCCGAATCCTGATTCTTCTGAAGCTACCGATACTCCTTCCACGTAATCATCTGCTCATGCTTCTGGTGCCCCTGGTTATCTTAACCTTCTTGCTCCTTCATGTCCAAACTTGAATTTTTTCCCGAAAGGCAAAAATAACCTTTGCTTTTGTCCCGAATGGTTTCGAACCCATACCCGCACCAACCAATGCATTGAACTCAGCTTCAGAGGTTGCTAAAAGCTTTCTTATTTCTAAAACAAACTGTCCAGCACATAGGCGTAGCCAGGGATCTCGCCCCCCACCTCCAATTAAAATGTCACCAATGACAAAAATGCGACAAAAAAACTCTTGTTTCTTCAGTTTCAGTTTCTTCTAGCATTTTTTGCTTACAACAATAATTAATAAGAATGAATGACGACCAGGTCCCCTCAATTCAGTTTTTGGCAACCAATTTAAATGTATATATAACTCAGGAGAAATGGAGAGTTTTGTTCTAAAAGTTCCTATCTAAGGCCCTCATTTACCTATTTATAAACGTAATGCAATAACTAAGGCTGGATTTACCACAATATGGCACAGTACTAGCAAGGGGTTCTGCGCTCAAATGGTGAGACTTTTTTTGGTCTTCACCTATATTTGGCAGGAAGATGTTGCGAAAATCTTCAAAGTGCCAAGGGCCCCGCACAATATAAATCTGGCCAAGGCAATAACATGGTTTGTAGGCGTAACCATCTATTGTACCATTTTTAAATAACAATTCACCTCCGCCTCGCCAGTTTTAACACGACAAAATACTTTTGAAAAAAAAATTAGCTAGGAAAAATGTTCCTTGAACAAACTATTAAATTTGAATTCAGGGGGCTTGTACCTCTTGGTCGTATAAATACTCCTGCAACTGGTTATTTTTATGACAAAACAAAAATCTCTAAGGAAAATCTTCGAGTGGATTATTATTTACTGCTAAAATATTGCAGTAGGCAATGTACCTTGCTTTCCCCTACCTGCGTCAAATCACTTACAAAATTTAACACCAAAATGCAAGATTTTAAAATGTTTTGGACTTAACTTGTCAGTTAAAGTAGGATTGAACAATTTTTTTTTTTTAACTGGTTTTCAAATGTTAAAAATCTAGTTTTTTCGAATGGCTCTAAACACGTGCAAATTGTGATCCAATGGCAATAAAATAGCTGGTTTTCAAACAAATTACAAAAAAATCACCCATTTTGGTGTTATGTTTTTCTCACGTCTGTAATACATTTGAGTTACACCAGTTTGCTCAACACGTCTTGCATTTTACACTTTTTTGGGAGGTTTAAGCTCTCTCCCTTTACCAAAATACTGGTTACTGTATGTGCTAACACACTGGCTACAGCTTCTGATCTTCCAATCTACAATATCTTAGTCCCACAAAAAGTTCTTTTTTCAAAAATTTCTGGTAACGTCATTGTACGTGATTTGTGCCCCCCCGCCCTAATCAAAAATCTTGGCTACGCTTATGGCCTATAGCATACTCGTATTGTAGAAAAAGGCAGCAATTTTTGGCCTTTCTGAAAGAAATTTTGCCCCATAGAACAACGCTCTAGTTGCGGCTCTGTATTAGGGGCCGCAGACGAAAACGAGATTAGAAACGTTGCCGGCCCTATAGATCTTTTTTTAGACATGAATACAGCATTTTTAAATATATATTTGTAGCCGTACAAGATGTAAAGATCGGCTTTATTATGCAAAAGTTTAGTCTATTTTAGTGCCCCCCACTTTCGGCTAGTGTCCCTTCGCTTCGTTTGCCCTGGCGACGGCACTGGAGTAATGGCTATACCTTTCTGAGACAACAGTCTTTTGCACTGGAATAAACTCAAAAATGATTTAAAGCATCTTTTGAAGCAATTATTTAGAGGAAACAGATTTGTCAGAAATAAAATACATAAATAAGTAAAAACTTTCAAAATGGCGAAAATAAGCAATCAAATTTGATCGCTTGCTAAAAACTGCTAAACATGGATATTCATAAAAAAACATAAAACTCGGAAATAGGTAGGGGGGGCTATTCAATTTTAGTTAATTACCAATCACTTCTCTCAAATTTTGTCAACCACTTCTTTCGAGCTTCATTCCATTAGCCAGCTCCCCCCCCAATTACCTTTCTCTAAAATATACACAAAATAGATTACCCCATGTAAGTTTTACTGATCTAGGATTTTATGATTTACCCGCTTGTAAATATGAAACTAAAATTTTACCGTTTATTTCCACCTTCTACATAACCCATTTCTGCAAACAGTTTAATCAAGTTTTTGCACTGCTAACTTCTTATGCCAAGTTTTAAAGCAATTCTTTTTATCAAAATAGGCCTAAAATTAAGTCCCTTTGCAAAAAATACAAACTTTTTTAGCGGCTTGCCGCTCTGCCCCCAGACCTCCAATGGACTTAAACTGGGGGCTCCGCAATCAGACCCCCAAAACAGTCCCTCATTGCAGATTTCTGGCTACGCGCCTGACTAAGATACTTCAATGATACGACGCTTGTATGCTAATGTTTTTGTGAGTTTCAGCTACTATCGAAATACCTTAATATTACCAATAATCTAAAAACACATCAAAATATCATCACAAACTTCGGAAGAATAGTTCGGTTCTGCAAATGGCACTTATTTTTGTCAAAAACCAAAAATATTTTAAACCGAACGTTGTTCGTCAAAATTAGTTACAAGACGTGAGAGACTGCTTTTCTTCGCCCTTTTTATTCTACATGCAACTTAATAATTTTTGAAAGTGAACAAGTAAAATTATATATTTTCGTAATGTAAATTCTATCAATAACAAAATTTCGGTTTAATGTCTATAATATCTGGAAAATGAATTTTCGGGGAAATGTAATTTCGGCCAAATGTACATTCTGGCAAGTGTAAATTCTGGAAAATAAGTTTTCGGGGAAATGTGTTTTCGGCCAAACATGCATTCTGGCTAGTGTAAATTCTGGAAAATAAGTTTTCGGGGAAACGTAATTTTGGCCAAATGTATATTCTGGCAAGTGTAAATTCTAAAAAATAAGTTTTTGGGGAAATGTAATTTCTGGCCAAATGTACTTTCTGGCAAGTGTAAATTCTGGAAAATAAGTTTTCGGGGAAATGTAATTTCGGCCAAATGTATATTCTGCCAAGTGTAAATTCTGGAAAATAAGTTTTTGGGGAAACGTAATTTCTGGCAAATGTACATTCTGGCAAGTGTAAATTCTGGAAAATAAGTTTTCGGGAAAATGTAATTTCGGCCAAATGTTCATTCTGGCAAGTGTAAATTCTGGAAAATAAGTTTTCGGGGAAACGTAATTTCGGCCAAATGTACATTCTGGCAAGTGTAAATTCTGGAAAATAAGTTTTTGGGGAAACGTAATTTTGGCCAAATGTACATTCTGGCAAATGCACATTCAGGCAAGTGTTCATTCTGGCAGATGTAATTTCAAACAAGTGTTCATTCAGGCAGATGTAATTTCTGGCAAGTGTTCATTCTGGCAGATGCAATTTCAGGCAAGTGTTCATTCTGGCAAGTGTGATTTCTGACAAATGTTAATTCTGGAAAAAGAACGTTCAGGGAAATATTTTTCTGGCAAATGATTTTCGGGGAAATGTTTTTCTGCGAGGTGTAAGGATACCGTTCAATTTACTATCTCTCAAGCTGGCATCGCTGCTCGAACCCTAACTCTAATAATAAGATTTTAGATTTAAAAAAAAGGAATTTTTAGCGTCATGGCTCTCTAGCGCTATTTTAGGCAAGTGTGTCCAGTGAGACTCGATACCTCAACCCTTGGCATTGCAGCCAAGCGTACTAACCACTACGCCATCAGGGCTTCGAATTCAATGCGTCAAAGCGCTGTATTTAAATAGAATCAATGAGAAAAACGCAATTTAATAGGCTGCCGGTGCACCAGCGATTTGATGTCCGAAACCGTACCGGTGCAGTAGACACTTCCTATAGTTTTTGATTTTGTGGGGTGACTTTACACATCAAAATTAACTAAGGTGACTTTGTACATACAACCTAACAGTAAGATATAAGAGTTAAAAAGATGTTATTGATTGTAGATAGGGTTGTACAAAGTAGAATTTCGAATCCTTGAGATTCGAATCTCCGGAGAAACGAATCTCAAAAAGCATTTTTTATCGGGTAATTGGATTCGAAAAAAAATTTTTTGGGCGGAAAAAACGTTTGAATTTTGAATTTCGGCCGAAGATTCACTCTGAATTTTGGCGAAGACCTTTTTTTTTTTTTTTTTTTTTGGAGATCACCTAATTTTGGCCGGAAAAAACTGTATTGTCACAGTTTGCCATGAGTTATTCTAGAATAGGATTCGAAATTCTAGATTCGAAATGTCTATTCTAGAATAATTCTAGAATACTGCATTATTCTACTTTGTACAACCCTAATTGTAGATGTTTCGTATGATCTACTTTACTCCTGCAGCAGCATAGCTCAGTCAGTAGGGTACCAGTATGTTGACTGAGAAGTTGCTCACTAGTTCAAAGCTTGCACTGGGCGTATTGTCATTTTGCTATTGGAAAAGACACTCAACCTTAATTTCCTGATTTCGTCAAGCAGCCTACCCTTCGAGGTTGCCCAGTCTGACTGAAGACTTGCATGCAGAACCCTACAACGCAGAAATAGTGATCTGCGTCTGGCTGGTTGAATGGCACAGGTCACCTGGTTCATACAACAACCAACCAATCTACTGTACCAATACTATGATAGTTTGTTTTTTCTCAGGTTGCCTATTCAGTTACTTTAGATTAAGCGTTTAACCTACTTTTAAACATTTGTTAAACTTGCACTAACGGTAGTTTATCATGTAACCAATGATACAGTATAAAAGCATGTTACTGTTGGAAAAACCGTAACAGATCATTGATGTATAAATTATGGTGCATATTAATTGATAATGTAAAATGGCGTAATTAACCTCAAATGAACCTGACTGTGTTACACATTGGTTTTGAATGTTGTAAATATGATTTTCTTATTATAGCTTTGCTTATGTACCTTGTAAAATTAATGCAAAAATGTCATGTGAAGTCACCCCAACCTGGGGTGACTTTGCACAGAGCAAACTTTTTTAAAAAATGGTCGGAATATGAAGAACAACAAAAATCAATGATGTATGTATAGGTAGCCTTTACATGTCGCACCATAATGCAGGAATTACCAAACCTTTATCATAACCAAGTAACTTGTATCAGATTTAGATGTGTCAAAATTGTGCAAAGTCACCCCAGTCGACAGTACTTCTATTCCATGTACAGCTGAAGTCTTCTTTAGAGTTGTATATGGGCCGACTAGTTCAGGCCTGAACCAGAAAACTAATTTGAAGCCCAAATTATGCCAGAAAAAAGAAAGCTAAGTTTAGGTCTGAAATATTTAGCAATGTTTTCAAGTTGTTTTGATTATATTTTTGTGCACCTAAGACAAAAAGTACACCTCAGGCTCAAATTAAGCCCAAAATTTTGTCAACTTTAGACCCGAACCCAACTTGAAAAGCCTTTTTCGCTGAAGCGTTTCTCCATAAAATATGTTTTGCCGATTTTTCAACAAAAACAATCCAATTAAGTAATTTAAAAAATGGTTGTAAAATCAAATTTTAAGCAGCAAAATTATTTTTGTAATTGTCTTTCTAGAAATACGCTACTCGTTGATAAAACATCTTATACTTGCTTTAGGCATTAAACACGTTACTCACTGTAGTCTGACTTGTTTACTGTATATAATTCATAAACAAGAAATAATAAAAACTATTAATTATCATACAACTTTTTTGCTAGTCTGGAAAAACTTGAAAGATATTGCAAACTGGAGTCACAGCATTGGTATAGCCTAGCTCTAATAATACGGTTAGTAATGAATACTTAGATGGTTCAATTTCTTTTAACAAAACGAAAGTGGCTATTTTGCCTCTAGAGGCAAAATAGTGTTTTTCCTCTGTTTGGGTTAGGGCTAGGGTTGGGATTACGGTTAGGGTTAGAATTTGGTATAAGGCTATTTTGGCACTTGTGGCAAAATACCGTTAGGACTATTTTGCCTCCAAATAGCAAAGGAAGTGTCTACATCACCGGTCCGGTTTCGAACACCAAATCGATGCTGCGTCGGCAGCCTGTTATATTGCTTTTTTCTCATTGCTTCGATTTAAATACGGCACTTTGACGCATCGAATGCGAAGCCCAGACAGTGTAGTGGCAAGCGCACATGCCTGGCGACCCGAGGGTTAGGGTATTGATTCGCGCCGGACACGCTTGGCAAATATAGCGCTAGATAGCTATTTCGCTACGTAATTCCTTTTTTTCTCTAAAACCTTACGATTTGAGTTAGGGTTCGGGCAGCGATGCCAGCTTAAGAGATAGTAAATTGAACAGCAAAATGAAAAGACCGACGCCGACGGTGCAGCAGCGATTAGATGTTGGAAACCAAGCCGGTGCAGCAGACACTGCCAATAGCAAAACAACATGCAGCATGGGGCTATTTTGCCTCTAGAGGCAAAACAGCCACTGCCTAACAAAAAACATGATGATTTTTTTAGCATGCTCCATTTGTTAATGACTGATGCTAATTGCTCCAGAAGCACAAATAAATTTTGTATCGAAGCTTTAAAGGATTTCCTTGATGAGCCATCAGAAAAAAAACAGTAGGCCTAGGCTACAAAGTTGTTCGCTTACCACCACATGCAAACATGCACACTTTATTAGTGAAATTTTTTAACACCCCGGCTTTTAGTGAGGGTGTTGAGAGTATCTTTTTGTAATGTATAAAGACGTTCCTCGCTGAAAGAGGTAAAGCATTGTGCATTTTCAAATGCTTGTCTTCTTTAAAAAAATATCAATAAGTTTTTGTTCACTAATTTGGTACCGGTAACCTGTGTAATTTATTTTAAATATTGGTTTTGCACTGTAACCTAGTGAGATTTGAGCTTTGAGTCAATTAGAATTATACTTCTCACAATGTTAGGCTACACTTGCGTGTGCACTTGTGCTTGCGATGCAATCATTCTTTGGTAGTGACTATTTCACCGAAAATTTTCAACTTAAACAAAATAAAACGAGAATGAGAAATATTCATCCACGCTTTTTTATTTGCTATTTTAGGGGTTAAGATTAGGGTTTAGGTTAGGGGTTGGGTTAGGGTTCTATTTGGGAATAGTTTTAGAGTAAGCATTTGAGTTTGGGATAGATTTGAGTCAGAATTAATAAAAAACTAGATAAAAATTTCCGGTGAAATAAAGCCTTCCTTATTTTTTTGGGCTTGCAAAAACTGGAAACGCTTGCGGCGCAAGATTTTTAGAGCAGTTGCGCATGTGCTTGCAGCGCAACTTTTACGACTCGCGCTGCCCACCTCTGGGTTTTGCAATGGTGTTGATGGAAAACTTTAACACTATTTTCTTGTAAATATTGGCTATTACATTACAGAAACTTGCATCACGAGTAGTATTGCCATAGGCTTTAGTAGGCTCTTCATAACAACCGTGATATCTTTTATGACAAAATGGTGTTGATTTTTTTCATGAACACCATTGCAAAGTCTCATTTAAAAAGATTAACTACCGGTATCATTGCAAAGTCTCATTTAAAAGGATTGACTAGGCTACTGGTATCTTGCTGCGGCAAAGTTGTTTGCTTTGAAAATTTTCTTGTGGTCGCAAATACAATCAAGGCTGTCTGACCATGGGGGTGTGACTGCAATTACAATTCTTATTTACTTAAAAATTTTGGGGGAAAGTAGCTTAGTCACCTGCCTCACTTCTATACTACATTTCTTTCCATCAAGGCTAGGCCTACTTCAAAATATGTCGGTTTGAAAGTTTAAATTATCTGCGCCGGATATTTGCGCCAACCTTGCAAACTTTTGCGCCATATCCATTACACCGGAAAAATAATAAAGCAAGCCAAAATTTTCTTGCAAAGCTCTTACACATCTCTATTTATTAGTGGTGGGTAAAATTTTTCTCTTCTTTCTTTCTTTATGATATTTGGGCACGCATGAGCACGTCTGAGCAGAGTCTGATTTTACGCAGAATAAAAAACGTGAAGTAAAAAGTGAAACATTATCCGAGTGGCGTTGAAAAGGCTATTTTTTAAAAAATTACAAATATTGTTTAGCGTCCGAACGCTTTGTTCACAGATCCTCACGGTCTCAGACTGATGAGGATCTGTTAACATAACTCCAACTGGACACGCCTGAATTGTGGTTAAATCTTATGCATCCTTTTTGCAGTTTACTGTTGTTTGTTTGTTCCCAGTGAACATGCCCATATGGGGACCACATGGGTTTTTGGTGGGCAACTGGGCAGCTGGGCTTTGAGTGGGCCAATTTAATGGAGCCCAAGTGGGCTTAGCTTGGGCCTAAATGAACTCCTTTAAAATCATTTTATATGTTTTGTATAAACACCATTGATTGTTAAAAGCCCAAAAATAATTTTCTCATTTTTGTTGAAGCAAAACAAAGCAAAAAAATTGAATCTTTATGATTGTGGGGTGCCCACGGTATTTCCATTCTTAGCCCAATCTTGGACTATTTTGATGGGGCCCAAGTGGGCTTAGCTTGGGCCTAAGTGGGCTTTTTCAAAATCATTTTAAGCCTTTAGTATATACTCCGTTGGTAGTTAAAAGCCCAAAAATAATTTTCTCATTTTTGTTGAAGCAAAACAAAGCAAAAAAATTGAATCTTTATGATTGTGGGGTGCCCACGGTATTTCCATTCTCAGCCCAGTCGTGGGCCATTTTGATGGGGCCCAAGTGGGCTTAGCTTGGGCCTAAGTGGGCTTTTTCAAAATCATTTTAAGCCTTTAGTATATACTCCGTTGGTAGTTAAAAGCCCAAAAATAATTTTCTCATTTTTGTTGAAGCAAAACAAAGCAAAAAAATTGAATCTTTATGATTGTGGGGTGCCCACGGTATTTCCATTCTCAGCCCAGTCGTGGGCCATTTTGATGGGGCCCAAGTGGGCTTAGCTTGGGCCTAAATGGGCTCCGTTAAAATTTGTTTTAGCCGTAGTATAAACACTGTTGGTTGATAAAAGCCCAAAATTAACTATTTAGTTTTTTGTCGCAACAAAATAAAACGATGAAAATTGAATCTTTTATGATTGTGAGGTGCCCACGTTATTCCCACTCTTTGCCCAGTCGTGGGCCATTTTGATGGGGCCCAAGTGGGCTTAGCTTGGGCCTAATTGGGCTCCGTTAAAATTTTTTTAGCGTTTAGTATAAACATTGTTGGTTGTTAAAAGTCTAAAAATAACTCTATTTAGAGTTATTGTTGCAACGAAACAAACGATGAAAAACAAACTTTTTGAATTTGGGGTGCCCACGCCATACCCACTCTTTGCCCAGTCGTGGGCTATTTTACTGGGGCCCAAGTGGGCTTAGCTTGAGCTTAAACGGGCTCTTTCAAAATCTTTTTTAGCGTTCAGTATTAGCTCCGTTGGTTGCCACAAAACCTAAAAATAATTTTCTAATTTTTGCTGCAACAAAATAAACAAAAAAAACTGAATGTTTATGATGTTGGGGTGCCCACGCTATTTCCTCTCTTCGCCCAGTCGTGGGCCATTTTGATGGGGCCCAAGTGGGCTTCGCATGGGCCTAAATGGGCTCCTTCAAAATCTTTTTTAGGGTTTAGTATATGCTCCGTAGGTAGTTTAAAGCCTAAAAATAACTAATTAATTTTTGTCGCAACAAAATAAACAAAAAAAATTGAAGCTTTTTTGAATTTGGGTGCCCACGCTATTCCCACTCTTTGCCCAGTCGTGGGCCATTTTGATGGGGCCCGAATGGGCTTAGCTTGGGCGTAAATGGGCTCCTTCAAAATTTTTTTTAGCGTTTAGTATATGCTCCGTTGGTTGTTATAAAACCTAAAAATAATTTTCTAATTTTTGTTGCAACAAAATAAAACAAAAAAAACTGAATTTTTATGATTTTGGGGTGCCCACGCTATTTCTACTCTTAGCCCAGTCGTGGGCCATTTTGATGGGGCCCCAGTGGGCTTTGCATGGGCGTAAATGGGCTCCTTCAAAATCTTTTTTAGCGTTTAGTGTAAAAACCATTAATTGTTGTAAGCCTAAAAATAACCATTCAGTTTTAGACGTAACAAACAAAACGAAGAAAGTTGAAACGTTTTGAATAATGGGTGCCCACGCTATTCACACTCTCAGCCCAGTCAAAACTTTATGTTTTCTGTCACCGTGGTAGTTGTATGATGTAAAATTTTGATTCTTAAACGTGTATTAATTTTTGTGAATTGAATTTTAGTTGTTACGGAACACAAAAAATGTCAATAACAGTTTAAATTTTGGAACTAAAAAATTGTTTCAAATATATTAAATTTAACCTCTTATTTAACATTTTTTATTGAAAAATAATGTCAATGTATTAGAAAATTTATTCATTTAAATTTGTTGAGTATGGAAAAACTATTTTGCGATGTTAAAAGGTTTCAGACGGCAAATACATGTTGGAAGTTTCTTCATATTTTCGTAACACTTTATTCTTTTTATTGAAACACTGCACGAGAAAAAAGCGTTGCGAGACAGGTTCTGCGCATGCGCAAAAGCGTGAATTTAGAACATTTCACGTGGCGAGTTTGCGTTAGAGCACAAAACACTTTTATTGCGGTAAAGTATCATGAACAATTAAGTCATCGCGGTTGGTAGAGTTTTTCATTAAGCTAAATTAATGGTGACTAAAATAAGTGTTCTAGATCGCAAGCAGGGTTAAGGAAATTAGTTTCAAGTTTTTTTACGAAAAGGAGCGGCAAAAGTCTCAAAAACTCAGACTGGCAACAAAGACCAGATTAATGATGCAAAATTTTGCAATTTCGTTTTGGTAAATGGAAGTTTTTGTTGCATTATGCAGTTCAACTTTTTGATAGTTAGGTTGTTTTACAATCTTACGGGACGCAAGGGCAAAGAATCATTCAAGAAGTTTTCGATAATATCTGTGTTGCATGGTAAGTTTTTTTCTTATTTGCTTTTGTTCTAGCAGAATGCTGATAGGCTATTCAAATGTTTTTTTTTTCACTAGATCAAATAACTTTGAAACTGCTTAGGTTTGAACGAAAACAGTTTAATTTTATGTTGAATCTATTTCGATTTCATCTAGAAATTGTAATTCTGTGCGGTATCTTTATTACGAAAAACGACCATTGACCTTTATATTTTAAGCTTGTTTAAGCAAAGCACAGTGTGACTTAAACATCAAAATATTAAATAGTGATTTAACTCGAATTTGTGGGGTAATGTGCGTTCTTTGTCAAAATGTTTATGTTTTTGAACTACCGGTACTGTTTCTAACACATAATAAATTTTGTAAGTCATTTTTGACGGCACAACTGAAATTTCGTTGTTAAACGTCTCTGACTGCTAGTCTTTGGCTCGTAGCCAAGTTGGTCATTGCGAGCTGTATTCTTCAAATCAAAACGTAGCCCCAACAGTCCGAGAGATGACATGACAGTGTCTTTGTTGTTGCAGTGCGTATTTCAGTAGCGTAGCCAGGGGGCGGGGGGGCTATTAGCCCCCCCATTGGCCTGAAAAGTAGGTATGCAAAATAGCACGTTTTTAGTGCTTTTGAGGCCGATTTTTGCTCCAAAAATGAAAACAGCCCCCCCAACGGGAATGGGTAGCAGAAGTTGTGAAGGACTACGTGTTATTTGGACCAGAAAAGTGGAGTTTTTTTTCTGGAGCGCACCCAAAGTTGGTCAGGAGAAGTGACTGAATTTTGGTTAAGACCTTTTTTTTTTTTTTTTGAGATCACCAAAATTTGGTTGGAAAAACTGTTTCAATTTTGGTGAAGACCTTTTTTTGCAGATCACCTGATTTTGACAAAAAAACCGCCTCAATTTGGTTCAAGACTGATGAAAATTTGGGTCAAGTTCGTTTACTGCTGTTTTCACCTCTCAAAAAAGCCCGCTCCCCCTTTGCGAAATCCTGGCTACGCGTCTGGCATGTTTAATGTACCGGTATTGATCTTTTGTCACCTAATAGCGTCAGAAGCTAACTGTTTGATGATGCACAAATCTTTCCTTGCCATAACTACTTCTTGCTTGGAGGAAACTGTAACCTACATGCTTAAGTCTGAGGATTTCTTCGAATTCTTGTCCACTGAATTTGCTGCTTGTTTAAAACTGCCAAGCAGAGATAAATCATCGTAATCCGTCTTATCCGAAGACGCAACAACGTGACCAGGGTGCAAGTTGAACTCAGATTATGCAATCAAGGTCGTTGTAAAAACAACGCTTTTTCCTTCTCGGCTACGCTAACGACTTGTGTAGTTGCTTCTCATTGCCCATTGTTGTTTTTTCAGATGATGTAAAAAAGAATCTAGCAACCAGTAAATGCAGCAAAGTCGATTTGGAAACCGAAGTGGTCAAATGGTTGACCATTGCGCGAGATCGAGGCGGAAACCGGTCCAAAAGAAGGAGATTCGAAAGCGCTCCCGTGCCAGCTCTAAGTTTAAATGATCTGTAATGTGTTTGCTTTTCCGTGTACTGTTGTTGTGCGTGAATTCGGTTATCACTGTAAGTTGGTAAAAATAAACCCTCAAGTATTGACGAATGTAGTGTTTTTGTATTATTGTGCTTCACGCTGCACCAGTTTTACTCGACTTGGGATGTCGAGTGCTACAGCGTTGGATGCGGGTGGGTTTGCCCACTGAATTCATGGGCTGCCCAGTTAAATCCCGGTAGTATGAGCATGGGATGTGGGTGGGTTTGCCCATTAAATTAATGGGCTGCCCAGTTGAATCTTAGTGGTAGAAGCACGGGATGTAGGTGGGTTTACCCAGTAAATTAATGGGCTACCCAGTGAAATATCCAAGTGGTAAGAGCATGGGATGTGGGTGGGTTTGCCCATTAAATTAATGGGCTGCCCAGTTGAATCGCAGTGGTAAAAGCATGGGATGTGGGTGGGTTTGCCCAGTAAACTAATGGGCTGCCGAGTGAAATCCCAGCTGTAAGAGTATGGGATGTGGGTGGGTTTGCCCATTAAATTAATGGGCTGTCCAGATGGGGCACAGTTTTATCCCGCGGACAAAATCAAGTGGACCCCATGTGGATAGCCTACATGGGCCCCACATGCAATTGTTCATTGGGTTGTGATTGTAGTTTTGCAAACCAGAAGTAAAAAATTTGGATTTCATCAAACTACTAAATCTTTTTAAAATTGCCTTAGCCAGAAAATAGTTAAACGAGCCTTTAGGATGTTTAGGTTTTCGAGTCAAGCAAAGGGCTTTTAAATCTTTGCAGTTAGTTTTTTCCAATAAAACGAGCGAAATTCACCCAAAGGTCGGTAAAAGGGTTATTTTTTTTCAAGCGATTGCGGATCCGTCCATTTGACCCTGCTTATTGTAATGCAGACAAATTTTGGTTTTGAATTCAACCCTCCCTTTAGCGAAATTATGATTGCAGACCTGGAACGAATGATTGATGCTGATTTTCCAAAAACAGTCAAAAACCAACGAGGAGCTAGTTGTGCAAAAGTTACGCAGGGAGCTGCACTCAAGCGTAACGGTACTCGCTTTCATAAGCGAAAAAGCTGCTGCCACGTAATTGCTATCCCCTCAGGCCACAGTATAAATAACATACAGCACTATCACTCCATGCAAAAACCATTGTGACGTGGGTCCGCATTTTTTGAGAGGTAAAAGCAAAGCTGGTTTTTTTTTGACGTCATAATTGTGGCATAGTGAGCGGACGAGAATAACGCCAAAAAATAGGAATTGTTTTGAAGTTTTACGTGTGTTTTCTTGGCTTGACGGCGTTACCGTCTTCATCCTTTTTTGTGCCCCTAAACGTTGGAGGGCAGCATTTTTCCCCTCTGCATTACTCCAGATACATCGCCTTCTAGCTCCTTTTGTGGAGTTCGCACGGGATCAGAATTAGACTCGATGGAACCGTCAGAGCTCGGGCTTCGACTATGGCTATAATTTTGACGTCATTTTCTTATGACGTCACAAAGAAGTACCTTTAAGAAGAGAAAAAATCGGAAATTTTCTTGCATAAACAACCTTTAGTTACTTGGGGTTTTGCTCGCAGCAGGAACCCTACATTAAAAGTTTGTCCACACTTGGTTCATATCGTTAACTAACTATCCTGCAAATTTCGTTTCAATAGCTTAACGTTTAACGAAAATATCCTTAATTGTTTGGTTTGTCGTTGTAAAATTCGTCTTGAATTGCAGTTATATGCAGTGATTGTGTTATTGCTTAGGCCTATCACCAAATAGACTGTGACATCATTATGAAGTAGTAATCGTGAACCACTACTATATCTGATGGAAAAAAAGCTTTCATAGACTGTATGAGTTATCGTTTATAGATACAGACGTTCAGTCTAATTCATGATAAAACTTTAATTTAGCTGCAGTATTTTTGCCCAAAGCTAGTTATTTTCTTGTAAGTGTAGAGGTATTGAACAAAATCATTTATTGCATGTTTAAATGGGTTTGGTATTAGCCACTTTTTTGAAGTCTTGTCCCTCTTGGATAGTTACTAATTACTATAGTTGGTCTTCATCTCAAATCAGTGAAAAATTGTGGTTTACATTTTAACTATGATGAAGATGTAGACCTTTTTAAGTTTTTTTTATTTAGCTTCACCTCATATCCAACAAAAATTGTAATTTTTCTCAAGTGAATACTAAACATCGTTTTTTCTGATTTTTTTTTTTTTGTACTCAAATTCAGGAGAAAATGCGGTTCTATAATAATTCTATTGTGCGTTTCTACTTCAATAATATGACAACCGTTAATTTGAGCAAAAATAGAGCGGCGCAGCAAGAATTTCGCTGAGATCTCTGTTTTATCTGTTTTGTTTTTTTTTGTTTATTTAGTGGCGTCAATAAACAAACTTGAACTTGAACTTGAGGAAAACGGGGGCTTGAACCCAAGTTGAACTTGAGGAACTTGAACTTGAGGAAAACTTGAGGAAACGTGGGCTTGAACTTGAGGAAAACGGGGGCTTGAACCCACGTTAAAAAAAAATTGATCAAAAACATGTCATTTAAGCGACGCTCTGAGTAAACTGGTGCAACTAAGCATGTCACATACACAGCTCTGCGGGTAGGCAGCCGCAGTGCCTTCGCCAGATCAAACGTAGTGAGGGAGCACTAGCTGAAAGTGGGGGGGAGGGCAGTAAAATAAACTGAACTTTTGCAAATAAAAACTGACCTTCAAATCTTGTACGGCTACCAATATTCGCAATTTTAACAATTTTGTGGTCATGTCTAAAAAAAAGAGACCAATAAGACCGGCAGCGTTTCTTAGCTTGTTTAGTCTGGGGCCCACAACCGCCTAAAAATCTATCTACAGCAGTGAATGCTACCAGACACGCAACCAGGATTTTGCTAAGAGGGGTGAACGAAAAGCAAACTTTTTGCACAAAAATTGTTTGATTTAGGCTCCGTGCTAAACAAACTGATGCAACTCAAGCGTGTCACAAACGGGGGCAAAGTCATTAAATATATAGTGACTGTGGACGTGGACCTGACCGCTGGGCGATTTTTGTGATTTTGCAGCAAAAAAGAAGCAATTTTTACGTCATTTTAATCGCACTTCGCACATTTGAAAGCCATAAAAATCACTAAATTGCTAAAATTCAAAAGTTATTTCGAAGAAGAATTAAATTTCTTCGCCCTTTAAGCTCTTCTACTTCTGATCAAGTCTAAAATACGTTTAAACGCTCGTATTTTGAGGTTAAATTTCTAAGGCTTAGGGAACTTAAGCCCTTTCACCCTGGTTTCGCCACAGACCGCGACCTCAAAAGCTTGTTATTAAGTTGGATTATTAGGTCAGATTTATGTACAGCGGTTGGTTGCCAGCAATATTGCAAAGAATCAAGAAAACTTCTAGGGTAAATTATATTTGAACGTAATTACTCCTTTTACCATCATTACGTTGTTGTCTTGCAGTTATGGGACGTTCCAAAAACAATAATTTGGGTAGGCCAAAATGGGGGGGGCACAAGCAGTTGTTAGGGGGGCACGGCCCCCTTCCGTAGCGATGGTACTGGGCAGCCGCCGCCCGAGGCCATGGAGTCATTTTGTGCGATGTTTGTAATTTTTCGCAAAAAGTAGCTATTTTAACGCCATTTGAATAATATTTTGCATGTTTTGGAATCATTTGAAAGAAAATAAAAATAAAAAAGGTATTCACCAAGTTTTAAGGTAGTTTATGGCCGATTTGTAGTTGAGGGCCCTGAGAAACAAAACCTTTTCAAATCTCTGGCTACGCACCTGATTTGGTTGAACAAACAAGATTTGGTTGCGTAGCCAACGACTTCTAGTAGTCACATCGAATGGATGTTTGAGATCGCGGGCAGCAGGATACGGCCCAAGGGATATCCTGTTCTAGGGCGTACGCAGGATTTTCGAAAGGGGGGACCAGGTGCGTAGCCAGAGATTTGAAAAGGTAGATACAGTAAAAACCGGATGAGAAAAATGATGACCGAAAAGATGAAGATCACAAAAAAGGTTTTCACTCAGATTCAGTCCGTTCTTCTGCCCAGATTTAGGTGAAGACCAAAAAAAGAAAAATGTCTTCATTCAGATTCAGTCTGTTTTTGTGCCCAGATTTTCTACCCAAATTCCAAAGCAGGGGGCCATGTCTCAATTTTGCGTACTATTCCGAAGTATTCAAACATTACTGGCGACCCAAAGGGGGGGAAGGGCATGGCACAATCCCTCTCCTCCTAAATACGCCCCTGCCTTGTTCTACGCAATAGTTAGCAGCAGGTGCAGACATAGTCAAAAATTTACAATGGAGTGTTGAACCAATATCAGAGCTAATAATGATTACTGCATGATCAGAGAGCCTAGCTCATTATAATCATTTGAAGTCAATGGGGAAAATGAAAACCCACGTTAAGGTAGATATTATTACGATACAATGCTCTCTAAGTACTCTTTTATTCAGTACTGAACTTCCACAGTCTTGATTTTGTGTTTATTATTTTGCAGAAATGGCTTCTTCAAGCCAAGTGAAAAGTCAAAATTTATTGTCTAATACTAATAGTAATGTAGAAATTCTTAAAAAAAATGCAAACAGCTGCTTCATCAAACAAAGCAAACTATACTGAAAACATCAACATCACTGATTGCAATGACTTACAAGTAACAAACCCAACCATGCATCAGACATGCAATTACAGAAGTGTAGAATGGCTAGCCAATGAACATACTAAGTCGTTAGGTCAAAGCTTTAATCTTATTCATTGCAATGTAAGATCCCTTTCGAAAAACAAAAATAAAATTGAAGAATTGCTGCAATCTGTTAAAACTAAACCTGACATTTTAGCTATTCCTGAATCAAAGCTTAATAGGAATAACTTAGGTAGAGCAAATTTAATAGATTATACAATGGTGCATTGTGATTCAATTTCTAATGCAGGTGGAGTAGCTTTATATGTGTCAAATTCTATGGAGTTTTGTATACTAGATGAATACTCTATATTGCATCACCTTACTTCGAAACTTTGTTTGTAGAAGTCAAGCTAAAAAATTCTGCTAAGGGTCTTGTGATTGGTGTAATTTATAGGCATCCCTCTACTTCATTATCAGAATTCAAATTGCAATTTATTCAAACTCTAAGTCATTTGGCAAAACATAAAAAGGAGTACATAATTTGTGGAGACTTTAATGTCAATCTTCTCAAAAGCCAGTCTTCTCCATCTGTTAACGAATACATTGACAGTGTATTTTCCGAAGGATGTTATTGCATGATAGATAAACCAACTCGGATTACACCACATTCTTCTACTTTACTTGATCATGTTTACTCAAACATTCTCAATAAGACATTAACTTCAAATATTTTACAGTATGAAATTTCTGATCATTTACCCACCACATGCTCAGTATTTCTAAAACCTGATAGAATTAACAATGAACAAATATACAGATGTACTGCTAAATTTAATTGTGATAATTTTATCGATGATGTTTGCTGCTTAGTAGACAGATTAGCAATTGACTTACACTCGATGAAACAAAACTTTGAAATTAATCTTGAAAACATTTGTACAAATTTTATTGATGGCTTTGCTGACATTGTTAATGTACATGCTCCACTAAAATTACGTAGCAGAAGACAGCAGAAACAAAAATTGAAACCTTGGCTGACTAAAGCAATACTTAAGTCTATTAAAACTAAAAACAAATTATACACTAAATGTTACAAACAAAATAATCCAGAATTAATGGCTTATTACAAAAAGTATCTCAATAAGCTAACCTTCATAAAAAGACTAGCAAAAGAACAATTTTACACATCGCAACTACTAAAGCATAAACAAAACATATCAAAACAATGGTCTATAATCAATGAATTGCTTGATCAAAACAAACGATGCAGCAGTACTACTATTCATAAGCTTACTACTATGGCTAATGAGAATATAGAGTCAAAATCTGAAATAAGCAATATGTTAAATAATTATTTTGTAAATGTTGGAGCTAACTTAAGTGCTCAAGCAGGCACTAGTAACGTTAAAGCTTCGTTTATTAATAAAATGCCATCAAATACGCATTCTTGTTTTTTTCAACCAATTGTACCAGAAGTTTATCAAGCAATTCAAAACCAGAATTTAAAAAAAGCAGCTGGTCCCGAAAATATTCCTATCAAATTTTACAAAATTGCTGGTGAATGGATAGCTAACTTTTTAAGTGAATATTTTAACAAGTGCTTAGAACATGGATATTTTCCTAGTGCACTAAAACTCGCTAAAGTTAAACCCATTTTCAAATCAGGTAAACGCAGCTCTATGAACAATTATAGACCTATATCATTATTGTCTCCTTTAGACAAAGTTTTTGAAAAATTGATTTCAATAAGATTAAACAAATTCCTGGAACAAAATAATATACTTGCAGACCAACAACTAGGCTTCCGCAAAGGTCATTCTACAACCCATGCAGTTACTGATCTTTATTCTCATATCTGCAATAACATAGATAATGGTAAACATTCTTGCGTACTGTTATTAGATCTCAAAAAAGCTTTTGATACAGTCAATCATGAGATATTGTTACGAAAATTAGATAAGTATGGTATTTGAGGAAGTAGTAATAAACTCTTCCAAAGTTATTTGTCAAACAGATTTCAGTTTGTATGTGTTAATGGAATTGCTTCTAGCAAGCAAAAAGTGACATGTGGAGTGCCTCAGGGTTCAATTCTAGACCCCACTTTATTTTCTGTGTATGTTAATGACCTCCCTAAAATCACTGAGTTTAGTGTCAGATTATTTGCTGATGACACTGTTATGATTATGAGTAACAATAGTTTAGAGAAATTAAACAATGCAGCAAATAATGAGGCTAAGATAATTGATGAATGGTTAACTTCAAACAAATTAACCGTAAATACATCCAAAACTAGTTTAATGCTTTTCTCACCTAAGAAAATGAGTTTCGATAAGTTTTCCTTAAATATACGAGCAGAAAGAATCAACAGAACGAATGTTGCAAAATCTTTAGGATTACTTACTGATGAAAAGCTTAAGTTTGATGTCCATATTAAGCATGTTTGCAAAAAATTGTCACAAATTTGTGGTATATTTTGTTATCTTCGACACTACATCTGTAAGAAAACACTTCTAATGTTGTATTACAGTTTAGTGAACTCGCATATACTTTATGGGATTTTAGTATGGGGCTCAACAAACCATTCAATCTTACAGCCATTACAAGTTCTTCAAAATAAAATTTTAAGAATTATCTGCAACGTCAGCAAAAACGAACATGTAAGAAACAACAGCTTGTATCGTGAATTGAAACTTTTAAAAGTCAAGGATATGTATCATTTTGAAATGGCAAAATTTATGTATCTCTTTCAACACAATAAACTTCCAAATCTATACAATCAGAATCAATATTTCACATCTACTAAAACAGTACACAAGTACAACACAAGATGCACAAGTTACAGCAACTTTTATTTATACTCTATAAACTCAAATGCTGCAAAAAAGGCATTGCAATTTAGTGGTACCCAAATTTGGAATAGTTTGCAACCGAAGTGGAAAGAGCTTTCTTTTCACAAATTTAAAGAAGCAGTTATAGGAGATCTCATCTTAAAGTACAAATAAAATTAGGCATGTTTTTCTAATTTTCAAAATATTGCTAAAATTAGTTCTTTTGCTTACGATTGTGTAAAAATCTAAATTTGTCAATGCAGCACGTTGTAACAAGTTATTTGCATTTTGGGGGGAGGGGGTAGGCTAGCAGAAGCAAAGCCTGCTTTTTCTGCGTAATTTTTTTTCTCTTTTAAAAAAAATTCAGTTATAATTGCAAGGATTGTTGTGAAGAAGTGCATGGCCTAAAAAATGAATATTATACCTTAAATATTAGTTCGAAGCCCAAATCCATTTATATTGTGCTGACTATAACGAGAAAATGAGATTGTTCTAGTGTTTTACTCTACTTAAAAGAACTGTGAATGAATATTTCGTCAATGCTATGTATGTCATCGTAACGACTTAAAATGAAATGCTGTGCACTACTTCATAAAAGTAAAAATATGTGAAATAGGTGGCCATGACTCGGTGAGCGTTTCGCTCTTTCGTGGTCTCCCTATGTACCGTACTTTATATGCATTATACGGTACATGCCAAATGTGGATTTTTCTTGCTTGCGTGTACTGGTACATGAATAAACATACTGACTGACTGACTGACTGACTGACTATTAATTACCTAGCAGAGTTGTAAACGAGCCGACTAGTTCAGGTCTGAACCCGGCCCAAACCCGAAAATATAAGCCCAAACCAAAAACTAATTTGAAGCCCAAATCACGCCCGAAAAAAACCCGAAAGTTAAGGTTGGCTAAAAAATTTAACAATGTTGTCAAGTTGTTTTGATTATATTTTTGTGCTTTTCCGAAATTTTGTCAACTTTAGGCCCGAACCCGACCTGAAACTGCACCAACGTCCTGCCACCTCAACGTGGTGGTGCAGTCCCCTCCCCAATGGGGATGGGTCGAAATGGCAGGACAGATCTCCCGAGGGGCTCGACCAAAAGGTCGCCCCCATTGTCTCGGACTGTTTTTTCGCTGGGCGGCCCGTTGACCGGTCACAACTGGGCGGCTCCTCTACTTCTTATTGACCGGACCCCCTTTCGGCGTCTCCTTATCCTGGCATTGCTCCTTATTAGTGGCAATGTCCATCCAAACCCAGGCCCCATCAGCAACCATCCTCACCCCAGGTACCCCTGCTCCATCTGTCATCTTGATGTGGGCAGAGATTCTCTTCAATGCTCTGCTTGCCTTAAGTGGGTGCATTTTCTTTGCTCCTCCCTCACCCGTGCTGACTTTTGCACAATCTGTGCAGCTGGCACTGCAGTCGGCTGGCGATGCCCAGCGTGCCATCCCCAGAATACAACTGACTCCCCCACTCAAACCAGTCTCCTTGTTATGCCGCCTGCATCCCCTCCACCCCCTCCCCCAGGGTTCCCCCCACTACCGCCTGGTTTTTACCAATCACGTCCACCTCGGGCCCCCCCACGTTACCCTTGCTCCATTTGCTTTCTCAAGGTTGGTAAGGATTTTTTAAAGTGCTCCACCTGCTCCAAGTGGGTGCACTTCTCCTGCTCCTCTCTGACCCGAGCTGACTTTCGCAAAATCTGCGCAGCTGGCTCCCCCATGGGTTGGAATTGCCCTGCTTGTCTTAATGGGGACCTTGCCCCTCCCACCCTCCTTCCAGCATCCCCCCGCCCCTTCTCTCCAGCTCCGCCCCCACCCACACCCTTACACTTGCTTGCTCAGATCTCAGGGATTCATCTCTGCCTCTCCCCTCACATCCTCCCCTCCTTAACACCTACCCTCCTTCCGCCTTCACCCTTCCTGCCTCATCACCACCGCCCACGGGTTCACAGTCGGTCCATATCTTGCCACCCCACACTCAAGGAAATCCACGCCCCTCACTAAATCTTCGTATTCTTCAATGGAATGCCGGCGGTCTTCCTTCCTCCCGCCGTGCCGAACTGATCGCTTTTCTCTCTGGCAACCACTATGACCTCATTTTCCTCCAGGAAACTCATCTTTCCTCAACCAAAAAGTTCCAAATCCCTGGTTATTATACCCTCCGCACGGACCGGACATTCGGTAGACAAGGCCCTGTTTCCTCCGCTACTCATAACACTGGTGGTGGTGTCCTCACTCTCATCCACTCTTACCTGGCTTTCTTTCCTGTTTCTGTCTCCTCTCTGTCTTCCCAGGACCCCTATTCAGACTACACCTGTGTTAAAGTCCTTCTCTCCAACCACTCTCCTCTTCAATTTCTTAACCTCTACTCCCCTCCCATCAGAAACACTCCTTCTGACTACCGCACCAGGACCTTCTGTCCTGACATCCTTCCTAACTCCCCCGACACTTTTATCCTCGGAGACTTCAATGCTCACCACCCAACATGGGACAGTCTCATTCCCCCTAACCCGCTCGGAAATGACCTGTTTCGCTGGATCACTTCCTCCGGTCTGGAAATTCTGAACAACCCCGCCTCTCCCACGCTCCTTCACCATTCCACTGGGAGCCGTTCTTCCCCTGATATCTCGTTAGCTCCTGCGTCTCTCGCTCCCCACTGTGAATGGCGCACTCTCCCTGGCCTTGGCTCGGACCATCTCCCCATTGAAATTGTCCTCCCCCTCTCTCCAGTTCGTCACCCAAACACTCTTCCTCCCAAATTCAACTACAAAAAGGCCAGTTGGGATATTTACCAATCTTATATTGCTGAGCACCTTCCTTCACTTGATTTTGATGCACTCAACATCCACCAGGCTGCTCACTCCTTTTCCCTCTTCTTAGTCGAAGCTGCCAAGGCCTCTATCCCCTTCGGCCGCCTTGGTCATCCCCTCAAAGCCTGGTGGTCCCAGGAAGTGGAATCTGCAGTGCGGGAATGACGAAGGGCCCGCTCTGTAGCACACCGATCTGAGTCGCACCGACTCAGATACATAGACGCTTCTCCTAGGGCATCCTCAGTCATTTCTAGAGCCAAATCTGCAACCTGGCAAGCCACCTGTTCTAACCTGTCTCCCCGTTCTGATCCTCGTGCTGTCTTCAAGCTTCTCAATGCCATCTCTGGCAAAAAGAACACCTCCCATGACCCTTCTTTTCCTGATTGCACTTCCCCCTCTTGATACTGCCAACCACTACGCCTCTTATCTTCGCTCACATCTATCTCAAGCGACACCCCGTTCCTCGCACAGAGCTGAAAGACAGTTCATGAATGAACTCCGGAAAGCTAGCTGTGAGGATGCTTCTTCCCTCCACAATTCTTTCTGCTCCCCCTTCTCCTTGAATGAACTCTCCACTGCCATCAGCAATCTCTCCTCTTCCACTGCGTCTGGCCCTGACCAGATTGCCTACCCTTTACTAAAGCACCTGCCTGAACCTGCACAGCTCCTCCTTCTTTCTCTTTTTAACAGGTCCTGGCACCCTCACACCTTCCCCTCTTGTTGGAAACCTTCCACTATCATTCCCATTCACAAACCTGGAAAACCCACTTCCTCTCCGTCCTCTTTCCTCCCCATTTCCCCCACCTCCTGCATCTCCAAGCTTTTTGAGCGCTTGATTCTTTCTCGCCTAACTTTTCACCTTGAATCTAATCATCTCCTCTCCACTTGCCAGGCCGGCTTTCGTCCTGGTAGGTCATCCCTTGACCAAATTCTAACTCTGTCTCAATCAATCTGGGATAGCTTCCAAAAGAAAAAACCTCCAGACCGAACCATTTTGGCTTCTGTTGACTTCTCCAAGGCTTTCGACTCGGTCTGGCACTCTGCTCTTTTTCACAAACTCCTCTCGCTCAAACTCCCCCCATGCTTCGTTCTCTGGGTGCGCTCCTTCCTTCCTGATCGTAGAGCTAAAGTCCAGGTTGGTGGTTCCCACAGCCGCTCCTTCCGCATCAGACGTGGGGTCCCACAGGGCTCGGTTCTTGGTCCAGTCCTCTTCATTCTGTTTGTTGATGACATCACTAAGGATTTACCTCGGGATGCCCATGCCTCCCTGTATGCTGACGATCTGGCCATCTGGTCCTCTTCCCCAGACCCGCTCAAAGCCTCCTCTGTTGTCCAATCCTCCCTCGCCGCCCTTGAAACATGGTCCAACTTATGGAGACTTCCACTCAATCCAAAGAAGTGTGAGTCCTCCTTTTTCTCTACAGATCCCCATCAAGCCATTTTCCAACCCCGACTGAACCTCTTGGGCTTCCCTCTTTTGTTCAATCCCACCCCTAAATTCCTTGGAGTAACCTTTGATCGGACTCTATCCTTTGGGGCCCATGTCCAATCCCTGTGTTCCAAATTCTATCCACGCCACAAAGCCCTTCGCTCAACTGCCACTACCTCTTGGGGTCCCACAAAAGAATCTCTCTCCCTACTCTACAAAGCCTTTGTCCGTCCGGTGCTCACATATGCCTCTCCTGGATGGTTTCCATTCCTCTGCAACACTGCAACCAATCATCTGGAAGTTCTACACAGAGCTGCATGCAGGGTCATTACTGGTTGCCTCTCTTCCACCCCCTCTTCACTACTCCTTCTCGAGGCTTAACTCCCTCCTCTAAAGCTGACTCTAGAACATCAGACCCTCTACTCCAGCGGTTCCCAAACTTTTTTTGTTGGAGGCACCCTTTAAAAACGTTTCAATACTCGCGGCACCGTAATGAAGCCAACATTTGCAAATTTTATGTTTTACCAAAAACAATTGAATATGAATCCTATTTATTGTTCAAATGCAAAATACTGAAAAAAGTATGCACTTAATGTGAGGTGTGAGCTTGTTGCTCTATACACATTTTATCAAAGCGCGGTGCAATGTTGGATATTGCAACACGCATCTCGCGTTCAATGTCAATCTTATTGCGGTACTTCGACTTGATTACTGCTACAGCAGAAAAACCGGCCTCACACAAATATGACGTTGCAAACGGCACAAGAACACGAAGAGCTTTACAGCTTACAAGCGGAAATTCAAGTCGAACTTTAACCCAAAACGCAATGAGTGAATTAGGGTTGTAAATGCTTTTCAAAGTGAGATCCGAAGATAGATCGATAAATTGTTCAGCTTCCAGAGATGTAAAATCCCGAAGGGCAGTTGCATTATCAACAAATGGATTTCTTATCCAATTGTGCTTCTCCATGTCTTCAGAAAAATATTTCTCAAAATGCAAGATTAGAGCATCCAAATGCGAACACATCACAGTCTTCATATCACACTCATTGGTATTTTGCAGCGACAGATTGCCAGATCGCGAGTTTAAATGAGATTTTAAAAGTGGAAAACTATCACATTGCTCGTTATTTTTCAACAGATCAGTTTTCCATAACTGTAGTTTTCTTTTAAAGGCTGTAATTTTGTCGTAAAGTTGCAGAAGATGAGTATCTTTTCCTTGAAGTGAGACGTTTAATTGATTTAATTTCGCAAAAATATCGCATAGATACGCCAACTGAGTCAGGAAAATTTCATCCTCAAAGGTAGTAGCAAGTGTATGGTTTTCTTCTTTTAAAAATATGAAGATTTCGTTTCTCAATTCGTAAACACGTGACAGAACTTTGCCTTTGGAAAGCCACCTTGCATTACAATAAAACAATAAATTGTTGTGGTCTGCTCCTAATTCATCGCAAAGACGCTGGAAAAGCCGAGCTTTAAGCGGCCGTGTTTTAATGAAGTTCACAGTTTTAACAACAACTTCGAGCACTTCGTTAAGATCACCACTGAGCTTTTGCGAAGCCAGCGCTTCACGATGTATTAAACAGTGAGTCCATTTTGCATTGACGGCAACGCCTTGCACTAATGCTCGCAGCCAGCCAAAACGACCAGACATAGCTCGGGCTCCATCAGTGCATAAACCAACGCAGTATTTCCACTCGAGGTTATTTTCCAGAAAAAAGTTGTTCAGAATTGCAAACAATTCATGTGCTCTACAATTTGTCAAAATGGGTTTACAAAACAGCAAATCTTCAATGATGTTGTTGTCATTGTCAATAAAGCGTACGTAACAAATTAAATAAGCATCTTTATTGCCGCTACTGGTTGTTGCCTCATCTAATTGTAAACTGAACTCATTTTCGCGCATTTTCGCTACCAGCTGATCATTGATATCATCCGCAATTTTATCAATCCTCCTGCAAATGGTATTGTTTGAGAGTGGAACAAGTTTTAGTTCTTGAGCAACTGATTCTCCAAGCATTGTTGAGACTAAATCAAGAGCAGCAGGAAGCACGAGTTCTTCTGCAATAGTATGGGGTTTTTTGCATTTCGCAATTCTGTACGCAACTTTAAAAGACGCAAGCTGTGCCTTGGCAGGTGTGTGCAAAAAATTTGAAACTAAGACCGCCTGCTTATTCATTTCTGATAACTTACGAGCGAAAAATTCGCGTGGTTTTCCATCTAAGTTGCTGTGGTTTGTAGTTAAGTGGCGTTTTAGTTTACTGGGTACCATACATTCCGTGGCTAAAACTTCGCAACAAATAACGCATTTCGGATGCTCAACGCCTTTCCTTTCTGTGACTGTAAAGCCAAAATTGAGATAACTGCTGTCGTATTTTCTAGTCTTTTTTGCTGCACTTTTTTCTTTGTTTACATTAACTTCCATCTGCCTCTTCTGAGGTAAAGTACTGGTAACAAATGCGTCCATTACGAATCCAATAAATTGTTAATGCTTTACTGCTGATATTGTTTGACACTATGGAATGTGTTATGTTCTACACTCGTGTGGTTGCTATAAAACCAAATACAGCAGAAGCTGTTAAATTGTAACAATAATTAATTGTAACCGGCAATTGTTACACAAGATACCACATGCGGAAGATTAATCTTCATAGTGACGTGTTATTACGTAATCGTTTTACAAGCAAATCTTCCAGACAGTATTTTTCCATTATAAAATTTCGAGGTATTGAGCAGACTCGACACCAAACACCACGTGCGCGGAGATCCACGACAAATGTAACAACTTTCGCGGCACCCCTGGAAAAGTCTCGCGGCACACCAGGGCGCCGCGGCACCCAGTTTGGGAACCGCTGCTCTACTCCTTTGAACGTGCTCTGCGCCTTCCCCCCGACTTCTCCAGCCTTTATCCCTTGGCAATCAAAAACGTTCCCTGTCGACTAAAGAAGAAACCCTCCTGGAGATCATCTTGTTCTTCAGCCACACTACCACTCCCATCCCCACGTGAGTCTCTGATCACTTGCCCCCCCTTTCCACCATGGTCCACAACCCACTTCACTGTTTCCCCCTTCATTCCCGACTGCACAAGCAGCAGTACAGCCCGACTCCAAATTGCTTCAAGCCGACTATCCTCCCTCCCCCCCTCTGATATCCAAGTATGGACTGACGGTTCTGTCCCCTCCCTTTTCGGTCCTGGTGGCGCTGGAGTCTATGCTACATGCTCCAAATGTAACACATCCCATTCCCTATCCTTTTCCTCTGGTCCAATTGCCTCCAGCTTCACAGCCGAAACCTTTGCCCTCAAGCAAGGTCTTGCTTGGTGTACTAGCCATTTGATGACCTGCAAATTCCAGTCAGTTCTTTTCCTAACCGACTCTCAATCAGCCCTCTCTATCCTTTCTTCAGCCCCCACTTATCTCCTGCCTGAGTCCCTATGGAATGTTTGGTCCCTTGCCTCTTCCCTCTCTAACAATACCACTTTGAGCTTCCAATGGGTCCCCGGACACGCAGGTCTCCCCGGAAATGAAAAAGCTGATTTACTTGCCAAAACTGGTTCCTCTCTGCCCACTGATGCGATCCCTACCCCTCTCCTCCCAGTTATTGCCAAAGTCCGTTATTCCCAATACCGCAATTGGAGACGTCATATCTCTCACTCCCACCTGAACTTCCAAGTCCCCGAAGTCTCTTCGGAGGAACTTCTTCTTTCTCGCTCCATACGCTGTGAGCTCTCTCGTCTTCGCTGCCATGGTCACAGTCTTCTTTTATCTTCTTATCTTCACAGGATCAGTCGGAAGTAGAATTCTGATTGTAGTGCCTGTGGACACCCTCTACAGGACCTCAATCATCTCCTTCTCCATTGTCCTGCTTCTGAACCCCTTCGAAAATCTATCTTTGGCTCCTCTCTTTCTATTCTCGATCTATGGTCCAGACCTTGGAGTGTGGCCCGACTGTTGGGTCTCCGCGGAGTTCCTCCGCGCCCCCATTCCTCGGAAGGGGTCGGGTAGTACCACCACCACCACCACCAACCCGACCTGAAAAGCCCAACTAGACTTACAACTCCGCTACTACGCAGTATTTAACTCTTTACGTCCATGGAACTTTTTTTAGATCGCTTGTTGTAATAAATATTGTTCAAGCGGGTTAGTCATACGGCTAACTAAAAACTTTCATAATGATGTCACAGTCTATTTGGTGATAGGCCTAAGCAATAACACAATCACTGCATATAACTGCAATTCAAGACGAATTTTACAACGACAAACCAAACAATTAAGGATATTTTCGTTAAACGTTAAGCTATTGAAACGAAATTTGCAGGATAGTTAGTTAACGATATGAACCAAGTGTGGACAAACTTTTAATGTAGGGTTCCTGCTGCGAGCAAAACCCCAAGTAACTAAAGGTTGTTTATGCAAGAAAATTTCCGATTTTTTCTCTTCTTAAAGGTACTTCTTTGTGACGTCATAAGAAAATGACGTCAAAATTATAGCCATAGTCGAAGCCCGAGCTTTGACGGTTCCATCGAGTCTAATTCTGATCCCGTGCGAACTCCACAAAAGGAGCTAGAAGGCGATGTATCTGGAGTAATGCAGAGGGGAAAAATGCTGCCCTCCAACGTTTAGGGGCACAAAAAAGGATGAAGACGGTAACGCCGTCAAGCCAAGAAAACACACGTAAAACTTCAAAACAATTCCTATTTTTTGGCGTTATTCTCGTCCGCTCACTATGCCACAATTATGACGTCAAAAAAAAACCAGCTTTGCTTTTACCTCTCAAAAAATGCGGACCCACGTCACAATTAAGTAAGATTACTGTATGATATTTATACTGTGCTCAGGCTGGCATCGCTGCCCCAACCCTAACTGTAATGCTAGGTTTTGAAGCAAAAAAGATAGCTATGTGCATCTCCTTCCAAGTTCCTGCATACTGTATCACACATGCACAACCCAACCACGAATCGAACACGCATCCGTAGGGTTGAAAGATGAGTGCGACAACCACTACACTGCCCAGCTTGCAGCATTGCAGAGACAAAATGTCGCATTTAAACCAAATGTATGAGAGAAAGCCAATGGCTCGTGCGTGAGCGTTTGCATGATTAGCTGCTACTCAAAAAGCAAACGGGAATGGATTCGGAGTTTCAGTTTCGAACACACTCTTTCTTTACAGATCTAGTACGTATGTAAAATTACATCTGAGGTAAAAGATGCGAATTGCTGAAGGTCAATTGGCAGAAAACAGATTACAATACAGGTACATTGTGGTACAAACTGACTGCTTAGTATGAACTAGCATGATTGTTGTCATTACATGCCAGCATACTGGTAAAATGAGAGTGACTGTTTACCAAAAATTTTTTAGTTTAAACGAATAAAAAGAAAATGAGAAAGATAGGTCTATTGTACCATACATTGTAACATTTTTTTTAGGCTAGCCTACTTTTTCAAAGAGATTAAGGGATATACCTAGGGCTTGGTTCAGGATTACGTTTTTTTTTTTTTAAAGTAGCTTAATAATTTGACATGGGTTAAGTTTGGGTCAAAATTAATAAAAAAATGAAAATTTTGGTTTGTAGTGATTCCTTGTATCGATTTTGTAGCATACGGTAGGTTAGCTGCGGTAGTTTAATCAGCAGAGAATAGAGTTGGGCAAAGAGGTGTAAACCAAAGTATGTTGCTGTCCTGTGCTTTATTTTCAATTTGCATACAATTCTTGTGTTGATTTTCAAACTCGTGGTCCCTCTTCCTGCCAGCGCTAAGGTTGGTAGGATGTGATGTGCTTTGCATGTTTTGCTTGCTGCGGGACTTGTGGTAATGTATGAGCTCGATCTCTGTTTGCTTTATTTTTGAACTTTTCCTGCATAGGTTGATTTAGAGTTTGATTTGCAACTTAGTAGAAACCAAGTTTTCAGTTACAGGTTAAATACTATAGAACATACTGGTACCGTAGTGGATGTCGTTAAGTACGTACCCTATGAGCCATCTGCTTTTTTCGGAATTTCAGTGACTCGTGTATGAACATGTGCACACTCTTGCTCCTGTCGTGCGTGCACTCATTAAGGTTAGGGCTAGATATAGGGAATAGCTTAGATCGGAGAGGAGAAAGCGCACGCGTGCTCATACACGTGTTGCATACCGGTAGCTTCTGAAAAAAAAAAGCGACTGCTCATACTTAACGACACCCAAACATAGCAGCATAGTTGGTCGTTCTTTAGTTATGTGATTATGGTTTATACTTTAGATAAGAAGCACAGTTCTAGTTCTAGTTTTAAGTTCTGAAAATAAACTAGGCCTACCGATAAGTTACCAAGTAGTGACAAGTATGGTATTAAAAGTAGCTCTACTTTAATTTAAGTAGCCTACTCAAGTAGAAATGAGAATTTGTTGCTACTGACTACTTTTAAAGTACCGGTAATTATATTTTTGGTTACTTTCAGTTTCACTTGCTTGCTTTTAGGGCAGAGGCTGCTGTTAGTGTTACGTTACGTAAGAATAAGAAAATCGCTATCCTAGCCCCAACCTTAAACCTAAGGTTAATCCTAACCCAAACTCAAAATCTAATCCATACGTTAACAGTTAACAATGATTTAAATAATAAGAAAGAGTATATATGGAAAATAAGAGCTCATTCTCTGCTCTCTTATTCTCTTAGGAACCACCGTCATTCTGGCAGAATAATCAGCGTCATTCTAGCAGAAAGTGTTGCCGCAAGATAAAAAGCAAAAACATAACTACGTCACAAGCAATCAACAAGGTTGCCAACCGCCAAATATCAAATGAGTCATTACGTCATAAACGAAAACTTAATCATCAAACAAGATCATATGAAAACAAAACGATGTTGCCAAAATAAAAAAATCTAAACAACTGAAGCAGAAAACAAAACTGGAATGAAAAATATTTTCAATTTTTTCCCATTTAACTTTCCGACGCGCCCCGAGCTTCGGGTTTGGGTGCAATCGGTAGCCCGCGGGCCCCTCTACCAGACCCAAAATCAAAAAAGGGTACCTTTTCAACGGGGGCCCCAGCAGAAAAGTTTAAAAGGAGGCCATCAATTTTGGGCGAAAAACGCCATTTTGGGGGCAAATTTTCAATTTTTTCCCATTTAACTTTCCGACGCGCCCCGAGCTTCGGGTTTGGGTGCAATCGGTAGCCCGCGGGCCCCTCTACCAGACCCAAGTCTAAAAGAGGGTACCTTTTCAACGGGGGCCCCAGCAGAATGGTTTAAAGGAGGCCATCAATTTTGGGCGAAAAACGCCATTTTGGGGGCAAACTTTCAATTTTTTCCCATTTAACTTTCCGACGCGCCCCGAGCTTCGGGTTTGGGTGCAATCGGTAGCCCGCGGGCCCCTCTACCAGACCCAAGTCTAAAAAAGGGTACCTTTTCAACGGGGGCCCCAGCAGAATGGTTTAAAGGAGGCCAACGCGTTCTGTTTTTTTTTTCCTTGAAGTTGCAGTGTTCTTTTTGCTTCTTTCGTTTTCTTTTGCATTTTTCATGAAGCAAAATGCCAAATGTAATGTGTTTTTCAGATTCTGGTAGTTTTTGCCCCCCATTTATTTGTGGTTTATTTGCTTAATTTAACTCGTATTTGTTTGAAACATTTTATGTTTGTGTTGTTTAAATTTGTTATATTTGGTGTTTTGCATTTACGTCATTTGATACGTCTCAAATTTCCTGATTTTTTGATGGTTTTTACTTTTTGTTTAATAATTCTTATTTTGTTTTTGTTTTGGCATTTGTTTCGCTTCAGCACTATTTTGTCTTATGCCGATATTTTTTTTCCGGTGGTTGTTCGATATCATAATTTTGGTTTTGAATTTTTTACTTATATTTTACTGGTATTCGTTAATATTACGTTTTAGCTCAATCTTAGTTGAGTAACAAAATTGCAGTTTTAAAAAGTATTCGATATCAGTTTTGATCATGTTTAATCTTTATATTCTAACAATATTTGAAGCTTTTCGCATTCAATAGATTGAGGGTTGAGTTATTTGTGCAGTATACGAGCAATTGCGCTGAAGGAAGTAAAATCAAGGATATTTGGACAACGAAGGGATGCAACGACTTTTTCACGCTTAACATTAAAAGTGCTAAGCATTCGAGATGTACTTTTGGAATGGTGTTCTTTTTCAATTTTGTTTTAATACGTGATTACTGCACCCAGTCAGCTTGGATGGATTTCCTAATGCTGGAACTTAGTTCGATCCTTTCTTTTGAATAATGGAATTATAATCTAACTGCTTTTGTGAAATAATCGGATTTCACCAATAGTTGCCATTAATCCGGTTATTGTACAAATATCATTTACAGCAAAAGGACTGAACAAAAATGAAAAACAAGCTGACAGATCGATGATACCCTGCAAAATTTGCGCACTTTGTGGTACGTGGAGAAAAGCGCGCATCCATGGTTATCACTAGTGATACAGTCATTATAACCAATGACAAAATTTGCACGGAAACAAACGTTGGGTTGCGATTAACTTGGGATCTATGTTGCTTTCTGTACAATATTCTACCAGCAAAACGTGGGACAAGCATTTTCAACTTTTTCTGCAAGGGGGACACAACACAGACACGTCTGGTAAACTTAGCTCAACACTGAGAATGAACAACGAGAGGACGAAGCTGCCCTGGTCCACCAGTACTACAATGAACATCATAATATAATCCAGACTACCACAAAACCTGACTTGCATATTGCTATGATACTGTACAATTTGTAGAAAAAGTGCACCCGAGCCATTTGGACATTAGTGAAAATTTTTGGATCATCACCAAAATCAAAGCTAAACTGAACATAAATAACACCTTTAAGCTTAAATTCAAATAACACCGTCAATTTGGAATCTAACCCGGTTTCGGTGCTGTTTTGAATTGTAATGCTTTTTTCTCCGCTGGCCTTGTATTGCTTTTTAACTTTTGGTTTAAGTCCTTTCCTTTCAGCAAACTTTTGGGTTACTGCCAAACCAGGTTGCGACTTCTGATTTTCTATTCTACGATATCTTTGTCCCACAAAAAACTTCTCTTTTCGAAAATTTCTGATGACGTCATTGCATGTAATTTGTGGTTTGCTCCCCCCCCATTAAAAATCTTGGCTACGCCTATGCCCAATGCTAGAACTAGTTTGTATTTTTGCTTTTTACACATCCTTTATCCGCTACAATTAAATAATTTAATTGGTTTCGAGTACAAAGTTGCATTAAAAATATAACGCTAAATCGAATTTGAACCGACATGCAAGAGTTTTTTGGTGTTCACGCTTGAAAAAGATATTGTTGGAAAGTTGAAAAAATTTCTTCACAAAAAAATAACTTTTCATTAAAAAATGCCGGAACAAAAGGAATTAAGAAGCGAAAGAATTTATTCCAAAAGCACGAAAAACTGTTTACAAAAGTAACTTACAAAAAAACGCACAAAGAAAGAAAGAAACTTCAATTTATGAAATTAAATCAAACTTTTATTATACTCGCTGTGTTACGCCGCAGCGTGTAACGAGTTGGCGGGGCCCATCTTCGCTTAATTTCGCCCGGGCAACACAGCTTCTTTCGAAGAAATGTTGCAGCGGAGCGAGCCGTTGGCAACACTGTGTCCGATTTGATCGGCCCGAATTCTGAACCTCACACCTTCCGCTCCAGAGACAAACGCGTGACTGCCCGACCAACTGGCCGGTTAACTTCTATTTATAATTATAATACCGCAGATGAAGCAAAAAGAGAAAAAGGATAACACTTTTACGACACCTTTTTTTGGAAAAATTATAAACCTTACATGAATCTCAAATTTTGGGCATATAATTATCTTGTCCAGGAAATTCGACACAGTTGCTTAAAATTTCTTATTTTTGAGTGAAAAAGCAATTGAATAACTTCAATTCAAAATTTGCAAGAAAAAAAATGACGTCAAAACTTACGAGAATGCATCTGTCAAGAGATTTTCGCGCTTGGCAAATTGAATCCACAACGGCAATATACTGTAAAAGAACACCTATCATGTCACTCAGAGATACTTCACAAAAGTAAGCAACTGCATTTTAAATTTGGCTTAGGAGATAAGCGATATTTTCAATTTTTTGTGTCAGTTGTAGCATTGGATCTATTTGGGTTCTGAAATCTAAAACTTTCTACTATTTACAATAAAAAGTTTATGGAGAAAAGACTAATAATTGCAAAAAAAAGAATAATAGGACAGAACCAGAAAGAAATGAAAAAAGATAACCTTCCTTAAGATAAAGTTTGCGAGGTGATTTGATGTTTGAAGTTTGTAAGGTGACGTTCAAAGTGTACAAATTGCTTTTTTACAAAAACGGCCATTACTGTACATCGTATCGCACGCTTTTTTTCCAAAAAACCGCATCGAAACCCGCGAAAAACCCGCATCCGTTATCGCACCATAGAATTTGAAAAATAAAAACCTGCAATTTTTACGATTAATTTGATTTTAATCATTATTTTTGTTGATTTGTTCTATTTCGTCATAAGTAACATTTTGGGCAGAAGTTTGAGAATATTTTAGCATTTGTTGCGTTAAAATTACAATACTTGTTAAAGTAAAATCTCTCTCTAACTGAGTTTCAATTTATAGAATAGATCACAAACTTTAATTTCAAAGGTCATTGATGCGATTACAATACTTAGTTCACTTGTTTCCTGTCTGGTTTTGGGTATCAAAATAACAGCAATAAAACAAATTTAGCAGTTTTTTTTGGCAATTTTTTTAAAATTAAAATCAAGCGTATTTCATTTTGATCCAGCATTTTCTAGTGTACATTTTTACCATTTTTTTTTTTTTTGATCTAGCATTTATGCGATTTATGATTGAATAAATTCTTCAAACTTGAAAGTTTAATTTTTTCTAATCTTTAGCATGTGTAATTGTGTATAGTTAAATTGTAAGGCTTGAAATCTAAATTCGTAAAAAATGACCTTTACTAGTGGCGGCCGTTAGTGCATTTATAGGATATTTTGCGGTCGGTAGTAGTGAAAAGATTCTTTGGACTTTGTTGCTTACATTGTTTATATTGAGTATACAGTAGAAGTCTTACCAGCGGCTCTATGAAAAAACACGAATTTCAAAATTGTCTTAAATGAAATATTCAAAATTTTACAACCAAAACTATATATAATTGGTTTGTCAATGCAAGGATCTGCTGAGCATAATAAAAACATTTATTTCAGACTAAAGACAGTCCATATGAAAAATATTTACACATGACAAACGAAACACACAAAAAAATACTCTCCAAAAAGCAAGCAGTTCAAAAGGCACTAACACTTGGCAAACAAGCGCTCTTTCAATGATTTAAACTACTCAGAATCGTAAAAAGCGTCAGAATTCATAAGGTTCACACAGAGTTGTAAACGGGCCGACTAGTTCAGACCCGAACCCGGCCCGAACCCGAAAATATAAGCCCGAACCCGGCCCGAACCCGAAAGCTATTTTGAAGCCCAAATCATGCCCGAAAAAGCCCGAAAGTTAGATTAGGTCTGAAAAATCTAGCAATTTTGCAAGGTTATTTTAACTATATTTTTGTGCACAAGACAGAAAGTAGGTTTCAGGCCCGAAATAAGCCCAAAAATTTTGTCAACTTTAGGCCCGAACCCGGCACGAGCCCGACCCGAAAAGCCCGGCCCGACATACAACTCTGGGTTCACAACAGTGGCAGCTCGTGCCGGTTTGAAATGGTAGGGCTGCAAATGTTTTTGTTTGGTAATATTGCACAGAGCTTATTTTTCGTCTTTCGTACGAATCTACGAAATTAAACTATTTTCGGTTGGCGTAGGCCTACCGTAGACTTTTTGCTTTATTGTTGGCGTAGACTTTTTGCTTTATTTTAACTTATTGTTGCGTTTGCTACGGTTCTTTGTTACGGTAACATGACTGTAGTGCTTCTTTACGAATAAGTCTGAAATTGTTGAAGGGAAGGTCCGGAGAATCAAACCCAGAAAGAAGAAGTACAAAATGACTATTAAGTGGAAACAGTTCATTAATGATGAAACATGGAGTGTATTCCCAAAAACAGTCAATAATTCTTAAAAAATATCAAAAGTTATTCAAAATTTCACAAAATGACAAAACCGATCCCTGGCGATGGTCCTTTGAGGCCGGGATCGGTTTTGTTATTTTGTGGAATTTTGAATAAATTTTGGTATTTTTTAGAAATTATTGACTGGTTTTGGGAATGCACTCCATGTTTCATCATTAGTCAGAAATTATGATCATTTTTGACTAAACTTCACTAATACACGTAAAACAAGAAAAGCAGTAATAGGCATTGTACTGAACATTGAAAATGCATACATATAACAAAACAGAGATGAAACCGATTAGGATTTTCTCGACCCGACCGGTAAATTTTAAAATCATTGCCGCTTGACCGGCCCGGTCGACCGGTTTTTTTACAGACGGTTTTTGTTCACTGTTCAATATATCTAATGAAAAATTTTCAAAAGGGGGGGGGCATGGGCGAGTTGTTAAAGTTTGTGACTTTGGACGGGGATCTCAGAAAAAAAAACGCAAAAAACTTTTTCGTTTTTTGCAAAAATGACTCAATTTTAAGACCTTTTTTGGTTAAGTTTCGGTTTGAATGACCTGTTTTGAGCAGCACAAAACATGTACAAAATAAGCAAAAAAAGCACTGGAGGGCACAAGCTAAATTATTAGACGTTCTTTCTAATGATATTTTGCAAAAGGCCAAAAAATGAAGTTACAATTTTTTTAGCTATTGGTGACAGATATTTGCAATTTGCCGAGCAGCAAACACCAAACTTTTTTTCGGCAGTGCTGCCTTTGCAGTTACAAAAAGATAAATGAGAAAAAAATAACAGCAGAAGATAGGTAACAGTAAAAAAACATATGAACATCACAATACTTTTTCTATTATACCCAAAAACATTAAAATGATGAAACAATAACATTTATGTAATATTAAAAAATTATGTCACCAACAGCGCGAAAAAAAAGAATATTGAAATATTATGTCACTAACAGAGTGAAAAAAGGAATACTGAAAAATTATGTCACTAACAGCGTGAAAAAAATTAATAATATTCATAACAACTAGCTGCTTCACTAACAGTTTGAGAAAGTATGAAAAGGATCTATTGCAAAACATTATGTACTGGAAAAGGTTTTTAGCTCCAAATAGGTTTATATACGGACGGAATAATTAATATAAATCTCTATGGAGCTAAAAACCTTTCCAGTACATAATGTTTTGCAATAGATCCTTTTCATACTTTCTCAAACTGTTAGTGAAGCAGCTAGTTGTCATGAATATTATTAATTTTTTTCACGCTGTTAGTGACATAATTTTTCACTGTTCCTTTTTTCATGCTGTTAGTGATATAATTTTCAATATATGTATAATGTTATTACTCCATCATTTTAATGTTTTTGGGTATAATAGAAAAAGTATTGTGATGTTCGTATGTTTTTACTGTTACCTATCTTTTGCTGTTATTTTTTTCTCATTTATCTTTTTGTAACTGCAAAGGCAGCACTGCCGAAAATTGTTCTGATGAAGCTTACCGGTTTGGGAAGCGAAACGTCAAACCAATAAATAAACTCATCGGTAGTACGAAGTGGTTATGAATAACTATCCCGATGAACGCAACGCGTCCGTTATTTTCATTGACAACACTAAACTGTTATGACATTGGCTAGAAAACATTCAAAATATAATGTGCCCCAGCAGTTTGTAGAAATGCTGCTACTTCAGAACAAGCCGTGGCTAGTTAGATATAAAAAAATAAGAGCTATGTCTTTCTTGCCCAGTGTAGAGTGTGGTAAATTTAAGTTGAAAAAAGCTTTTCAAAGCGGCAAGATTTTAGCATGTAGTAAAAATCTGAAATCTGCGCCACTAACTTCTGCTCTTAAGCTGATTAAAATGGTGCCAAATTCCAGGTAGCGCAAGCCTCTTCCACATGCATGCTTTATTAGAATCTGATTACGCGATTTTAACGTATATTTTGTACTTTTTTGGTTTGTGCCGTGGCCCAAAGTGGGGGGCTTGGCACAATACTCCCACCCTAAATACGTCTCTGGATGTGCATGTCTTAATGGTCACAGCATATTAGTCACAGCTTGAAACCATTCAACAAGTGTTTTCGAAAGGTGTGGTTTGTTAATACTGATTTTTTATAAAAAATTTTTAGTTATGATAAAATATATCAGTATATTTCGATTGGTGCTTAGATGTCTTTTAGTTGCCAGAAAAGAGAATTCGACCGGTTTTTCAACCGGCTTGACGGGCCGGTCGAAGAATCTCGACCCGACCGGCAACCCGACCGGCCGGTCGACCCGACCGGTTTCCATCTCTGTAACAAAATAACAATATAAAATAAAACCACTCTAAACAACCGCAATTCGGTTATTTCAATTAGAATGCAAATCACATAAATTTCTTTTAAATGCTTGTAGTGCAGATTTGTAAACCGGCCGACTGTACAGGCGCGAATTCGAAAGCATATAATCCCAAACCTGGCCCGAACCAGAAAAATGATTTGAAGCCAAAAACAGACACGAAAGACCCTGAAAGTGAGTTAAGTTTTGTCTAAAACCGGACGGCTTATTCTGGAGCCGCAGGTTTCAATACGAACTAGCAGAAAAATTTTGCTACAAACCAAATCAAACCTCTTTAGTTTAAGTTTCCGCCAGGTTTTACATCAAATCTCACAAGAAACCAATTTGTAGTTGAGGCCGGCACTAGTTGTGCGGCCAGCTCAAAGTCACTGTGACTCATTCCTCAAAAAGTTTGGGCGTTCCTGGTCTAAAAATATATACGTGTTTGTTCTTTTGCGGATAAAATAAAGTTATTTATTGCTGAATTATCATGACGCTATAATAATTGAGTAGAAATAATCGTATTGATGCTTAAATGAAGTCGCCATTTTGCGTTGCAAAGTTGATTTAATTACGCTTCATAGCACGAAAAAGTCTAAAATTCAAGGGTAGTACGAGTATCAAGCCTATATTTAGTCAATTTTAAGCCGTAACCCGACTCGAAAAGCCTTGCCCGACTTACAACTCTGTTGTAGCGACGTCGTGTAGCTACACTTATTTTTTTATAAGAACAATTTTATACGAACACTAGGCTCACTTTTGCTCAAAATTTAAGAACAAATATATAACAATGTCAGCCTGAGCAATAAAAAAATAAATTAAAAACAAACCAACGAGAACAAATTTCAAATCTAAAAAGAAACTAAATTCTGTACTGATTCAAAACGATGGAATTTTAGTGATTTTCCAGTTTGCAAGCAAAACTGCAACGATTCCGAGATTATAGAGTGCTGTGTTGCTCATTGCGCAGGCATTTGAGAAAACTTTTGGCGGTCGTTCAAATCGAAAAAACTCACTTTTTTGCTTTTACAATTTTACGATGCTACAAAAGCAGGAAAAAAGCGTTTACTCTAGCTGACAGAGCATTCGAAATCAAACAGTTTTACAAACATGCAGGAGTGCCGATCTTTGTTGGGCATTGGGGGGGAGATAATTTGCAATTTTACCCCAATTTTGACTTATTTTCAACATTGGGGGGGATGAACCTCGACCACGATTTTGTTCGGGTGAGCAAATTAAGTGAAGAGCAAAACAAAAAAAAGGTCTTCATCAAAAATGGAACACTTTTTTCCCCGAAATCAACTGAAGACCTGCGCTCAGATGCACACCAGAGTGAAATTATTGAAGGGGATGCAGATGAAGACCATACTCAAATTATTGGGGGGGATACAGTCAAATTATTGGGGGGATATATCCCCCCAATTGCCCGGGTTTCGGCACCCCTGCCTGCACTTGTCAGCCCGTTTGCATTTCTGATAGGCCACTTTGCGTTACGAAATTTTGAAACATCAGAAAAGGATAACTTATTTTTTTAGAAATTTGCAAATTCATCCTTTTTTGATATTACAAAATTTTAAAACGTAGAGTTGGTACGGAACTTAACGAATTAAATGTATTATTGCGAACAAAGGAAATAATGAAACAAGGTTTAGAGCACATCTTTATTATCTCAAAAAGTTTTTGTTTTTTTTAATAAAGCCGATTTCGAGTAGTATTTCTGTAAGTATCTGGGGCGAAGCCCAAACACAAGCATTTTTTTTGTTCAAATACAGTCAACTCTCGATATAACTTACCTTTGATATAACGAACTGCACGATATAACGAACCAATTTAAACGTCCCGATTTTTTTCCTATCTTAAACAGGCAATGCGAAAACCATATTTAAAACAGGCAATGCGAAAACGTTGTGCTCCAACATGATAGCCTACGAACCTGCAACCTGCAGCCCACATGATACTAGTACCCTGCTCTACTACTTGAGATAGCAGCTAGAGAGCGCGCGCTTCAATTTCAATTTAATAATTTTTCACTGACCAAAGCATGTACATACAAATGCATATCTTATTCAAATGATAAATAATTAAAATCAATGAAGTGACTGGTGACTATGCGAAGGGACCGTTAAGTCTTTAAGTCAACAATCGCTCTGTGTAGCCATAACCTTTCATGGTATTACAGTTTTTCGAATTACACTAAACCAAGTTTGATATACTGTATATGAGAATTAAGCTTTGGATTGACAAAACACAAACAGCAGAAAAGAGAATTAAACTTTACCCCTAGATAAAAGTTTAACTAGAGTGGAACTACAGAACACATGACTCAGGGTGAAATGAAACTCTGATCAATGCAAAGTATATTGATATAATGCGTCAAGTTATGACGTTAAGAATAGTTTTTTGGATTCTTTTTAAATTTTTGTAAAATGAAGGTCTCTTATTTTCTTTGCTAAAATGTTCATAGCTTCGATGCTGTTCGTCTGTTACTTGTCAAGAAGAATTGTCAGAATGGAGATCGCAGGAAAAGGAGCAGCTATTTATCGGAAAAAACGGAGCCGTGATTGGCTGAAAAAAGACCAATGAGAGAACGTCATTAGTGCACAATCTTTAAGCTTTTCACGAATTCTTTCTGTCGGCAGAGGGCAGGCTTAGAAGTTTTGATAAAAGTGGCTTCAAGAGCCGATAGATGAAAAGGAGAGCGGCATTGGGCAAGAATAAAGAATCTACTGCCATCATAATGTTGAGCACAGGTAGGATTTTGTAAAAAATGAAGTCCAATGGCTGAATCAGAAGCAAGGTACTGGGTATTAGTCTGGGTGGAAGATTTACGCCAACGTGCAGGAAGTAAGCGTTTCTGGGAAGAAGAACAAGAACGAATAGATTTGAGGACATGTCCATCGTCTGTGATACGTATAATAAGTTACACTAGTTTTCTCATCACGAGCCTCAATTTAAACGTTTTTAAGAAAAAGAATTAACTTTGGGTTCAAGTTCTCTCGCTTAGAAAATCCCGGTTACGCGCAGCCCAAGCACCGGGTTCTGATCCCAATTGTTCGGTATCTTTGACCCAAAAAAAGTTTTTTTTCGAAAATTTCTGATGGCGTACTCATTGCATATTTGGGCTCCCCTCCCCCCAATCAAAAATCCTGGCTACGCCTATGTTCAAGTTTATCAAAAACATTAAGCTTTGTTAAAATCAAATTTGCAATTAATTCGGTATGGATACTTTCAAAGGACATAGTACCTTAATCTTCCTTCACAAATACTGTATTTGCAAAAAAATCAGTTTTAGTTTTATGAAAGCTTCGTACTTTTGTCAAGTTATTTGAGGTGCCCAACAGTTTTTCCAAGCATCATCAAAATCGAAATACTGATATGTTTTTAAAAAGTCACCAATTTTTTATTATTTTGGAGCTTCATCTCATCCTCTGCCCAAAAGCTTGTTCAACTTATTTGAAAGTCTAATCAAAAATATTACTTTATTTTCACAATGCTATTTTTCATATTATTCTTTCGACATTTTACTGGTCAAAAAAGACCGATTTCAATTATCTTGTCAAGGGAAATACCGCGTTAAAATATCTTCAGTTTTGTTGTGTACGGTAGGTAGCCTAGCAAGTTCAGGTTAATGAAATGAAATCAAAGCTTGAATATACGTACATGTTAGGGTTTCCAATTGCCTGGTTTTGAAAGAAATTCGAAATCGGGAAATGTTTTACTTCATCCCGGGATGCCGGAAAAAAACGGGATTATCCCATTTGCATTGTTATACAGCAATACAATAAACAAGAAACGTACAAACAACAAATGCATCAAGTTTGGCACTAATAGATTCATGAATGAACTTACTCTTGCCTATAGCATGGATAAAAAAAAAATATCTACAGCTGCAAGTTAAGAGGCAATACTTTGCAAACATTCCTTTTTACCTACCAGAAATGACCTAATCGATTTCAGGTTAATTTTTGCTTTCTTCGAAGAACAAGGTTGATCTTCTGCGCTTTCTAAGCTAAGTTAGAGCTTGCTTTTCAAATGTCAAAAAAGACCACCAGTCAAACTACCTTTACGCGATATTGTTTTTGAGCAATGAGAGCAAAGTAGCAGTATCATTACCGTCACCATGAGTAAAATATTTCCAAACTTTGAATGATTTATGTATTCCATAACTGACACAAATGTTCACCTACCTGCTCTTAATCGGGCAATGTGTATAATAAGCTGGCTCAAACTACTTTTCCCAGCAATCAACGCCAAACAGTTCAAGAATTGTTGCTAAGGTAAATGAGTATTGCGTTGCCACAGCGCGAATGAACATGATCAATTATAATGCTATACAAAAATAATTGGAAATTTTTCTTTACTCGAGTTCCATGAGGATATTAGCTGACAAAACTGGGAATTTTTATTTAAAAAAGCGGGAAGCGGAAAATCAAAAAAGTCACGAAATTTCGGGAATTCCCGAAACCGGGATCCCGATTCGCAAACCCTAGTACATGTATTTGCAACAAATACAGAAAAATAAGCTGCGTTTACAAATTGGAACCTGACCACAACGCGAAAAAATTTAATTCGCTGTTCCGTAAAAATTTTACTTTCCATTCAACTTTACATGTCTTCCAGTCAAATTTAACGTCTTCTGCTATTAAATGGCGTCATCAATGACGTCATTGACCTTAATGTGAGTGAAGATTGAAGCATGTTACGATTTAGTGCTAGTATTGACATTATTATGTACGAATCAACATTAAGCTGAACATTAATACCTTTTTCTCGATTTTGACCACCAGGTAGAAATAAAAAACAATTAGGTAAAACAGGGGCACGTGAATCAAATGTCCCAAGGATGTCATATTCACATCAAGAAAACTATATTAAAATAAGTTCAGAATAGTCAAACATTTTAGGCGTTCCAAAATTTGAATTTTATCATTATTTTGCCAAGATCAAAAATAGATCTTGACTTAATAGGAAATAAGTTAATGAAATTGATCCTTTGTTTCAACAAACAGCCATTAGAACAGTTTTATTATCATTGGCGTCATCATTAAATTCTGACGTCACCAGTAACTTATTCATAAAAATGAATTAGTTAATGAATCATTGCATAATCTCTATCGAATACAAAAACAAACGTTTAGATGCTAAGTTATACATTTTTTGACATATTAATCCAGCCGAATGTGGAAAATGACGTCATCATAGAAAAAACACGTTTAGTATAATCAGATTTTGTAGACTTTTAATACGTCATTTAGTAACCCTAATCCTATTGAAATTCGTTGAAAAATCGTTTGTTTCAATTTTTTAGGGGTTGAACAATAAATGCACTCGACTAATAGCTAAAAGCGAAAAATTATTTTTGAAAAGCTTTGTTCTCGTTTTGGGATGGTAGTTGCAAAGATCTTCATCAAATATAAAACGATATTCTCACAAAAGGTTTTTGAAAACCCTATATCTGTTTTCTCAGCCTGAATTTTCAGGACAAAAAGAAACTAAATGTAATTTACCCTTCCAGTAACATCATATCACCTATCTAATTTTGGTAAACCCTCCTTTTTCTGGAAATTCAGGCTGGGAGAATAAATACAGGGCTTCCAAAAACTTTTTCAGGGGGAAATCTTTTAGTATTTGTTGAATAACTTTGTAACCGCATCCACAAAACGAAAAAGAAAATTTCAAAAGTTATATTTAAGTTTTGACTAACCTGAATTAGCTGGTTTATTTCATTCTTTTTAAAATGGAAGTTTATCAGCAGTAGAACATTAAGAATCATGTTTTTGGGTTCTATCAAACTGTATGTTGTGCTTTACCGTTTTCGTTTTTGTTCGTGCACCTTTGATTTTTATGTTTTGTGTATTTGTTGAGCAAAGAATAATCAATAAATACCCGGATCGACTCAAAACTCTAAAATTAAAAATGTTTCCGTTTGCCAAATCGCTGCAAAAAAAAAAAAAAAAAGAACTCCCAATCCCCGAATTAATGGCAACTATTGGTGAAATCCGATTATTTCACAAAAGCAGTTAGATTATAATTCCATTATTCAAAAGAAAGGATCGAACTAAGTTCCAGCATTAGGAAATCCATCCAAGCTGACTGGGTGCAGTAATCACGTATTAAAACAAAATTGAAAAAGAACACCATTCCAAAAGTACATCTCGAATGCTTAGCACTTTTAATGTTAAGCGTGAAAAAGTCGTTGCATCCCTTCGTTGTCCAAGTATCCTTGATTTTACTTCCTTCAACGCAATTGCTCGTATACTGCACAAATAACTCAACCCTCAATCTATTGAATGCGAAAAGCTTCAAATATTGTTAGAATATAAAGATTAAACATGATCAAAACTGATATCGAATACTTTTTAAAACTGCAATTTTGTTACTCAACTAAGATTGAGCTAAAACGTAATATTAACGAATACCAGTAAAATATAAGTAAAAAATTCAAAACCAAAATTATGATATCGAACAACCACCGGAAAAAAAATATCGGCATAAGACAAAATAGTGCTGAAGCGAAACAAATGCCAAAACAAAAACAAAATAAGAATTATTAAACAAAAAGTAAAAACCATCAAAAAATCAGGAAATTTGAGACGTATCAAATGACGTAAATGCAAAACACCAAATATAACAAATTTAAACAACACAAACATAAAATGTTTCAAACAAATACGAGTTAAATTAAGCAAATAAACCACAAATAAATGGGGGGCAAAAACTACCAGAATCTGAAAAACACATTACATTTGGCATTTTGCTTCATGAAAAATGCAAAAGAAAACTAAAGAAGCAAAAAGAACATTGCAACTTCAAGGAAAAAAAAAACAGAACGCGTTGGCCTCCTTTAAACCATTCTGCTGGGGCCCCCGTTGAAAAGGTACCCTTTTTTAGACTTGGGTCTGGTAGAGGGGCCCGCGGGCTACCGATTGCACCCAAACCCGAAGCTCGGGGCGCGTCGGAAAGTTAAATGGGAAAAAATTGAAAGTTTGCCCCCAAAATGGCGTTTTTCGCCCAAAATTGATGGCCTCCTTTAAACTACTCTGCTGGGGCCCCCGTTGAAAAGGTACCCTTTTTTAGACTTGGGTCTGGTAGAGGGGCCCGCGGGCTACCGATTGCACCCAAACCCGAAGCTCGGGGCGCGTCGGAAAGTTAAATGGGAAAAAATTGAAAGTTTGCCCCCAAAATGGCGTTTTTCGCCCAAAATTGATGGCCTCCTTTAAACCATTCTGCTGGGGCCCCCGTTAAAAAGGTACCCTTTTTTAGACTTGGGTCTGGTAGAGGGGCCCGCGGGCTACCGATTGCACCCAAACCCGAAGCTCGGGGCGCGTCGGAAAGTTAAATGGGAAAAAATTGAAAGTTTGCCCCCAAAATGGCGTTTTTCGCCCAAAATTGATGGCCTCCTTTAAACTACTCTGCTGGGGCCCCCGTTGAAAAGGTACCCTTTTTTAGACTTGGGTCTGGTAGAGGGGCCCGCGGGCTACCGATTGCACCCAAACCCGAAGCTCGGGGCGCGTCGGAAAGTTAAATGGGAAAAAATTGAAAGTTTGCCCCCAAAATGGCGTTTTTCGCCCAAAATTGATGGCCTCCTTTAAACTATTCTGCTGGGGCCCCCGTTAAAAAGGTACCCTTTTTTAGACTTGGGTCTGGTAGAGGGGCCCGCGGGCTACCGATTGCACCCAAACCCGAAGCTCGGGGCGCGTCGGAAAGTTAAATGGGAAAAAATTGAAAGTTTGCCCCCAAAATGGCGTTTTTCGCCCAAAATTGATGGCCTCCTTTAAACCATTCTGCTGGGGCCCCCGTTGAAAAGGTACCCTTTTTTAGACTTGGGTCTGGTAGAGGGGCCCGCGGGCTACCGATTGCACCCAAACCCGAAGCTCGGGGCGCGTCGGAAAGTTAAATGGGAAAAAATTGAAAATTTGCCCCCAAAATGGCGTTTTTCGCCCAAAATTGATGGCCTCCTTTAAACTATTCTGCTGGGGCCCCCGTTGAAAAGGTACCCTTTTTTAGACTTGGGTCTGGTAGAGGGGCCCGCGGGCTACCGATTGCACCCAAACCCGAAGCTCGGGGCGCGTCGGAAAGTTAAATGGGAAAAAATTGAAAGTTTGCCCCCAAAATGGCGTTTTTCGCCCAAAATTGATGGCCTCCTTTAAACCATTCTGCTGGGGCCCCCGTTGAAAAGGTACCCTTTTTTAGACTTGGGTCTGGTAGAGGGGCCCGCGGGCTACCGATTGCACCCAAACCCGAAGCTCGGGGCGCGTCGGAAAGTTAAATGGGAAAAAATTGAAAATTTGCCCCCAAAATGGCGTTTTTCGCCCAAAATTGATGGCCTCCTTTACACTATTCTGCTGGGGCCCCCGTTGAAAAGGTACCCTTTTTTAGACTTGGGTCTGGTAGAGGGGCCCGCGGGCTACCGATTGCACCCAAACCCGAAGCTCGGGGCGCGTCGGAAAGTTAAATGGGAAAAAATTGAAAATTTGCCCCCAAAATGGCGTTTTTTGCCCAAAATTGATGGCCTCCTTTACACCATTCTGCTGGGGCCCCCGTTGAAAAGGTACCCTTTTTTAGACTTGGGTCTGGTAGAGGGGCCCGCGGGCTACCGATTGCACCCAAACCCGAAGCTCGGGGCGCGTCGGAAAGTTAAATGGGAAAAAATTGAAAGTTTGCCCCCAAAATGGCGTTTTTCGCCCAAAATTGATGGCCTCCTTTAAACCATTCTGCTGGGGCCCCCGTTGAAAAGGTACCCTTTTTTAGACTTGGGTCTGGTAGAGGGGCCCGCGGGCTACCGATTGCACCCAAACCCGAAGCTCGGGGCGCGTCGGAAAGTTAAATGGGAAAAAATTGAAAGTTTGCCCCCAAAATGGCGTTTTTCGCCCAAAATTGATGGCCTCCTTTAAACTATTCTGCTGGGGCCCCCGTTGAAAAGGTACCCTTTTTTAGACTTGGGTCTGGTAGAGGGGCCCGCGGGCTACCGATTGCACCCAAACCCGAAGCTCGGGGCGCGTCGGAAAGTTAAATGGGAAAAAATTGAAAGTTTGCCCCCAAAATGGCGTTTTTCGCCCAAAATTGATGGCCTCCTTTAAACCATTCTGCTGGGGCCCCCGTTGAAAAGGTACCCTTTTTTAGACTTGGGTCTGGTAGAGGGGCCCGCGGGCTACCGATTGCACCCAAACCCGAAGCTCGGGGCGCGTCGGAAAGTTAAATGGGAAAAAATTGAAAGTTTGCCCCCAAAATGGCGTTTTTCGCCCAAAATTGATGGCCTCCTTTACACCATTCTGCTGGGGCCCCCGTTGAAAAGGTACCCTTTTTTAGACTTGGGTCTGGTAGAGGGGCCCGCGGGCTACCGATTGCACCCAAACCCGAAGCTCGGGGCGCGTCGGAAAGTTAAATGGGAAAAAATTGAAAATTTGCCCCCAAAATGGCGTTTTTCGCCCAAAATTGATGGCCTCCTTTAAACCATTCTGCTGGGGCCCCCGTTGAAAAGGTACCCTTTTTTAGACTTGGGTCTGGTAGAGGGGCCCGCGGGCTACCGATTGCACCCAAACCCGAAGCTCGGGGCGCGTCGGAAAGTTAAATGGGAAAAAATTGAAAGTTTGCCCCCAAAATGGCGTTTTTCGCCCAAAATTGATGGCCTCCTTTAAACCATTCTGCTGGGGCCCCCGTTGAAAAGGTACCCTTTTTTAGACTTGGGTCTGGTAGAGGGGCCCGCGGGCTACCGATTGCACCCAAACCCGAAGCTCGGGGCGCGTCGGAAAGTTAAATGGGAAAAAATTGAAAGTTTGCCCCCAAAATGGCGTTTTTCGCCCAAAATTGATGGCCTCCTTTAAACCATTCTGCTGGGGCCCCCGTTGAAAAGGTACCCTTTTTTAGACTTGGGTCTGGTAGAGGGGCCCGCGGGCTACCGATTGCACCCAAACCCGAAGCTCGGGGCGCGTCGGAAAGTTAAATGGGAAAAAATTGAAAATTTGCCCCCAAAATGACGTTTTTCGCCCAAAATTGATGGCCTCCTTTAAACCATTCTGCTGGGGCCCCCGTTGAAAAGGTACCCTTTTTTAGACTTGGGTCTGGTAGAGGGGCCCGCGGGCTACCGATTGCACCCAAACCCGAAGCTCGGGGCGCGTCGGAAAGTTAAATGGGAAAAAATTGAAAGTTTGCCCCCAAAATGGCGTTTTTCGCCCAAAATTGATGGCCTCCTTTAAACTACTCTGCTGGGGCCCCCGTTGAAAAGGTACCCTTTTTTAGACTTGGGTCTGGTAGAGGGGCCCGCGGGCTACCGATTGCACCCAAACCCGAAGCTCGGGGCGCGTCGGAAAGTTAAATGGGAAAAAATTGAAAGTTTGCCCCCAAAATGGCGTTTTTCGCCCAAAATTGATGGCCTCCTTTAAACCATTCTGCTGGGGCCCCCGTTGAAAAGGTACCCTTTTTTAGACTTGGGTCTGGTAGAGGGGCCCGCGGGCTACCGATTGCACCCAAACCCGAAGCTCGGGGCGCGTCGGAAAGTTAAATGGGAAAAAATTGAAAGTTTGCCCCCAAAATGGCGTTTTTCGCCCAAAATTGATGGCCTCCTTTAAACCATTCTGCTGGGGCCCCCGTTGAAAAGGTACCCTTTTTTAGACTTGGGTCTGGTAGAGGGGCCCGCGGGCTACCGATTGCACCCAAACCCGAAGCTCGGGGCGCGTCGGAAAGTTAAATGGGAAAAAATTGAAAATTTGCCCCCAAAATGGCGTTTTTCGCCCAAAATTGATGGCCTCCTTTTAAACTTTTCTGCTGGGGCCCCCGTTGAAAAGGTACCCTTTTTTGATTTTGGGTCTGGTAGAGGGGCCCGCGGGCTACCGATTGCACCCAAACCCGAAGCTCGGGGCGCGTCGGAAAGTTAAATGGGAAAAAATTGAAAGTTTGCCCCCAAAATGGCGTTTTTTGCCCAAAATTGATGGCCTCCTTTAAACTATTCTGCTGGGGCCCCCGTTGAAAAGGTACCCTTTTTTAGACTTGGGTCTGGTAGAGGGGCCCGCGGGCTACCGATTGCACCCAAACCCGAAGCTCGGGGCGCGTCGGAAAGTTAAATGGGAAAAAATTGAAAGTTTGCCCCCAAAATGGCGTTTTTCGCCCAAAATTGATGGCCTCCTTTAAACCATTCTGCTGGGGCCCCCGTTGAAAAGGTACCCTTTTTTAGACTTGGGTCTGGTAGAGGGGCCCGCGGGCTACCGATTGCACCCAAACCCGAAGCTCGGGGCGCGTCGGAAAGTTAAATGGGAAAAAATTGAAAGTTTGCCCCCAAAATGGCGTTTTTCGCCCAAAATTGATGGCCTCCTTTAAACTATTCTGCTGGGGCCCCCGTTGAAAAGGTACCCTCTTTTAGACTTGGGTCTGGTAGAGGGGCCCGCGGGCTACCGATTGCACCCAAACCCGAAGCTCGGGGCGCGTCGGAAAGTTAAATGGGAAAAAATTGAAAGTTTGCCCCCAAAATGGCGTTTTTCGCCCAAAATTGATGGCCTCCTTTAAACCATTCTGCTGGGGCCCCCGTTGAAAAGGTACCCTTTTTTAGACTTGGGTCTGGTAGAGGGGCCCGCGGGCTACCGATTGCACCCAAACCCGAAGCTCGGGGCGCGTCGGAAAGTTAAATGGGAAAAAATTGAAAGTTTGCCCCCAAAATGGCGTTTTTCGCCCAAAATTGATGGCCTCCTTTAAACCATTCTGCTGGGGCCCCCGTTGAAAAGGTACCCTTTTTTAGACTTGGGTCTGGTAGAGGGGCCCGCGGGCTACCGATTGCACCCAAACCCGAAGCTCGGGGCGCGTCGGAAAGTTAAATGGGAAAAAATTGAAAGTTTGCCCCCAAAATGGCGTTTTTCGCCCAAAATTGATGGCCTCCTTTAAACTATTCTGCTGGGGCCCCCGTTGAAAAGGTACCCTCTTTTAGACTTGGGTCTGGTAGAGGGGCCCGCGGGCTACCGATTGCACCCAAACCCGAAGCTCGGGGCGCGTCGGAAAGTTAAATGGGAAAAAATTGAAAATTTGCCCCCAAAATGGCGTTTTTCGCCCAAAATTGATGGCCTCCTTTAAACCATTCTGCTGGGGCCCCCGTTGAAAAGGTACCCTTTTTTAGACTTGGGTCTGGTAGAGGGGCCCGCGGGCTACCGATTGCACCCAAACCCGAAGCTCGGGGCGCGTCGGAAAGTTAAATGGGAAAAAATTGAAAGTTTGCCCCCAAAATGGCGTTTTTCGCCCAAAATTGATGGCCTCCTTTACACCATTCTGCTGGGGCCCCCGTTGAAAAGGTACCCTTTTTTAGACTTGGGTCTGGTAGAGGGGCCCGCGGGCTACCGATTGCACCCAAACCCGAAGCTCGGGGCGCGTCGGAAAGTTAAATGGGAAAAAATTGAAAGTTTGCCCCCAAAATGGCGTTTTTCGCCCAAAATTGATGGCCTCCTTTAAACTACTCTGCTGGGGCCCCCGTTGAAAAGGTACCCTCTTTTAGACTTGGGTCTGGTAGAGGGGCCCGCGGGCTACCGATTGCACCCAAACCCGAAGCTCGGGGCGCGTCGGAAAGTTAAATGGGAAAAAATTGAAAGTTTGCCCCCAAAATGGCGTTTTTCGCCCAAAATTGATGGCCTCCTTTAAACCATTCTGCTGGGGCCCCCGTTGAAAAGGTACCCTTTTTTAGACTTGGGTCTGGTAGAGGGGCCCGCGGGCTACCGATTGCACCCAAACCCGAAGCTCGGGGCGCGTCGGAAAGTTAAATGGGAAAAAATTGAAAGTTTGCCCCCAAAATGGCGTTTTTTGCCCAAAATTGATGGCCTCCTTTAAACCATTCTGCTGGGGCCCCCGTTGAAAAGGTACCCTTTTTTAGACTTGGGTCTGGTAGAGGGGCCCGCGGGCTACCGATTGCACCCAAACCCGAAGCTCGGGGCGCGTCGGAAAGTTAAATGGGAAAAAATTGAAAGTTTGCCCCCAAAATGGCGTTTTTTGCCCAAAATTGATGGCCTCCTTTAAACCATTCTGCTGGGGCCCCCGTTGAAAAGGTACCCTTTTTTAGACTTGGGTCTGGTAGAGGGGCCCGCGGGCTACCGATTGCACCCAAACCCGAAGCTCGGGGCGCGTCGGAAAGTTAAATGGAAAAAAATTGAAAATTTGCCCCCAAAATGACGTTTTTCGCCCAAAATTGATGGCCTCCTTTAAACCATTCTGCTGGGGCCCCCGTTGAAAAGGTACCCTTTTTTAGACTTGGGTCTGGTAGAGGGGCCCGCGGGCTACCGATTGCACCCAAACCCGAAGCTCGGGGCGCGTCGGAAAGTTAAATGGGAAAAAATTGAAAGTTTGCCCCCAAAATGGCGTTTTTTGCCCAAAATTGATGGCCTCCTTTAAACCATTCTGCTGGGGCCCCCGTTGAAAAGGTACCCTTTTTTAGACTTGGGTCTGGTAGAGGGGCCCGCGGGCTACCGATTGCACCCAAACCCGAAGCTCGGGGCGCGTCGGAAAGTTAAATGGGAAAAAATTGAAAGTTTGCCCCCAAAATGGCGTTTTTCGCCCAAAATTGATGGCCTCCTTTAAACCATTCTGCTGGGGCCCCCGTTGAAAAGGTACCCTTTTTTAGACTTGGGTCTGGTAGAGGGGCCCGCGGGCTACCGATTGCACCCAAACCCGAAGCTCGGGGCGCGTCGGAAAGTTAAATGGAAAAAAATTGAAAATTTGCCCCCAAAATGACGTTTTTCGCCCAAAATTGATGGCCTCCTTTAAACCATTCTGCTGGGGCCCCCGTTGAAAAGGTACCCTTTTTTAGACTTGGGTCTGGTAGAGGGGCCCGCGGGCTACCGATTGCACCCAAACCCGAAGCTCGGGGCGCGTCGGAAAGTTAAATGGGAAAAAATTGAAAATATTTTTCATTCCAGTTTTGTTTTCTGCTTCAGTTGTTTAGATTTTTTTATTTTGGCAACATCGTTTTGTTTTCATATGATCTTGTTTGATGATTAAGTTTTCGTTTATGACGTAATGACTCATTTGATATTTGGCGGTTGGCAACCTTGTTGATTGCTTGTGACGTAGTTATGTTTTTGCTTTTTATCTTGCGGCAACACTTTCTGCTAGAATGACGCTGATTATTCTGCCAGAATGACGGTGGTTCTTAGGATGGGTGCTTCCGGTATATATGGTTACGTAACACTAGCCACTTCCTACTTTTAATGTAAAATAAGGCTACTTCAGACTTAAGTAGCATTGTCTTTCAGACGAGTACAAACTAGGCCTACTGTAGTTCTAAATTTGAACCACAAATTCATCACACCGGTTTAGTTCTCTATCGACAATTGTTCGATGAAGTTAAGTTAGCAAAGGTTTTATAAAATGATCATAAGTAAATTCTGCATGACATGATTTTTAAATCTCAAAAGTTTTGCTGTTGTTCTTTTTTATTGGAATGGAATATAACATAATAAAAACTTGCATCAATTAGTAATTCATGACACCTTGAGAGAGTAAGAGGTTGGAAAACCAAGCATTATGTGGCAGCAATGTGAAGGTTGTTGACTAGTTGTTATATACACTACAGTTTGTCAATTGAAGAATTTGTTTATTGTGCGAAAATACTTTCTGAAATACTTGCAGTATATTACTTTTAAATGTCTAGGCTACTTTTTTGCTTTAGTACTTTTTTTGGTCAATGCTTTGTACTTTTTTTAAGTAGTTGTTCATTCAAGTTACAAAACTTTTACTTGATTTCACTTTTCAAGTACTTTGTACACCATTGGTTGGGCAATAGCATGGATCAATAGCATTGTTGCTTACGGTTGGCCTATTATAGCAAGTTCAATAAATGCTAGTGAAGCAGTGCAGCTACTTTTGAAAAATAGTGCATTTTGCCATGGTTATCTAAGTTTTTGGCAATGGCTATTTTGCCTCTTAAAGCAGAGAAGCAAAATGGCATTAAGCACTATATTGCCTCTACCGGTAAAATAGCTGCTATGTAATTTTTTAGGCAGAGGCTGCTGTTACGTGACGTATGAATAAGAAAATCGCTATCCTAGTCCTAATCCCAACCCTAAACCTAACTTAAACTCTAATCCTAGCTCTAACCCTAACGTCAATCCTAACTCAAACTCAAACTCTAACCCAAATCCTAACGATAACTTAAAAATAAAAAATAGTGAATAAGCAAATGAGCACTCACTGTTTGCATTCTTATTCTCTTAAAGGGTGTTACATAACATAACACTAGTCACTTCCAATTTTTTAAATGTCTACTGTTTAAGATTAAATTAATGAAGTCTGAAGTGACTTGGCGCAATTAACGTGCGTGGGTAATAAACAAGGATTCTGGAGATGTCACTCGTTTTCGGAAATTTTTATTATTACAGATATAGGTTTGGGTTAGGGTTTAGCTTAGGGCTAGGATTAGGGTTTAAGGTTAGGTTTTTAAGGCTTTATTACAAAATGTCTACCTGCACAGAATGTGCGCCAAGTCTTTTCCTTAATTAAAGATTTATGGGTCCACAATACTGGTAGGGTAATTGTTAATGTACAAATGTATGCTACTCTCAAGACTCTGCTGTATTGTTTACTGATAATAGAATGTTGTCCAACAGTCAAAACTTATACTTTTTTATATTTTATTGTTAAGTTTCTTTTTCTAGTTTTTGTAAAATTCATCTAGTAGTCTTTTTTTTAATGTAATTTATTTTTCTTATTCTTGGTACTGTATTCTGTGTAAAAATGAAATTTAACAGTTACAATATTTGTCTGGTTTTAAAACGACATTCAAGTGAGTTTTTCACTCTTGACCAAAATATTAGGATAAGCCTAAAATGCAGTCTTACCAAATTTGGAGTTTCTGCAATTTCCCTTTTTTCAGATATCTCAGTTCAAAACTGGAATATGATATCGCAAGCAATATCTGTGGACTTCATGAAAGTATCTTACTTTACTGAACTAAAAAACTTCACAATTGCACCAAAGCGTGTTTATCGTTGTTGATAATCAGATTTGAAATACATCGCTTTCGAATTTTATAATGTTCCATGAACTTGATCAGGTTTGTGGTTAACTGCTTTCAAAATTTAAATGTCTAGAAAAGGTATCTATAAATATCTATTACTTCTCCTTTCAACTTTTAAGGAGTTCATTGAATTTTCACTTAGCAGTGCAGCTCAATTGTAAAAATTGCTGTTACAAACAAAACCCTCATTAAAACAAATATCTCGACAGTAACCATTTGCTCCGACAGGAACAAAACTTTTTGGTCTGAAAATGCCAATTTGATTTTTGGATTCTGTAACTTGCATTATCTTGACCAGAAATTTGACACACTATTCTGAATATCAAATCTACACCTTCAACTAGCCCACTGCAGTATTTTTTAAAAGAAGAATTTCATATAAGAACATGTATAAACAGTTCTACTGATTTCTCTCAAAATTTAAGAACTAAATGAAAGCAATGCCTGCCTCAGGAATTAGCATGGCAAAAGATGCGTACACAAGCAAAATTTAGAAACAATTCTTATAAAATTACAAGTGGTATTGCAGATTCTAACTTTACAATGACTTCTCAACTTGATGCTTTCCAGAACTCTAGGTGTAATGTTTAATGTCAAACAACTATGTACAAAAAATTATTGACTTCTTTTGCATGTAATGCTTTTTTTATTTCATTTTAACAGCTTTGAAGTTATTCCTCTCAAAGTTCAAAGGTCTCAAAAAGTTATCAAAATAATGAAGTAATATCTATCAAAAAGCTTCAGGAGTTCCAAAGAGTTTTCACTTTATTATGAAAAAGCATAGAGCGATCTTTAAACTTCCAGCAATTTTATATCAGCCAAACTTAACACTAACCACAGCTAGAAATATGCAGGCATTTTACAACTTTTCTTATTCTGAAAACGCTCTTTAGCTATGCTACCCAATGGCCAACATATTGAATTTTGTACAGTATATTGTATTACATCCACTATTCAGCACATAAGCTTTCTTAATAAAATTGTTCAAAAACTTTGAAGAACAAATAGAAAATTTTTTCAACGTCACAAGTGACAGTTTAGTAAAAAAACTCGGCCATCCACCTGAAATCGAACAAAGCCATTAAACTCAAGCACTTCAACGTGTTAAATGTTGCAGTAATCCCTTAAGTTTTACTTTTCTACTTTTCTGTGTTACCGATTCAGTGTTAGAATTCATTGTATGATTTGAATGTCCATTTAAGGGCTACTTGTCCAACATGGCATTGCCAAGTTTGGCATGTTTTATCATTCTCTTATATTAGCCTACCAGTACTCTTAAAGTTTGATATGTCTAGCTGGAGTACTTTGTAATAAAGATTTAAAAATTTGAAGGGGTCCATTTGGCATGGTCTTCTTAATGTGGCCAACCAAATTTTGGTACCTTTAATCTTTGATTCATATTAACCTATCCAATAGATTTAATTTGTTTAGCTTTTGTAGTTAATGAAGGGAGGTGCCAACACAATTGGAGCATCCCAATAGTATGAGATCCTCAAGTTTTTTCATATTACATTTCTACCTACTGTATCTTGAAAATCCTATTTGTCTAGCTTGAGTAATTAAAAATTTTGAAGGACTCATTTGAGGAGAATGCCCCAATTGTGGCACCTGAAATTAGTCATATTTTATTTACCTATTTTGATTTTATCTTTTTTTATATTTACCAATTCTGAAAGTTTCATGTGTCTAGCTTGAATAGTTAAAAAGTTTGAATTTTAAAGGACCACCAAGCTGGTGTTCCAAATTTTGTCAAATTTTATCTTTGTCATATTTGCTTGTGTATCCTAAAATTGTGATGTGTCTAGCTTACACAATTAAAAAGTTTGAAGTTTGATGTCCTCGTTTGAGGTTGACCCCCATTGTGGTACCCTCAAAATTTTGTCAAATTTTATCTTTTCACATTTACCTATTCTGAAAATTTCATCAGTCCAGCATAAGTGGTTAAAGTTTGAATTTTGGCGTCCTTGTTTAAGTGGGATCCCGTCATTTTGGTATCCCCAAATTTTATCTTTTTTTCATATTTGCCAACCTTCAAAATTTCATGTCTCTAGCAAGTGTGGTTGAAAAGTTTGAATTCAGGTGGCTTCGTTCAAGGTACGCTGCCCCATTTTGGTTCCCATAAATTGTTTCGAATTTTATCTTTTTATATTTACTTACTTTAAAAATTTCATGAGTCCAGCTTAAGTTTAAAAGTTTGAATTTTGGAGGGAACCCCGAATTTTCGTTACGTTTAGTTTATTTTTAATATCTACCCATTCCGAAAATTTGATTCATCTAGCTACACTATTGGTTTAAAAGTTCAAAATTTCGGCGGCCCTGTCGGAAGGGGGACCCCCCATTTTGATACCCCCAAATTTGTCAAATTTTATCTTTTCATATCTTCCTACCCAAAAAATTGTATTTGTATAGCATGAGTGGTTAAAAAGTTTGAATTTTCTTGGTCCTGTTTTGTGGGGATCCCCATTTTGGTTCCCTCAAATTTTGTCTTTCCTTTATATTTAATTACCTTAAAAATTTCATGTATCTAGGTCAAAAAGTTTGAATTTTAGAGGGCTCGTTCGGAGAAGAAACCCCCATTTTGGACCCCCAATTTCTGTTGGGTTTGGTCTATTCTTAATATCTACCCTTTCCGAAAATTTGATCCATCTAGCTGTAACGGTTTAAAAGTTCAGAATTTTAAGAGGACGTGATTGAAGAGGATTCCCCTACCTGGCTCCCCGGATTTTAGTTGCACACTAGTCCTCCCTGATATCTTCAATCGCTCAAAGTTTCAATACTGTGCATTTAGTTGTTTAAAAGTACATAGCGGCAGAAGAAAGAGAAAAAAAATTAAGAAAAAAGATGCAAAACAAGAAAAGTAATTTTTAAGTTGGCGTAAACGAACATAGCCGAAGGTTGATAGTGTGCTCAAAAACCACAAACCATTTTTCATCAATATCGGTAATTTCCGAGATATATCGGTTCAAACTCGTCAACTTTTTTCCCATTTTCGGCCTGTAAAATTTTGTTCACGTGACCGAGTGCCCCCAATATCGATTTTGCATAAAGCAATCATCATTACCCACATTGCGCCCAAATTTCAGCTTTGCACGTCCAATGGTTTTGGAATTATATGCGAATTAATAACTTCAAGCCAAAATTTGCTGTTTTTTTGTTTTTTGTGTCTCAATTCACGATCACGTGACATAAGGATCCCCAAAATTGGCACACGTGACGCTTTCATTAATTTTTATGTTAAGTCCAAATTTCAACTTTCTAGGCTTTACGGTTTGTGCGTTATTAAGCAAATCAATCCTCGTATGCCAAAGTTCGCGAACAAAAACAAAGATACTACGCGCTCGCTCGAAGTCCCAATTAGCCATTTTTCTCTAACTTCAGTTTTGCCATTTTGTCAGCAATGTGACAGAAAATTAGCTTTTGGAAAGCTGGCTTACATTTATTCAAAATCAGCTATTTTTACAGTCTAAGCCTTTAATTTGTTTTACAATAACTCTGCAGCAAAATATTGATTGAGAATCAAGAAGATGCAGCCAGGGCCTGCGAGAGTCGGGTTCAAGGGGTACATCATATCCGGGCCTAGGGGGCCCGGAAGTGTTCAGGTTTCCGCGTTAAGTTTTGGTATCGCATCATAACACCGTAATCAAACTTGCCTACAGCAAAAATATCAGTCAGCCTATTCAGTACTGGTAATTGGTTGCTATTTTTGCTACACAGCCTTTAGGGCATCCAATAGTGGCCGATTTGATTAAAAAAAGAGGAAAATGTATCAAAAGCCATATATACATGTGCACCAAAATTAACGTTTTGTTACAATTCTCTGACTTGAGAGCCCTATTTCTACAGTATAACAATGTACGAGGGCCCACATTTCCAGAGACCCGAAAGCATTTCAACCTCACAGAGCGGAGTCAAAGTTGACATACTATACTACTATCATTAAGTAACTCACTCTATCTGTATGAGTTTAATAGGTATTTGGGTTTGTGAAGTTTATGATTACAAATGACTTCTTAAAACTTTTATCAGTAAAATATTTGGATTTGCAGTATTAAAGTCATTATATTGTATAATATTGTGTCAATGTCATCATTCCCCACTTCACATACTTTCGTTCACGTATATCACGTTTTCTGCTTGTCAATTTAGGCAAGTTTAGTGCTGTGATGTTGATCAAATGCTGTATTTTACCCTTGAGAAACATAAAAAGTGCTAAAGCTTTCAGGGCTCAGCCCCGGACCCCGCTGGGGAAGCTCACAATGCTCCCCCAAACCCCCTAGCTGGATTTAAACCAATTTTATATCTAGTTGTGCTTTTCATAGGTCCTACCGGCATGCAAATATCGTTATCCCCTCACTTTTAAATGAAGATCTACATCTGTCCGACAAAAAATGATTTAATGGCATGGGCCCCCGATAAGGCTTGGGGGCCCAATAAGATTTGGTTCCTGGTATCGACCTTCGTACCCCCTGGAAAATTTTCTTTCTGAGGCCCTGGATGCAGCAACTTTTTGAAATTTTGTTTTCAATTGGCAACTCCAGCAAAATTTCCCAGGAAAAATTTAACCTGTTGTATCGCAAGAACGGAAGGTCGAAGAAAGCTCAAATTTGGTGAAGTTAGTCTTCAGTTCTGTCAAACGTGTTTGAGCAAAATTCTAGCAAAAACATTTGCTTTCAAGGTGGTCTGGATTTTTATTGTGCTCTTTAGTGTATAATTAGCATGACATTATTTGTTTACCTCGTATTGATTCTGTTTAAACTATGCTTCACTGTTTACTTAGTTTTTATTATTATTGTTTAGCAACCATATTCCAACATAGCCTAATTTTTTTTTTTCATGTTTGTACTTTATGAACTATTGATATTGTCTGGGTATTCAAATTTACTTGATAAATGTTATTATGTGTATACTGGTGGAATTTTTTTTATTGACGTTTCATCCAACATTTTTGAACTGCAACCTAACGATTTCGATTTGTTGGCGATCTTAACAGATTTTAATTTATTGGTAATATTTTGTTTATTTCCAGTTTGTTATTGTATTTTAGCATTGATTATTTTCTTATAAAATGTTTGAAGCCCCAATGGGTTTGACAAGGCTACAAGTATTATACTTTGCAATAGGGACATGCGGATTAATTGGTATCGGCAATGTTTTTGGAATCGGCTGCGGATTCGGCATCGGTAAAATATGCTGATACTTGCCGATTCTTTGAACATAATAACATTGGTATTTTTTCCGATCAGATCGTTGTGCATTTGTATTTTTTTACCAGACAGAAACGATTTTCTCTTTATGAAAGCGTTTACACACGTTACAAAAGGAAAAACTACAAATCGTAAAAGAAAAAATGAAACGAAGGTTTTTTTTGCGAGCGCATTGCTTATTGGTTTGCTTAATTGCATATTTTTTTGATGGTGTTTTTTGATGTTTTTAGATTATTAGTTATTTTTTGATGGTGTAGCTACCGGCGCAGCCAGAAGGGGATTAGGGGGACCAGTCCCCCCCCCTTTTTTGAAAGTGCACAATTTCACAAAAATTATTTAAAAAAGATAAAATGCCAAAAAGTAATTTAAATATACTCAACTCGAGTGTAATTCTACGCTGAGTTACAAGTAAGCAATGTCAAAACTTTCGCATTTTTTGAAAGTTTTTGCTCAAGGCCATTAGCTTTTCTATCTTTGAAAAATTTCAGCCGTCTAGCTTGTATAGTTTCCGAGATATTCGGATTGAAAGAACGTTTGGAGCAAAAAGGCAAAGTGAACCATAGTTAAGTTAACAATGGAAATGAGTTACAATCACAAACAAAAAATTGTTAAATATGATTGAAAAAATTATCTATTACGTCACATTCATATAGCAAAGGTGCAAAAAAACTTGATTTTATTGAAACCAGAATTTAGCAACCTTGCCTTTCTGCAAAGTGTAGAAACAAAACCCGGAAGAGTCGGAATGCTTGTATAGTCAGTGTTGATATTTATTGAAAATGTTTGATCTTTGCGTGTAGCCCGTATCGCGCTGTCTTGAAATGATAATGTCTCGTCAACATACCGCATTGTTTTTGCGGGAAAACGCTAATGAGGCAGAAAGCAGCGCGATTTTGCACCAAAAAAATGCAATCCATTTTCTTTCAAAACTCTTCAGTTTTCAAAAAGTAGAATCACTAACATCGAAATAGATTTTTTTATACTGTATTGGGTCCGTTTTACCGATCACGCGTACTTATATACGCATGTCATTTGATTACATGCATTTTGTCTGTTTTTCTTTTTTTTTGCGTTGACACTAAAAAAGATATCAGAAGTAATTGGACTAAACCGCCTAATGTAGACCTGCATTTAGACCAACAGCCTTAGGTAATGCATAAATACCTATTTCCTACCAAAAATAATAACAACAGTGCAGTAATCACTTCGCAAAACTTTGTAGTGGCAAACCACAATACAACGCGTTTTTTTTCTGTTTGAAGATAGCAAGCACTACATGTTGTCATTCAACATAAATAACGATAGGGAGCACTTATTTTTTCAAAAAGCAATTATTTTTGTGCGTAGGTGGGGGTTTTTCGAATGTTTTTGCGAATTGTACATCTCGTGTGTTCTTAATATGTTACAATGTAGGGGAAAGCCGTGTATTATGAACCCCGTAAGGACAATTGCAGATTATTTCTAAAATTAATGTTCTAGAAATACGAAACTTTGAAAAAATGTAGTCTACACACGCCCATACAAAGTGAACAAGAACCAGTTCAAAACTGTTGCTCAAACTAGTGCTTTGAGCATTTTAATTTTTTTACGAAATGGTTCATATTACACAACCATGTGTGTATTATGAACCCCCTATATGTGTATTACGAACCTACTAAAACTGATTTTTTTTTCAAAGCATATGAGAAACACGAACTGCAACGATAGCATGTGAAAAGAAATACAATCTATTTGCAGATTTCACCAAACAAAAAAATCAATGTGCACAATTCAAAATTGACTCTATCCAAGCTAGCTTTCCTTAATAAAACTTTGTTGTAGGCTACAATATTGTCTAAAACAAAATGTCTTACAGTCTCAAAAATAACCCAATAGTCCTCCATAAATGTAAATTAAGCTTATCAGAAAAACAATGGCATGCATGTAAGATGGTTTACATGCAGTTGTCACAGTAATAAAATTTGGCATTAGTCAACTCTGCACATTCTTCATGCGCCCATTCTTTACACTTGTTGCACTGGATCCAGTCCTCTTCCTCATTTCCACCACAAACCAAGCAGGCATAAACTTGATCATAAGTCTTTGACTTCTTAAAGCATTGTTTTTTTGCTACAGCTTTCTTCAAATTTTTTCTTTTGGGAGTTTGACTAGTGGAGCTGGTTACGTGGTTAACAAGGCTTCGTTTGTGAGGTGATGAAGTGAGCACCGTAGATCTGGAGGAGTTTCGTCGCTTCATTCCAGGTCTGATTATTCTTTTAGGAAGGGGGCTTATTTCCTCCACACTTACAAAGCTTGATTCTGCAGTCGGACATAGGTTTATTTCTGATGATCCAGGAGTATCTCTGCTCACAGCAATATCCTGTGAGTTATTGTCATACACAAGTACCGGAGATTCAGGAGCTAAATCTGTACTAGTTTCATGTACTTCCTCATCCACCATTGAGCTCTCATCCGCAAGCACTGGAGGTTCAGTAGCTGGGATCGCAATCGTTTCATGTACTTGCTCTTCCACATTCGAGCTACCAGCATCCTGGATCTCGGCGTTTTCTGATGCATGAATTTCAGAATTGCTGCTAGCATTTAGAAATGGATTTGGCCTATCTGTGACCTCAGCAGGGCAAAAATCTGAGTCATTAAACACCAATGGGTTGCAAGGAAAAATGCCAGATTTTCGAAACCCTTTAACAGCAATATTTACAGCGGCAGCCTTTCCATAAGCAAAGCCAAAAAGTTTACTCAGTTGAAACATTGTAACACCTCTACCAGGATGAGCACGCATCCACTGTTCAATGCTTTGGTGATAATATGTTTTCAATGGTTTAAAAAGGTGATGTCCAGAGGCTGCATTTTATGACTAGTGTGGGGAGGCAAAGAAAGCATGATGATACCACATTCTGATGCTCTGTTTAATGCAGCAATGTTGTGTGTATGGCTTTTGTGACCATCTAAAATGAGAAGCACTTTGTTGTCTTTGCTGGGTTTAACAAATCTGATGAAGTGTTCAAGCCACTCGAAGAAAATTTCATTATTGATCCATCCTTTTTTCTAAACAAAGCAGCAACTGACATTAGCACAAACTATGTTTGGGTCCTAATTAAATTTATTTCAATTCTATTCATGCTGTTTACTGTGAGATAGCAAGACAGTCACTTGGCAAGAAAAAATCATGCTATTGTTGAGTCAAACTGACACCTTATCAAGCAAATTTGTGGTTTTAGTTTTCACACAAAGTTTTACAAATAGTTTAGTTTCAGTTAATTATTCGTCGAGTAGCTTGGCTAGGAGACAGCAAGGTAACCTTTGCGGTCTTTGAGTCAAGCTGCCACCTGCCACCGTCTACTACTTGATAATGGAGTTCTTCACACTATCCCTTTATTGCTGAACGTCAAGCAAGGAAGCTATGAACACCAATTTAAAGTCTTAAGTTAGACCTGACACAAGAAATCGAACCCTGAGTCTACCGCTCAAGAAGAGGACGCTTTAACCACTCGGCCATTTCGTCGGTCATACAAATAGACCTAAATTACAATTTCCGGTGTTTTAGGTTTCTTTTTTCCCTTTTGTTGCGCACTTTCCGCTGATTCTTGTTAAACAAAAATTTTTGGTGAAATAGACACTTTGAAAAAAAACTCACACTCCAATGCTAATTCTAAATTGATAGGTTATGACAGAAGCAAAAGAAATAAAAGCAGGACTGTTTACTGACCTGACAAGAAAACATACTTCCAGGAGGAGCACCATCTTGCAACTCTGCTTTGATTCGGCAGCGAGGAAATATAATCCCAGGAGGGACATAATTTCCCACTGCATTCATGCAGCATACAATTGTGGCTGTCTGTCCTCTTTCCAAACTGGTAACTGAACCAACCTGGTGCTTGCCCTTTTTCGCAAGCACTTTAGAAAGTTTCTGTACTACAGTAAGTCCCGATTCATCTACGTTGTAAATATTATTGGCGGTGATGTTGTTATCATCAATTAGACTGATTAGCAAATTGAAAAATGTTTCAATTTGGGTTCGATTAAAGCCAGATGCTCTAGCCAATGATGTTGCTTCAGGGGAACGTAAGGAAATTTCTGGGTGCCTTTTTAAAAACCCTGCCAACCATTCTTTTCCAGCAATTTTTTTGGTAGAATTGAATCTGGTAGTTAAGCCATTGATATCAGCAATTTGAAATGCTAGCTTTCTCAAATTCACTGGTGTTAGTCCATAAAACCGAGATTCTAAGTTGATAATATGATTGGCCAACTGATCTTCTATTTCTTCTGGTAAGTCAGTCTGCCGTCCAATTTGCTTCTTTCCTCCATTTCCAATTTTATTTGACTTCCTCAAATGTCGTAACAAAGTAGCTTTGTTAATACCAAATGTTTTGCATGCACCATTTTTGCTCATTGTGCCATTAGTCACAGCTGCAATAGCGGCTTGCATATCCTCTTCTTTCCATTTAAATCGAATTCCCTTAGCTTGTCTAGAAGCTCTGGTAGGCATTTTTATCAACTGTTACAAATAGCTTAGCTATCAATAATTAATAACAAATCAAAACAGCTTAAACAATGATTTCACTGAAAATAAACAGCAAGAGGCTATAATATAAGCGCAAAATTTTTGCAATTTTTAAGCCCAAGTTTAATCATATGCAATCAGACGCAACTGAACACAACAACATTGCAATCACACACAATAAAAATTTACGTTTGCAATTTCAATTACCTCCCAACGTAACCCGAAGTCTTAACTACTAACTCTAACCCCAAAATTCATTTGATACTAGGCTAAATTGCAATCAGATTTTTAAAAGTAATCAGAACCCAATCAGAGAAGTAGCCTACCAGCAGGGTAAGCTAGGGTATTTTCTTTGCTCTAACTGTCTAAGTCTATGCCAATTAAACTCATTTTATTATCCACAGTAGGTTCATTTGTTAGCATAAATGCTTAAATACTAAAAATAGGTTAGGTGTGTAATATGAACCCTGGATTCATAATGCACATTATAAAAGGGTTCATATTACACACAACTGGCAACTGTAGTTCAAATCTACCCACAAGTTTCATCTTTGATTTTAAAGTAAAAAGATTTTCACAATACCTACACCAAAGATTGCGGTTGCTACGTTAACAAACAATCAACCATTCAATGTTTCTTTCCCTATATAAACCTACACTTTTTCCCATAGTAAAATAACATCAAAGCACCTGTAAAACAAACCTCTTCCCTATCATCTTTAACTACAACTTTTTCCAGACTGGCAAACATGTCTGATAGTTATTAAGCTTTTCTTAATTCAAGCTGTTAGTAGATGACAATTAATTTTGTTTCTGTAGGGTTGAGAAGGTTGGGAGTTCATATTACACAGCAGTTCATATTACACGGCTTTCCCCTACTATATTTGAAAGTTGAAATATTATTATACCAGCTGGCCTGATTAATAACGGCAACCTGCAACTACCTCGTATTACTCACGTTAAAAAAAACGCGTTTTTTGCGTCCGCTGTTGCTTTATCAAATAATATAAAATTGTAAAATCGGGTGAAACCACTTTATTCTTTTTCCTTTATTAATTTTTTTGATGCGCCTGCTGCATGAACGACGGCAGGACTTCTGCCTGTTATTGCTAAATCTTTGAAATTTGTTACAATTTGCCTGAATGAAAACTTATGGATTTGTATAATCTATGCTTTAATCATAACAAAAAAATTTAGTCCCCGACCTTTTTTTATTTCTGGCTGCACCGGTGGGTGTAGCCAATAGTTTTTCGCTTGATTTTGCTTTCGGTGTTAACACCTGCTTGTTTGCAAAGCGCGCTTTAATCTAAACACGACTCCACTAAAAATAACTTTGTCAAGATTATATATAAAAGTTATATAGTAATAAAAGAATCGGAATCGGGATTTTAACGAAAATCGGTATCGACATCGGTAAAAATTTTGGTATCGGTACAATGGTACATCCCTACTTTGCAATTTTGTTTATTGAAAAAAAATTCTTCAGTTTTTTGAAAGATATTTTCGATGATTTTGTATTATAAGATTATTATTTAAGAATGACTATTTCTCTGAAAATTTTTAAGTTAAAGAAAATGAAATAAAATGAAAAATATTCATCCACGCGTTTTTTATTTACTTTTTAAGGGGATGTGAAAAAGGGTTTAAGTTAGGGTTAGGTGTGGGTTTAGTTTTAGCATAAGGATTGGTTGGGTCAGGAATAGTAAAAAATTAGATGGAAATTTTCAGTAAAATAGTCTCTTCATATGTATTATTTAGCATTTACTTAGCCTACGTTTGGTAGCCTACTGTTGCTAAAGATATGCCAAGCATTGCTTTGAACAATTAAACAGACTGTGATTGATATCAGGGTTTTGGAAAGTGCCCGGCAACGGAGAGTTACAGCAAATATTACAGTAGATTATCACAGTATTAAAACATTAAAAATTAATAACGTATAAAACCCAACAGTGTGTTTCTTTCGTAAATGGGATCTGATTCCATTAGGTTGACATCAAGTTGTGAAAGTTTTGAGATTCTATCATTTCGGAACATTTTATTCCTAATTTTTGCATTAGTGTTCTAAATTATTAAAGAAAAGTATTATTTTTACAGCACTAAGACATGGTTGTTCTTGACTCACTTTTTGGTCTTAAAAGATAACCTTGTTTATTTTGTCTTTTGTTTGTTTTACTGTAGATAGTTGCAATAGGAATTAGGTATGAGTAATATTTTGTGTGTGTTGTTCATAATTATTTCTCTATAATGGCAACAACGGATATAGTAAACGATTCTTTACCACCACCAACAAGTAGTTTGACTTTTAAATCTTTATCTGAAAATAATGCAAAAAACGTTCAACATGATAGGGAAAATGAATTGTATTCATATAAAAAGCACTTTGATCAAAATAGTGCTCAAATTGGAATTATGAAACCTGCAATGGGAGGTGCTGGTTATAAAAATAAAATTTTAAATGGTGCCTCCAGTACAAATGCTGGTTCAATCAATTTAACTCTACTCAGCCAAAAGCCTTTGCTAAATTTGTTGCATGTCCCTGGATTGAAAGAAAAGGGTGTTTTGACTCGATATTTGTACTATTTTTATATCACAACATCAAGGCAAACAGATCTGCTTTATCCAAGCATGGAGTCCTTGAAAAGACAAGTTCTACAAAATGAGAAACTTGATCATGCAATACAGATGACCTTAGAATTAACAAAAAATGACCAGTCAAATAATGATAGATTTTTATCCGATGCAAAACTGAAAACAAAACTGTTAAAAAAAGCCAAAGCATCACTAAATGAAATGGTTGCTACTGTGACATCTGGTGCTTTGCAGTTTTGTGGCTGGTTGATGCTAACTTTGCTGCGTCAAGTAACATCTGCTGTTCATATTCATCAAGGACAACTGGAGGTTCTAAAGTTTGTTTTACAAGAAGGAAATCCAGTTATTTATTTTCCTTTACATTTTAGCCATTTTGATTACATTCTTCTCAGTCTCATTATGTACCATAAAGAATTACGATGTCCTTTTGTTGCAAGTGGAAATAATTTGTTGATCCAGCCTTTCAGTTATATCATGCGTCGAGTAGGAGGTTTCTTTATTCGAAGAAAAATTGGTGATGCTCCACGTAGCCGAGATATGATATACAGAGCAGTGTTGCACTCATACTTTACTGAACTTTTGAGAAACAATCAAAGCTTGGAAATTTTTATTGAAGGAACTCGCAGTCGGAGTGGCCTTCCCGCTTTGCCAAAAACTGGTCTTTTATCAGTCGCAGTAGAAGCACTTTTAAATGGTAAAATTAATGACATCACTATGGTTCCAGTCTGCATTAGTTACGAAAAACTCCTCGAAGGGACTTTTCGAAATGAGATCATGGGCCGACCTAAACAACCAGAAACACTGCTGTGGTCAGTAACTAGCATTTGCAAGATGCTTTTTGGATTTTATGGTCACATTCGAGTAAACTTTGGTGTTCCTCAATCAATGAAGAAGACGTTGTATGAGCTGAGAAATTCTCCAGCATGTCTATTCAACACTCCACTAACGCACCCACTTCTTAAGGATAATCCTGGTATTAGTTCTGAGGAAAAAAATACTCAATCTGTCAACGTTGCACGCAAGCACAAAATGGGAGGCCACGATTCAGCTCCAATTATTCAGGATGGAGGAGTTTCAGATTTAGAAACAAGGGAATTGGTCTGTTATCTTGGGGAACGATTAGTTTACAGTAGTTTAACATGCAAAGTATTTATGTCCACAAATCTTGTTTCTTTTTTACTCCTTCATAGATGGAGAACTGGCATTCTCTTATCCCAGTTGGTTGACTCGTTTCGGCATCTTACTGTTGAATTGTTTCGAAGAAAAAATGATGTTGGCTTTTCGGGTGACTACACTGATGTTGTTCTTCATGCACTTGATTTATTGGGAACTGATTTGGTTATGCCTAGCTTCATTTTGAACCTGAAAAAGACTGACAGCTCATTGAGTGTTCAGAGCAGGCGTAGTGCAGATTCTGGATATGATGGTACTGTTTTTGAAACGCCTCGGAAAAAGCGGAAGTCTGATCCCGATATTGGAGAGGAGTTGAGCCATTCAGAGTACGAAGTACCTATAACTACTACTGGGAGTTACATGTCATTGACTGAGGAAGGAAATGTTTCGAATGTTGGTTTACTATCTGATAAAGAATTGCAAAATCCTTTACTAAAACGCCGTTCGCAGAACAAACAGTCAAACGTACCGTTATTTATAAATCCAATTTTAAAATTGCCAAACATATTTGATTTGGCTTACTATGCTAATGCACTGACTCCTGTTTTTGCTTTAGATTCTGTAGTTGCAATATCTGTTTCTGCAGTGTTAGGATGTCGTTTTTCACCTATTGAAAAAAAGCTATGCGATCTCAACGGTGGTGGAAGGATTAATAATAAATTGGTCAAAATACCCGCTGACAACTTGCCTGAAGCTGTTTTTCGATCTTTTACACGAGCCTGCTTGGTTGATAAAGCACTTGACCTTGTAGACATTCTCCAGATGGACTTGATTATGTGTGATGTGACAGTAAATCTTGAAGCCGCTATCAATGAAGCTATTGACAGTTTGACCTCCTGTGGCTGCCTTACTTCTGAAGAATATGGCAATACAGCTGCCACAAGAAAATCGCAATCTGCCAGAGAGTTGGGATTTGATGAAAACGATTGTGAAAACGATACTTGGATGAAGGTAAATTTAGAACAGCTACCTTTGTTGATATCCTGGCAATCCGTGTTGTCAAGTTTCGTTGAAGGTTATGTTGCAGCTGCCACTCAATTAATTGATCTCTTAGAAAAGCCTCTAAAAGAATCCGAACTGAAAAGCAAAATGCTGCTTTCTGCACAGAATCGCGTTCATCTCGGACTAGCAGTTAAAATTGAAAGTTGTTCTAGCGATGTGATTCGAAATGCTTTGAGAAGTTTTCAATGGAACAACATAGTCGTAACAAATTCTGACAAAGAATACCATTTGAGCACAGATTATCAAGACATTGAAAGTATAATGAATTTAATTTCGCGAATGTCACAGTTTCTTCCTTAAGTCACTGCTGCTGTATGTTGCGTATTGTTTATAGAAGCTACTACTATGTGGTAGTGTATTATTTCATTTATTTGCCTTTGTCTTGTTGGCGCCGTTCGTGCAAGCAGTAGAAGCAATGCTTTGGAAGCAATTTAAGGCTCATCTTGCGAGGGTAGACTATCAGCCCAAGTCCGTGACTTGAAGAAAATCTCTAAAAAGTGATTTCTTTTTTGCTTTTTAAGGTCAGTGCTTTCTAACTTTTAGAGAGTTGAGAAGCTCGAATTTGACTTGAAAAGTTTTTGTCGAAATGCGATCTGTATGTAAAATTTGTAGTAGGACAAGTTTTTACTGCGGGCCGTTCTGGGGTCGCATTCACTCTCGTAATCCGAGCCCAAGGCTTGCAAACGTTGGGTGTGTAGGAATAAAGCTGCTCAACCAAACGCAACCAATGATACGATAACGACCAGAGATCTTTTTTTTGTCAACATCGAGGACCAACTAAAAATTAGGTAACACCAAACGATTATTAAGAAGTTGAAAAATAAATGAACCACTAAATGAGTCACACCACATTGTTGTCTAAACTAAAGATACAATTAATGCAGTTGAAAATTCCAACTTGTTCAATGTTCATGTTAGTGAATTTTCAGGAAAGAGGAGATAATGCAATAGTTGGCCAAATTTAGATAAGTGCAGTCAGGTGTAGAATATTAATAAATAACGCAGAGAAAATAACCTGACTGTGCTTTTGCAAATAAATAATTGCAGATGCCCACATTGGCTTGCTGGAACCCCCTAAATCCTAAATACGCTACTGCCTACTTCCTTTTAAAGTTTAATATTCTCCATGTGCGAAGTGACCTCAATTTTACTGCAAGACAATACGCTCTATTCAGTAGACATTGAAGAAAAAAAATGCTCTTGTTGGGAAGTTTTTTTGCGGTCACGTATTCGACTGATTTTATTGGACATACTCGTAGAACGAATAAACCGTGAAGAAAACACTGACAAAACTTTCAGTTTCCAGTTTACTAATAGAGAGTCAACGATAAGTCAGCAAAAAACCTAATGTGGCAAAATTGAGGAATTTTAAACTGCCGCATTATTTTTGTCTTAGTTATTTGTTAAGTCCAAGTATCAATGTGTTCAATAAACAATAAAATGTTCCTTGTTTCTCGAGCGATACTTGTTTATTTTTTAAATGTTAATGTCCGCGTAGAAACTAGTAAAGGCGAATATTGTTACGAATGCTGTAATTCAGTAATTCCATTATACGTTGGGGGCCTGAAGTTGCAAAGTTTGGGACTAACATCCTGAATTTTTCACGCGTTATACATTTAAAAAGATACTGCTCGAAATCAGTTGTATTGAAGAAACGAGAACTATTCGAAATAACATAGAGGTCCCTCAAACGTTTTTCCACAACTCCCTTTATTCACGAAAATACGATTTAGATTTGTTTGACTCGGTATCATTGGCAAGTGGCAACCTTGCATTTCGCAATTTTGTGGCATCACAAAGGGCCCAATTTTGCAAATATTCTTGCAGACTAAGAAACGCGATTAACGACTGTTAGCAGTAAGTTGTCTATACTCATAGGTGGGCACAAGTCCGTTAATCGTTAATTACGAAGCTAACTTCTTTATTAACTCGTTTATCCGTTAAAAAGTTTTTTCATATTAACGGACTAAATTAACTTTCGTTAAGTTCTATTAACGGACTAAAGCAACTTCCGTTAGGTTCTGTTAACTTCCGTTAACGTTTTTATGGTTAATATCTTGCACCATTCATTCATCATACCGGTACAAACCAGTTTGCACTGGTAACACTTGCTGCGTATTTGCACGAGTTTTATAGAAGCGAAGAAACGAGGTCTTTTTTGTGGCAAATAATAAGCTGCAGCCTCATAGGTCCATAGGTGGGCAAGTTAATGCAAAACGTTAGCTTCGTTAACCACTAGTCCGTTAACAAACTTCACACCTCCGTTTACGTTAATCCGTTATTTTCACCTTTAATTAACGGAAGTTAATAAAGTCCGTTAATCCGTTAACATTTTGCGTGTAATTTACATTTCCTTTTATTCACTCGCTTCTAGAACACGTATTGACGCTGTTGAGCTGATTTTAAGGAAATATTTATTGCTATGGTGTTCTTTTTGTGTTTTGAAAGTTTCATTTGACAGTCTAATCAAATTTCAAGATAAAAACAAGTTTAAATGCACAACGAAGCTGCAAGATCTTAACAATAAAAACCTTAACGGAAGTTACTTTAGTCCGTTAACAGCACTTAACGGAAGTTAATTTAGTCCGTTAACATGAAAAAACTTTTTAAGGGATTAACGAGTTAGTGAAAAAGTTAGCTTCGTTATTAACGGATTAACGATTAACGGACTTGTGCCCATCTATGCATAGGTCTATTAATTATCGCTGTTCACCAGAGGTGGAGTCCTCGAGGACACATTTTGAAGTCCTTGGCCTAGGCCTCGAAGGTCAAGTCCTTGGCCTTGGCCTCGAGGCCCTAAGTCCTCGAAAATTGGCCTGTCCTCGGCTCGAGGACAGCAGTATTTTTTGAATTGTTAAAATTTTGTGAAGCGCTTTTTGTGAAATGCAGTCAAGCTGATGAGTGTGCCACAATTGGAAATTGCAAAATTAGTCGTCTGCTATTCGCAGATGATTTGGTTTTGCTTTCTTCCACAGAATCTGGCCTCCAGCGCGCATTAAATAGCTTTGCAGATGCATGCAACACCGCCGGAATGAAAATAAGCACGGCCAAAACTGAGGTACTTCATCTTTCAAGAAACCCTGATCAGTGCGCATTACAAGTGAATGGAGCGACACTGAAGCAGGTAGAGAAGTTCAAGTATCTTGGGGTTGCATTTACGAGTGACGGAAGGCAAGACGAAGAACTGGATACCCGAATAGGCAAGGCTAGTGCAGTAATGCGAGCTTTGCACTACTCGGTTGTCATGAAACGAGAATTGTCGAAAAGGCAAAACTCTCAATTTTCAAAGCAGTTTTTGTCCCCATTCTCACTTATGGTCATGAATCTTTGGTAATGACCGAAAGAGTGCGATCACAAGTGCAAGCGTCCGAAATGAGGTTTTTACGAAGAATCGAAGGAGTTACACTGTTTAACAAGGTGCGTAGCTCTGAAATTCGAAAATCTCTTAACATCGAGCCGTTACTTCTCCGAAATGAAAAATCTCAGCTTAGATGGTTTGGCCATGTAAGCAGAATGCCTCAGGAAAGACTCCCCAAACAAGCTTTACATGCCAAAGCAAATGGGAGAAGACCAGTCGGACGACCTAGAACTAGATGGACCGATTACATTGAGGATCTTGGATGGAATCGCTTGGGACTTCGCCCAAGCGAAATGATGGAGGTGATGGAAGACCGTGAGGTGTGGCGGCTCAATCTTGAGCTACTGCCCCCGCAACCCTCACGGAAAAGCGGGCAATGAAGAAAGAAGAAGTTTTTTTGTGGAGATCGCTTGCAAAATTTTTGTGAAGACCTTTTTTTTTTTTTTTGCACTTGCGCTTGTGTCCTCGGTCCTTGGCCTCGAGCATTCCTGTCCTTGGCCTCGGGAGTGTCTGTCCTCGGAAAGGCTGTCCTTGGCCTTGGCCTCGGATTTTTTATGTGTCCTTGGCCTTGGCCTCGAGCCTTGTGTCCTCGACTCCACCTCTGCTGTTCACAATTTCCAAAGATTTTCCGATCGCAGCTTCATTGTGCATTTGAACGTATTTTTATCTTGAAATTAGATTAGACTGAAAATGTTACTTTCAAAACACAAAAAGACCACCATAGCAATAGATTTTTCCTTACAATCAGCTCAACCGCGTCAATACGTGTTCTAGAAGCGAGTGAATAAAAGGAAATGTAAATTACACGCAAAATGTAAACGAATTAACGGACTTTATTAACTTCCGTTAATTAAAGATGAAAATAACGGATTAACGTTAACGGAGGTGTGAAGTTTGTTAACGGACAAGTGGTTAACGAAGCAAACGTTTCGCATTAACTTGCCCACCTATGTCTATACTCAAATGTGAAAATTTAGCTACTGGTACCTGAAGACTTAGGCAACCAGGGGCAGGATCACGACTTTTTTCTCGCTCGTTACAGCTTCTCGATATGTGCAAGGACAAACAGCGAGGGAATTACGAGCGAGGGTGTTTTGATATCATGAGTATTTCTCTTAATCGCCTCTTAAGATTTGACGCAAAAGTGAGAGTTTGCGTCAAAAAGTTGAGAAAAAAGCAATATCCGTCGTGGATTCTTCTGTACTTTGGACACGCTGCACGTGGACGCAGAAAGAAAAACATAATCTTTGAGTTTCTTTGTTTTGATTTGGACTTGGTTTTGGTACCGTTAAGGAAACAAAAGATGGAAAAATTAAAAGCAGTTAAAAAAAGAGCTCCTAAATGGTCGGAAGCTGAGATAAATGCCCTAGTAAATGCTGTTGAATCGCAACGAAGGCAAATACTAGGGTCTTTTTCTTCAGACATTACCTCCAGTACGAAGACGCAAGCCTGGAAGCTGGTGACAACTAAGGTTAGTGAGTACGTTCGTGTAAAAATTGTTACTTCTTGTAGGCTGCTCGGCTACAGTTATAAGGTGTCGGCGTGGCAGTATTATATAATTGGCAACGAGCAGCAGCAGATGCCCGCTGCATCCGTTAAGATTATATTAACAGGGCATACAATCAAACAACTTTGGTTTCTGACCTCACACAATGACTATAACAACAACGAACGAACAATAACAAACCTGGTACCAAAGAATGAATAAGGATAAAACAACACGCAGAAGTTGTTCATCTTCAGCCGGAGCAATTATGGGAATATGAGTCCCATCAGGAAAGCTTGGAAAATGGTCAACTCCTAAGCGGGTGCGGATTCGTCCAAAATATAGCGCACCGTCGCTTTCTCGTGATAGGAGGATAAAGATGCACTAATCAATCAATCAATCGCTCCAATAACACTTGGAAATCTCCCGAGCAAGTAGAATTGGAGCTTAATTTCCTCAGCATAAACACTGTCCGGCATGTAAATATATTCTTTCTTTTTGGAAAGCAAGCTATCCATAAATCGAGAGAGCGTGCAACTAACAGTAGATTGTGCCACGTTTATATTATCTTTGGCTGAACTTTGAAAACTGCCTGAAGCTAGCAACCAGAGGTGGAGTCCTCGAGGACACATTTTGAAGTCCTTGGCCTTGGCCTCGAAGGTCAAGTCCTTGGCCTTGGCCTCAAGTCCTCGAAAATTGGCCTGTCCTCGGCTCAAGGACAGCACGATTTTTTGGAATGTTAAAATTTTGTGGAGCGCTTGAAAAATTTTTTGGAAAACGTTCTTTAGTGGAGATCGCTTGAAAAATTTTTGTGAAGACCTTTTTTTTTTTTTTTTTGGAGATCACCTGAAAAATTTTTGTGAAGACCTTTTTTTTTTTTTTTGGAGAGCACTTGCGCTTTGTGTCCTTGGTCCTTGGCCTTGGCCTCGAGCATTCCTGTCCTTGGCCTCGAGAGTGTCTGTCCTCGGAAAGGCTGTCCTTGGCCTTGGCCTCGGATTTTTTTGTGTCCTTGGCCTTGGCCTCGAGCCTTGTGTCCTCGACTCCACCTCTGCTAGCAACTTCAATGATATCAAAGCCTGTTGCTCCACCGTCAAAACTCTTGAGCTACATAGCGCTGGTTTTAAATCCTCTCTTAACAGATCGCAAAGTTCCATAATAGCAGCTTTATTCAGTCGGTATTCATAAATAAGCTCGTTTTCAGGCCTCTGCAATGGATTTTCTTGTCTATTGTTTTTGTTTTCTACGGACACTTCGAAGAGCTAAAAACGCAGCCATTTTCAGACTCGGTTTGCAATAAAAAGCTGCTGTACGAGTGCTCTGACTTCCTCTTGGCTTTCCGAGAGAAAAACACAAGTTTTAGGAGCGAGAAAAATCTCGTGATCGCTCTCAGTTACCACACCGAGATTATACGTCATGTGCGAGCGAGAATGCTTAACGAGATGAGCTCGTGATCTCCCCCCAGTACCGATTACAGTACGCCTTTTGTGATGTCACAAAATTGCGAAACGCAGGTTTGCCAAATAGAAAGAGTTGAACGCATTGAAGCGTATTTTTGCGAGTAAGAGGAATTATGGAAAAACATTTGCAGCTCCTCTTTATTGGAACGACCGACGCTCGCGTCGCGTTGTTTTTTAGTTTTTACTCGGCCATTTTCAAACTAATGAATGCGAGGTTTCAGATTTTTGCTTATAACTCGAGAACGATTCGGTCTAGCCGTAGACTCTTTTAGCCTGTTTGCATAAGCACTTTTGGAAATCAGTTCTTAGTTCTAGTGCCTGAGTTTTGCTGAGTCACACACAATTCCTAATTCAGAAACGTAATTCAGAACCTTTTTTGGGTGTGAATTAGCAAAATTCAGGCACTAGAACTAAGAACTGGTTCCCAAAAGTGTACATGTAAACAGGCTATTTATGGTCTAGCCATAGACTCTTTACTGTCTAGCCACAAGAAAGCTTGACAAGCTAGCTACAAAAGTCTACGGTCTAGCTACATGAAATTTTGACAGCAGTTTGAGATTGATGAGATGTATCCTTGTACCAAATTTCGAGGCAATTAGTCACGTGATTTTGGTTTTAGGACTCGAATACCGTCCCGAAGGTTTGGTGTAAGAAGTCGTCTCATTCAAAAACGGCTTAAGTACGGCAAAAAATATTTCACACGGTTATATATCTTGAGATACCTTTCATCTCTTTCATCCCTACCAACCCACTTTTGGCTGCGATGAGGTTTTTCCTTTTTTTGTTGCTTTTTTTTAGTTCTAAATTTTGTACGCTCTTCTTCGCCTAAACCAGGAAACATCAAAATCTAATCTTTGTGTAAAGCTGTTGAGCTGCAAACGCAATTTTGTCTCCAAAAATTTTTGGGGCCACTTTTCCGGGAACCCTCCCAATTGGAGCCCAAAAACATCAAGTTTTTGAACTGCTCAAGCTAGGGAGTCAGTTTTGTTTTTTTTGATATCAGTAGATATTTAAAAGACAAATATTTTGACATAGTTTGGGGCACCACGCCCCCAGGAACCCCCACCGAAAATCAATTTTTTGAACGGCATAGCCAGTTTTTTTGTTTGATATCTGCAGATATATAATAGACAACTAGTTTGGGGGTACCCTCCAAATTTACCCCCCCCAAAAAAATCAATTTTTTAAATGGCTTAACTTAAGGAGCCAGTTTTTTGATATCATTAGATATAACTGCACTATCTTGATGTCCTTCATGGTCGACTCCTGGGAAGCCTTTCTAGATATCTGCCTCTGTGCAAGCCAATAAGGTTTGCCAGTTAGGCCAAGATGTTTGTTCAGCTGGGAATACCTTTGAAAAGATAGCTGAGGGCTGCCGATGAGAGCTAAAAGCTCGAAACAGCGCTGTCCAGCTCTGTGCGTATCATTAGATATGTCAGAGCAGTAGTGCCGATTTATGTTGAGCATTGCTGGGGATAATTTGCAATTTTACCCCAATTTTTCCCTATTTTCAACATTGGAGGGGATGCAGTTCGACTACGAGTTTTTTCCATAAGTGGGCAAGTTAATGCAAAACGTTAACTTCGTTAACCACTAGTCCGTTACCAAACTTCACACCTCCGTTAACGTTAGTCCGTTATTTTCACCTTTAATTAACGTAAGATAATAAAGTCCGTTAATTCGTTAACATTTTGCGTGTAATTTACATTTCCTTTTATTCACTCGCTTCTAGAACACGTATTAACGCTGTTGAGCTGATTGTAAGGAAAAATCTATTGCTGTAATAGTCCTTTTGTGTTTTGAAAGTTACATTTTACAGTCTAATCTAATTTCAAGATAAAAATACGTTCAAATGCACTAACGAAGTTAATGCGATCGGTAAATCTTTTTGAATAGTGAACAGCGATAATTATTAGATCTGTGAGGCTGCAGCTTATTGTTAGCCACGAAAAAAACCTTTCTTCGCTCTCTTCTATAAAACTCGTGCTAATACGCAACAAGTGTTACCAGTGAAAACTGGTTTTTACCGGTATGATGAATGAATGGTGCAAGATATTAACGATTAAAACCTTAACGGAAGTCAACAGAACTTAACGGAAGTTACTTTAGTCCGTCAACAGAACTTAACGAAAGTTAATTTAGTCCGTTAATATGAAAAAACTTTTTAACGGATAAACGAGTTAATGAAAAAGTTAGCTTCGTTATTAACGGATTAACAATTGGCGGACTTGTGCCCACCTACGGTTTTTTCACGTTAGGAAATTAAGTAAAGATCAAAAAACAAAAAAGGTCTTCACCGAAAATTGAACAGTTTTTCTCCCCGAATTCAAGTGAAGACCAAAAAAGAAAAAGGTCTTCATCGCAAATTGAACAGTTTTTCTCCCGGAAATTAAGTGAAGTCCAAAAAATAAAGGTCTTCACCGAAACTCTAAAAGTTTTTTTTCCCTGAAATTACGTCAAGACCAAAAAAATTCCAAACATCATTCAGCGCTCACATGCAGACCATAATCAACTTATTAGGGGGATGTAGTCAAATTATTGGGGGGATTTATCCCCCCGGGTTTCGGCACTCCGGTGTAAGAGACAGTTATTTTGACATAGTTTGGGGTGTCATCCCTCCCCAAGCATCCCCTCAAAAATCAATTTTTTGAACAGCTTAACCTAGGGTGCCAGTTTTTTTAAATATCAGGAGATGTTTAAGACGAGACAATTATTTTGACATTGTTTGGAGGTACCACACCCTCGGATACCTCCCAAAAATCAATTATTTGGACAATTTAACCTAGGGTGCAGGTTTTTTTTTTGATATCAGTTGTTATTTAACCGACAAATATTTTGACATAATTTGGAGCACGCCCCAACCCCCCCCCCCAAATGGACTCCCCAAAATAATTTTTTTGAACCGCGTAATTATGTGCCAGTTGTTTTCTTGATATCAGTAGATATTTAACAGACAAATATTTTGATATAGTTTGGGAGTGCCATCCCCCCAAAATCACTTCTTAGAACGGCTTAACTTAGGGGGCCAGTTTTTTAATGTCAGTGAATGTTTAAGAAACAAATATTTTGACATAGTTTGAGGGTGCCATCTCGCCGGAAACCTACATGGATTCTGCAAAATCAATTTTTTGAACGGCTTAAGCTAGGGTGCTAGTGTTTTTGAAATTTGCGGATAGTTGCGTCGTCTGTTCAAGGGGGTTGCTGTTCAGTAAGCTCCCATCTAGTTACCTCAAGAAGTTTTGATTTCTTTCATAAAGCCGATTTCGAGCTGTATTTCTGTAAACTGGATGGTAAAAACTTGAATTAGAGAAAAGACAGCCCCTCTAGTCGCGCCCTTGCTGTTCGTAGAAGTCAAGTTTTGACCACCGACCACGATAAACGTCATGCTTATATCTCTACACTTTAACGAGGGTCAGATGCGATAATTTTACATGAAATCATGAACAAAATAAAGTAATTATCAAGATCCATGCATATCACACGTTTCATTGCAATTTCATTGTACAATAAACAAGCTTTCTTTCGACTTTGGTGTCCCACGAAAATTACCTAGTCATGCTAAGTAGTAAGTAACGTGAACGCGCTAAGATATTTTTGGCAACACTGAAGCCAGAAAATTCTCTGAAAAATGACGTAGCAGTATTTTGGCTTAAAAAAGTACCATGACCTAGATTTCGTTTAGATGGTATTGCGCAATCTTCCATCGTACCTGAAGTTTGAAATGTTCGAAATTGTTTGTAATGGTCGGTCCGAAACTTGTTGTATGCAAAAAGAGGTTGTAAACAGTAGTGATTGATTTCTTTGCTTAATTTTTCATGTTAGCGTGTTGACTTAGACCATTTTTCGACATATGCGCATTAATAAATTGAAAGCAATGAAGCGTTTCGATCAAAAGGATCATCATAGCTTTTTCCACAGAAATAAAAGAATGTAGTAGTAGATTGTGCTATTGATAAGAAGTCTAAACAAAGAGCTTAAAAATGAGTTATAACTCATAAAGTAAAAGCTATTAAGAGGATCGCGAAATACCAAAAGTCAGTTGTTTTTTTGTGTGTTTTTTTGCTAAATATTTAGTGCAAATCTAGCAACATTGTTATTGTTGCATGTTACGTACCTAATGATATTTTAATTTTGAGTTTTATGTTCAATGACATTGACAAGCTTAAGTTTATGCCTGTAATGTACCTTACGTTAAGTATTGCTTAAAGGTGCAGTTGACCTAGATGACCGCATGGTCTTATCGCTGTTTCCTGCCTGCTTTTAAGCGAATGGTGAAATAGACTTGACTTGACCGCGAAACTGGAAGATTTTATTTGGGCGAGAATGGCTGTGGACCTTGAAACTACTTAAGCTGTAAAATTCCACCAAGGCTTAAGTTTTAGGCTGTGCAAAGTGGAAAACGTATGAGAAGTTCAGTCACTGCAAGAAAGTTTCAGTTTGCTGAAGATTTTCGCATTAATTGTTTTCCGTGTTAATTAGGCTACCATTTTTGACTCTTCTGGAATCAGTGCTGTGCAAGAGCTCAAAGCTGAAGGATTGCTGAATAATTCTAATTGGCACAATTAAGCTAGCCTATTCAGCGCAGTGTGCAGCAGTAGATTTAAGCTTTTGTTATTTTAACACAATGTAACAATAAATTCTCTGGGAACATTTTTATGAGTTAGAATTTGAATTAGTGCAAACCAAAGGCCAGGTCTGAGATCTGAGATTACTTTTGCATTGAGACTAGACTTACCATAAATTTAAACTACAGTAGAAGAATTTATGCTTATTATTTAGTATTTGTTGCTCTAAATATGTACGGTAAATCTGTGATACAGATTATCTAAATTAATTTCATTTTTATTCAATTTCAGGCTTAGCATTGTTTTGGTGTACGGTACAGTAGCCTACCAGTACCGTATGAATTGTTAAGCCTACAGTGTACTGTAAACAGGGTTGGAAGTTGATGCTGTTTCAAACTTTAAAGTATTGATGAATTGATATCCATAATAATTAACACCAATAGCAAATCGTAGATAATCGATATCAGAAACAAAAAGCAGAGACTAAAGATAAGTAGGCTACTGGTAATCAATGCCAAAATATTGGCAAAGATTTTCTATTTTTTATTAGAATGTACTAAAATTTATGCTGTATATTGATCATTAAATGAAACTTGTTAGTGGAAAAACTATAATTATCGTACTAGGCTTATAGCAGATAAAAGGATATAAAAAAATAGACTTCTGGGATAGTTAGCCTACATAGAGCTATAGCATAAGAGAAAAGAGACAATCTAAGCTCAGGCAGACTCAACAAGAACAAAAGCAAAGTAGCTTAAAAAGATTCTACCAATCGAGAACATGCAAACAAAAAGCATAGAAAAGGCGATAACCGATAGAAAAAATTGAAAGCAAAGAGTCAGCGATAATCGATAACACAAAAGCAAAGAATGTAGTATCGATCACTAATCCATTTACTATTAATTTACTAATCCAACTCTTACTGTAAATTATTGATCACTGATCACGAAATTGTACAGTGACCATTTACCAAAAATCTTGGTTTTTAGTGCCTTGCTGCTTCTAAGCAATACAAGTAGACAAGCAAGATTAAATACTTTTAAATAAAAGTTTTTGAAGTTCTTCTGGTGTTCTAGGCTCAGGGCTAGCTTTGAGAAATCACTCAGGTGCTACTCAAAAGACTAACGTTTTTGCTGACGTTTCGCTAGTTAGAAAAAACTAGCTTCATCAGAGCACTGCTATCTGTAGTGATGGCAAATCGCCATCAACTTCTGATAGCAAAAAATCAGAAAAACGATCCCACACATTGCTGTAGTAGAATAACTAGTGAAAAAAAAATTCAAAGCAAGGCTCTGATAAAATTCATTGTTACAATAGGCTACGTCATACAGGTAATGTAAAGGTGCGTACAAAAATGAAAGAAAGCAGTTCTTATGAACAAAAATTTTCCAAATTAGCATTGCAGCAAACTACGTTAGAACTTAACACTAAAAAAAATTAAACCTGAAGAAATTTAAGACTAGGAATTAAGCAACTTTCTGTAAACAGCAGCGAACGATGGCCCATTGTTTCTATTGAGCACTTGAGGCTTTTCATTAATTTACCAACTTTTAGTAAAAAGACGCTTTGAGTAATCATGTTCCACTTTTAAAGTTGTGACTTCAGACCAATCAATAAGGTGATCATTTTCGATGGAATGCGGACAAAGAGCTGATTTTTCGGGCCATTAAAATTTTATTGCTCGTTGATGTTCCTTTATTCTAGATTTGAGGTCCCGATTGTCTGATGCTAACAAAAGCACAATTTTGACAGGGAATTTTTACACAATTCTAACAGAAAATTCTTACGAAGTTTCCTGTCAGAGTTGTGCTTTTTACATCAGACAATTGGGACCTCAAATCTAGAATAAAAGAACATCAACGAGCAATGAAATTTTCATGACCCGAAAAATCAGCTCTTTGTCCGCATTCCATGGAAAATGATCACCTCATTGATTGGTCTGAAGTCACAACTTTAAAAGTGGAACATGATTACTCAAAGCGTCTTTTTACTGAAAGTTGGTACATCAATGAAAAGCCCCAAATGCTCAATAGAAACGATGGGCCATTGTTTCCTGCTGTTTACTGAAAGTTGCTTAATTCCCAGGGTTAAATTTCTTCTGGTTTAATCTTTTTTAGTGTTAAGTTTTAATGTATTTTGCTGCAATGCTAATTTGGAGAATTTTTTTTCATAAGAACCGCTTTCTTTTATTTTTGTACGTACCTTTACATTACCTGTATGACGTAGCCTATCGAAGCAATGAATTTTATCAGAGCCTTGCTTTGAATTTTTTTTCACTAGTTATTCTGCTAGAGCAATGTGTGGGATCGTTTTTCTGATTTTTTGCTATCAGAAGTTAATGGCGATTTGCCATCACCACTGATAGCAGTGCTCTGAGGAAGCTAGTTTTTTCTAACTAGTGAAATGTCAGCAAGAAAGTTAGTCTTCTGAGTAGCACTTAAGTGACTTCTCAAAGCTAGCCTAGAACACCAGAAGAATTTCAGAAATTTTTATTTGAAATGCCTGGTGTACAACTACGTTACATTTGTACTTTTTTTGATTGGTAATATTAAATACCAAGAGCAGAGGCTGCTGTTGCATTACAAAAGAATAAGAAAATCGTTATCCTATATCAACCCTTACCCTAACGTTAATTCTAACCCAAACCCTAACAATAATCTAAAAAATAAGAAAAGAATAAGTGAGCAAATCTAAAATGAGCACTCACTTTTTATTCTCGTATTCTCTTGGTCTTTATGGGTGTTACATATGTAACACTAGCCACTTCCTATACCAGATACCAAAACTAAAAGTTTAAACAAGGACTAAAATGGCAAAATAATTAGGGGTATCTAAAGTCAGAAGTTAAGGTAATCTAATGTCAGAATCAGACATTAGATTAGATTGGTGTCGACTTTATCCTTTTTGACTCAGCTGTTCAGAGATATTCTACTTCAATCATGACATGGGGCCTCTCTACTCATACTTTCTATTAGCAACCCTGATGTTGATAACATCGTCATTGTTGTCTTAGTTTTATTCTAAGGCAAACCGCATAAGTCAGTTTACCTAAATATAGGTTAATATTGGGCTTTGTGAGCCAGGCTACTGCATTGAAATAGCACGGTTGTCAATAGAAATTATAATTAGGGAGACCCCAATGTCGTGTTTTAGGTAAAATATCTCTGGAATTTTTGGGTTTTTTTATCAAGAAGGTTGCCCTAACTTTGGATACCTCCATTGATTTTGCCTTTAGTCCTCAGTTCTGATTTAAGTTATTTAGCTGCTCATTGATAAAATAGCAAAAAAGAGGATGTTAGTGTGCAATACCAGTACCACTATTAGTCCATATTTTACTAAGATCTGTTGAGTAAGCTGTCAAACAAAATTTGAATGTTTGTTTTGGGACTTAAAATGGCATCCAAGCCAAGTTTTTTATTGTTGACCAAAATGTTGTGATAGCCTAAAATATATTCTCACCGATTTTCGACTTTCTTTGTCTTCTCGTTTTCAAAATATTACTGTTCATAGTTAATAATTTCCCTTATTTCAATGTTACTATTATTTAGTATTGGGACAGAACATTGTTATAAAAAGCTGGCTTAGATTTGTTTGAAAAGCAACTAATTTGCAATATTCTAACCGTTTACTTTTTAACAAGAAGTCTCCCTCAAAACATTTTTTTGCAAATCAGGAACATGCAGTGACTTTTGGAAAATTTGTTTTTTTAATGGCAACCCTGGCAAAAATGCTATGGGGAAATTTAATATATTATATCTAAAGAGCAAAAGGTTGTAAAAAGCTCAAATTTGATATACCGGTAGTTGGTCTTTAGGTCTGTCAAAATTTTTTTTAGAGAAAATTGAGCAAAAAAAAAACTTCGAGCTGAATGCCCTTTCGAGTGTATCATGCAAATTGTAATTTAAATAGGACTATCAAGAAAATTGCAACTAGCGTTACACTGTGTTCTCTCTAACTTTATGGCTGATCGGCGAGTGCCCAAATTTTCTTTAAGCAATTGTGCCCAAAGCTCTTAAAAAGACGTTTTAGTGCCCTAAATTTCGTACCAATCCAGTATTAAAGTATATCAAATGTCATATTTCCACAAATTTGTCGAATTTTCTAAAGCTATGTGCACTATATTGCCAAAAATTATTTGCCCTTGCTCCAGCAAATCGCCAATTCACTGAAAAAAATCAGCTTAGTGGGAACACTGGTGTTACTTTGAAACTTGGCTTTTATATTTTACGAGCAATTATCATGAAATTGAGTGATGATGTATGTTGGTAGTATGAATCGGTATGATTAGCAGCAAACAAGCAATTTAAAGGGGGTGAAGCATCCAGCCAATTCAGTAGTTTACAATACCTGAAATTGTAATATAATTTTTGAAATTTTTTGTGGTCAGTTTAGAGCTGCAGTTGCAAAGATATTTACAAATATAAAGATATTCTCCTTAGAAAGTTTTTGGAAACCCTGTATCTGTTCTCTCAGTCTGAACTTTAATGGAAAAGGAGAGACTGAAAAAGCATTTCCCGTTTTTGTAACACTACATGACCAATCCAATTTTGGTTAGACCCTTTTTTTTCTGGAAATTCAGGCTGGGAGAACAAACTCAGGTTTCCAAAAACTTAATGTGATATCTCTTTGTATTTGCTGAATATCTTTACAACCGTAGCCCGAAAATGAGAACAAAAAGTTTCAAAAATAATATTTTAATTTTAGCTATTGCATACTACTGCGATTGACTGGATGCTTCATCCCCTTTAAAAATGTAATTAACGCCCATTGGATTAACCTGCAGGAGAGATGTTTAACATGGGATGCAACCATGTATGACTACCGACTAGTTTAGGAATCCAACTGAGTGCCAGCAACCTTGCCATTTCTCTACAACTGAGCTACGTTGCCATCTTTGATTGGTGATATTTTCCATATTTTTGGATCTGAAGGCACACTTAAAATTTTTTTTAAATGTTCTACATATGGACCCGGTTGTACTCTCAATGAATTAATTTAGAGGTTTATTAGTTTCATTTTATTTAGTGAACCTTACAGTTTGAAAAATAGAGTTAAGTCATAATAACAGCTTTTACTTAAAGCTTGTTACATCAAGCATACGAATGATAAATGAAATGTTGACTGTGATTAAGTAGCCCGCAAGTTCGTGTAATTTATAGAATAATGGTGTGGTAGCTAGTCATGCATTTTTTTTCTGCAGCTCTAGCATACGTAAATACTACTTCATAAGTTTCTGAATATGTTGCCATTTTACAATGGCATTTGACCCCAACTTCAACACTAGTGGGGGATTTAAAAATCCTATGAACAACGACAACCCTTGTTCCGATTTTTCTGATTGGTATCAGAACGAAGAATCATTTGATCTTACAAATTTTATGAGTGGAAGTGCAAATCTTGAGCTCTGCAGTGACGATTTATTTCAAAACCTTTTTCCACCTACTTCTCCACTTAACGGTCCTGACTTGAAGAAAGGTAATAACATTGATTTTAACGACGCAGAAGTGGAAAATTGGTATCTCAACGGACCCAGTGAACCAACTTCAGCTTGTGCATCAGCTTGTTCATCTGCAGCTCCATCTCCGTTAACAGTTAATTACTATAATACACCTCCAGTAACACCACAAGCTGAGCGACAGCGACCATCATCACCTCATCATCTCCAGTTTGATGGACTGACAACCCCAATGTCATCCTCCAGATTTGCATCATTACGTGTGGATGAGGGTAGAAATATGCCGCTTCAACATCAAAATGAACTAGCACTTTCAAATGAAAGTACAATTGTTGCCGTAAAAGAAGAACCTAATCAAGATGCGTCTTTCCTTAGGGCTGTCCCAATGTCAGTTAAATCAGAAATGCATGGACTATCCAACAATAATAATTTGTCATCAGGTGGCTCAGGCAATCCTGGCACATCTTTTAGTTCTATCAACGAAACAACCAAGCGATCAGCCCCCTTAGATGCTACTGTACCATCGAAAAAGAATAAAATACCTGAAAAAGGGACATATGAATATATAGAAAAGAGAAAAAGGAACAATATTGCTGTACGGCGGAGCCGAGATAAAGCAAAAGTCCGAGCGCTTGAAACCCAAAAAAAGGTTGACGAATTGACCTCAGAAAATGAAAAACTACATAAGCGAGTCGCTGAACTTTCGCACGAACTTGCAACTCTTAAAAAACTTTTGCAAGCGCTACCGCACATGAACCCCTAGATCCGTATTTCAAGGGAGCTGTTTCTTTACATTATTCTGCTTAATTTGTTCTGCAAAAGTTCGTTGTCTAATCTTGCAATTCCTTTACAAAGGAGTTAAATCGAGATATGCCTAGTGAGCGGCTATCGTGTTTGAACTTAGTTTTTTTTTAGGGCAATGCCCGTAACTTGTAAATTTATTTTGTATGGTTGTATTTCTTTGGTTTGTTGTTTCCATTTAATGACAAATTTGTTTGAAAAATTGGCACTGTTCATATTCTGATTGAAACTTTCAAAATTGTAATCATGAATGCATAAACCTTTTTCGTATTTTGTGATTTTGAAATGAAATTGATCGAATTTTCGGCGAAATCGTTGTATAAAAAGTTTTCACCGTAACGAATTTAAAATTTTACTTTATCAGATTTAAGTGTTTTGTTATTTTGCAGTAGGTTTATTTAGGGCCTGACTGGTTTTGCCATCGTCGCTGGTATTTTAAGAATACCGGTTGAATGCTAATAATCAACATTTTAGTAGTAAATAAACATTAAGACAATACTGATTTGCTGCCTCTTATGTATGCAGTCAGTGGGCACTAGGCAAAAGTTTTAAGTTTTGAAAAAGTACAGTTTTATCCAGTGCTATTTTTTTAAATTCGGTGATTGTCCTTGCTTCTAGAAAAAAAAAGACTTTAACAATGAAAGCAATACAGAAATGCGTCTGCTTGCGTGTATTTAAAATATGATCCGTTGGTAAAAATCAACGAAATGGTTACAGTAGGTTTCGTGTTAATTGGTATATGTAGTTTCTTTGTTACTTTTATATCTTATTAATCTTATAGATATTGTATATCTAGTGACTGATATATTCCGAGTCAACTGGCTGATATTGGTCGAGCTGTAACCAGGCGCGTAGCCAGGAATATCCACATGGGGAGGGGGGCTGTTTCGGAAAGCAAAAGGTCTTCACTCAGATTTGGACCGGTTTTGTGCCCGAAATTAGGTGAAGACCAAAAGAAGAGAGGTCTTCACCCAGGCTGGGATCGATTTTAATGACCGAATTCTCTTCAAGGCTAGAGTCAATGTAGGCACATTCTCAATGCCAATTGGGAGGGGGGGGGCTATTTTCGCTTTTAGTGTAAAAATCGGTCTCAAAAGTCCTAAAAACGTCGTAATTTGCATACTCTGCATGCCAATAGGGGGTGGCTATATCCCCCCTCCCCCCCTGGCTACGCTACTGGCTGTTACCTATTTTGATGCTGATAACTTTTGTGCTAGTCATGCGATGACAATGCGAGCTTTTAAACTAAAAAATTATTGTTTCAAATGTAAGTTTCACTGCTTTTTTGGGCTTTGTGAGAATTTGCTTTTCAGCAAATCTTAGAATCGTGAAAACTTCGCCAATCTGCCATTTGATACCTTTTTGTGTGCTGAAAGAAAACTGTTTTGCATATTGTTTATTGCCAACATTAGTTTTTTGTTGTTGGAATATCGTACAGTGTCTTAGAATTTTTTCGCTGGCTTTAATAATACTTTCGTTTTATTGATAGAGAAATTGTGTGTTTAAATTTGGTGATACTCTGGTACGGTCACAGCGGGTTTGTGTGTATAATCAACAATTAGTAGAATACAAAGATTGAGAATAAAGAGGTTGAAGGTATATAAGATTCAAAACAGGAAAAGCTACCATATCTAACAGAATTGGTTTAGTTTTTGCAGCGCTCAAAAATCCACACTGTGAAATGTGAATGCAGTGAAAAAGTTTAGCTCATTTAGTCAGCGGCGTCGCTAGAAGGGGGGGGGGGCCTGCCTCGGGTGTCACCATTTTGGGGTGACACCATTTGGGTTTTTTTTATTCTTTTGAGACCCAAAACCCACTGATTGGTAGGCAAAGAGCTTTTTTTTGGTCATCACATACTTTCAGACTGAAAACCAATTCGTTTTGCAGCGAAGACTTTTTTTTTGGTCTTCACCTATATTTTGACCGATAAAGGGTGCCACCACGAAATCCCGCCCCGGATGCCACCATTCTTAGCGACGCCTCTGCATTTAGTCTCCTATATCCACAAAAAACGCAATGCATTAGTCTGATTACTAGCCATGAGAAATCATTAGAACTTGACGAAAATAGCAGTACTACATGGCAAAATGAATAAATCTCGATGGCGTAACTCAGGCTTATTTTAGGTTTCAATTCTTTTTTTTTGACGGACAGCCAAAACCTTGGTCGCTAACATGTGTCAGTTTTAAAACGAGCCAATGAAGTAACAGCGTAACTTGTTGGTCTTCGTACATACAAGAAATTGTGCGATGACTCAAAAGAGTTGTTTTTTCACTACGTGACGTTAAATGACGCCATATCGAGCGAACTTTGTTCTGAAAGAGTGAAAGGTTAAAACCGGCTCATAAGCGCGTATACATTGTGATATTTCATAGAAAACTTCCTTTTGAAGCTTTCGTGTGCTAAATGGCAACAGGCACGTTTGCTAGCTTTATAGTTTTATACTGTATTTGGTTCGACTAATCAGAAGAAAGGGTTTCAAGCCAATATTTTTCGGCGTTTGTCATAAGGTTAGAAATGGCTTTAATCTTTGGACTTTAGGGTAGACCCAGATAACATTTTCTGACATAAAAAAATTGATAATTGGCTTCACTTCAGATCACATCATTTTTCAGCTGATTATATCTTTCTACTGCCGCCAAATGATCTAAGATCAAACAACTTGCGTTGTGATCATAATGGATAGGTTCCAGTAAATTTTCCTGATCAAACGTTGGTTCTGAGGTGGAATTGTAGATAGCAGAAACAGTGGCGTACGCAGAATTTTCGAAAGGGGGGGGGGGGGGGGGGGGCAGGAAATTTGTGAATGATGCGCACCAAAAGAAAAATTTCTCCACTCAGAATCTGTTCGTTTTTTTGCCCAAAATTAGGCGAAGACCAAAAAAAAAAGGGGTTTCACTCAGATTTAGTCTGGTTTTCGGCAGAAAAGTAGGTGAGAACCAAAAAAACAAACAAAAAAAATCTCTTCAGTCAAATGTCCGTTTTTGTGCACAAGTTACAAAGGGGGGGGACCCTTGCCGCAATTTTACATAATATTCTATGCTAGTTTTTACTATACTGGCGACCCAAAGGAGAGGGGCCATGGCTCCAGGCGGGGGGGCGGCCCGCTCCGGGTGTCACCATTTTGGGGTGACACCATATTATGATGTGAAACCATAACTTCACCAATTTGTGGTAAATACCTTACTTTTTTCACTTTGTTTGGTAGTCCTCATCCTTATTTGGACTAAAAACCCACTGAGTTTTAGGTGAAGACCTTTTTTTTTGGTCTTCACATACTTTTGGACCGAAAACCCACTTATTTTGCAGCGAAGACCATTTTTTTTGGTCTTCACTTATTTTTGGTACGAAACAGGGTGCAACCACGAAATCCCGCCCCGGGGGCCACCATTTTTAGTAACGCCTCCGCATGGCACCATGGCCCCCCCTAAATACGCCCTAAACAGAAAGTATGAAATGCATGTACTGACCTTCATTATCAAAGATAATCATCGAATCCTAATTTTTCCAGGGGAATTCCGGTATTTGGCCTTACACAATCGCAAGATCAACATTTGATTTTTAACGTAACTCATGATTTAGGAAACCATGCTAAATTTGATAACCATTCTGCTGGTCGAGCTGTAACGCGTTGACGTTTGTCTTTGGAACGGGAGGTTCGACGTTCAATTCTCGGGCCGGTCAAATCGAACACAGTGTTGCCAACGACTCGCCACCGCTGCGATATTTCTATGAAAGAAGCTGTGCTGCCCGGCGGGGCAATGACGCGGAGATGACCCGGCCAACTCGTTACACACTTTGGTATAATTCAGCGGGCATAAAGAAAGATTTGATTTGATGATAAGTTAGTTAGACTTTTTCTACTATGAAGCAGAAAATAATTACGGGTTTAGCACTTAGTTTGATCAGAAATATTAGAGCCTAAATTACTCAAGGGTATTTGAAATCGAAACGTTTCGGTTCTTTCTTAAACCATTATCAATTGCATTTAAATAGAATATTTGAATATAAATTTGAATAAGCTGATTCTATTTGCATAAGATTGATAACGGTTTAAAAATAAACCGAAACATTTCTAGTTCAAATCCTTTCATTTAATTTTGGCTCGAATATTTTGTTTCTTTTACGACGAATTGCCGATTTCGAGATTCTACTTCATTTCTTCTATTTAGCTTTTGATGTTTCGATGTCGCAATATACACAAGAAAACTGGGAGCGACTGAATTGCCGAAAAGTTGTTGGTCGCACGTGATTACATATTGCGCCAGCTTGAATAAATACCTAGGATGACGTAAGCGCTTACTCGTGAATTAATCGAAGTTGAGAGACGACAACCCCCTTCGGCCTACAGTACACGCATGCAAGAAAAAAGAAGACGCTTTGGTCACGTAGTTAGTAACCATACTTAACAACAGTCAAATGAAAATACCAATCAAAAATAGCTACCGCATTTGATTCTGCGCTTCGCTTACCGGAACTTCATATCTTAAATCATGAAGTAGATACCGGACACTGCACAACAAATTGTTGTCAACTTGGCCCATCCAACGCACGGTGCCATAAATGCCGTAAAAAAGCAAGTTTACTAACTTAGTAAATCGATTACATCCTGCGACAAAACACACATCCCCTTTCAAGCAATTTTAAGGTAGTAGACCTGAAAGATGTTCCCAACTACGCCATAAAAAATGCTAGTTTGAATAATCAAAATCCTATCATTCCGATTAGGTAAAAGGCTAACCATTGCCATCCCTGACCATTGCGAAGTTAATTCATTGACATTATAAGGCGAAGTCTACACTGCGTAAAATCATGAGCGTGCGAGCGTATTCTTAATAAGCTTACTTAGTTTGTTTTCACCAACAGGCAGCTTGAACGCAGAAAAAGCGGTGCACCGAGCGTATCGAATTTCCGTTTGAAGTAAACTAAAAATACGCTCGTCGCAGTCGATTTTACAGACGATTTTTTATCAATTTTATTTCTACATAGACCGGACCGAAGTGAGTCACAAACTGAAAACGCAAAATTGGGTAAAGAAAAAGTGCTGAAATATTTAGTTTAAAATCACTCGTCGCTTGAGTGATGACATTCAATCTCTAGATTTGCATTAGCTTATAATGTAACGCCTTCTATTTTCCAATCTAACCTATGGACTTTTGTAGTTTTTCAAAACAAAATAAACCGTTATTAATCTTACCCTTCTTTGCATGTCCGCATTCGTACAAAATCGGGTTTCATATCACTTAATACATTATTGGTAAGGAACTAGATGGGAGCTAAGTGAGGTGCAACCCCTTTAAAAGACCAATGCTAACATCTATAAATTAAAAAAAAACTAGCGCCCTCTCTTAAGCGTTTCAAAAAGTTCAATCTGGAGGGTCCATTTAGGAGATTTCCGGCGAAATGGTACCCTCAAACTATGAAAAAACATTTATTTTTTTATCATCTACTGACAACAAAAAAAAAACAAAAAACTATCACCCTAGCTTTTACCATTCAAAAAATTGATTCTTGGGAAATCCCCAGGGGGTTGGGGTGTAGTACCCCGAAACTATGTCAAAATATTTATTTGATGATACCAACTGATATCAAAAAAAGCGGCAACCTACGTTAAGTCGTTCAAATAATTGATTCTTGGGGGTCCATTTGGGGGTTCCCCCCAAGGGGTGGTACCTTCAAACTATGTCGAAATATTTGCCTCACAACTATCAACTGATAAAAAAAATTGGCACCCTAGCTTGAACCATTCAAAACAATTTGGTTCCCGGAGAAGTGGCCAAAAAAATTTCGGGAGTCATAATTGCGTACGCAGCTCAACAACTCTGCACAAAAATTAGATTTCGATGTTTTGTGGCTTAGGCGAAGAAGAAGGTACAAGATTTAGAACGAAAAAAAAAAGAACTAAAAACAGACAAAAAATGACAAAGTGAAATGGTAAGGATGAAAGGGTATCTTAAGACATAAAACCACGAGAAATATTCTTTGCCGTACTTTAGCCGTTTTTGAATGAGACCGCTTTTTACGCCAAACTTTTGGGGCGGTTTTCGGGTCCTAAATCCAAAGTCACGAGACTAATTGCCTTGAACTTTGGTACAAACATACAACTCATCAATCTCAAACGGCTGTCCAAATTTCATGTAGCTAGGCCAAACCGTTCTCGAGTTATGAGCAATAGTCTGAAACTTCGCGCTTTTAGTTAGAAAATGACCGAATAAAAGCAAAAAAACACGCGACTTGAGCGTTGGTCGTTCCAATTATGTAATTTAGAGTCCTTGTGTTCATTTCAGAAAACTGAAGAGATTTGACCGTCCAGTTGGTCAAGCGGTAGCCTATTGCGTTCGTCTCTGAAGCGAGAGGTCTAAGAATCAAATCTCGGGCCGATCAATTTGGACATTGCGACTGCTGCGACATGTCGACTCGTAACACGCATTGGCTTACTATAGCGAATATAATGAAAGATTTGATTGATTTGAAAAGAGAACACCAGTGAGAAGAAATCGAAAGCTATGTCTTATTGTTAATGTGATGCAGCAAAATTATTTTTAGTAGCTGTTCCGTAAAATTTTTTTTGTATTGGCGGAAATTATAAATAAAAGTTTTTCAATTAATCAAAAAAAAAAACGTTAGCCGGGCACAATTGCTTTTATAGTGCTGATGAGAAGTGTTATCAGTCACTGGGGAAAAAATCCCCTATGGATTTACCGGTAGGTGCCAAAAATTCAGTCGACATATCATTTCTAAATAAACCTGTTAACAAAATTATCTAAAAATAATGATGTGCACTGTAGATTCCTTATTCACCAAACGGTTTCTTCTTTTCATAAACACCCTAAGACATTTGGTAGGCTGGTTTGTCAAAAGTCGAAAGACGGTATGTCATGTGACTATGGACTTTGATCATGTGATTAATGAGCTATTCCAAACAATTATCATACCATGCATTGACGTAATAAGTGGTTTGCAAAAGGTTACGGAAGCCAATTCCGTTAGTATATCGTACTTTTCAAATGTTGTCTGAAAGTATGCTTTCGTATTAAAAAAAACTTGAAGGGGCAAAAGCATTGAGCAGAGAACATCCGAATCGACGTACAATTTTTCACTATACAAAATCGAATTTATTGCCCTGACGAGTTCTGTAGGGTAGGTCGACCGTGCATTGTTTCGTGGGTCGGCATGTGAAAAACCGACTATAAATGCTGGTAGCTGATGAGGAGATATAGCCCATAACTTTTGGCAGAGTTGACAGACAAAATCAATTTAAAACTCCGAAACCAAAGCTCAAAAATCCCTCAAAAGTAGTGTTTTCTGAGTGATAACCCCATGTAAAGATTAAGAAAGAAAACAAAAAATAGCTCTGTGCTCAAAATTCCAAATACCAAAAAACAAACGCAAAGGTTTCATGAAAGTTCAAAAAAACAAATAATCTCAAAACCTCCAAAATAACCCCAACGTTTATGGTTTTTAAAAACCCTAAAAAATTCAAATGGAATTGAAAGTTCTTGAAGTTGGAAAAAAAACTCTGACTTTGCTAAATTTGGCTTTTGGCGGTATGCTATTTGAGCACTTTACCACTGGACAGTTTTTGAAAAAAGTTAGCATAGAATGATTCAAAAAGAAAAATGTACCATATAATTTATTTAATATTATCATGACTCAAAAAGAGAGCGAAGTATTGATACTTTATAACCCATTGATACTTAGTAAGTTGTTTAATATTGTAACATACAGTGCGAATGAGCTATATTACAATAATAAATTGTATAGATGAATAACTTGTTTAATATTGTTTCTCAGTTCAAAGTGTGCTCTCCGTGGTGTAGATTGTTTAAAAAATAAGCCCAATTAAAATGGGTTCTACAAAAGTTGCTTTTGCCGAGAAAAGTCTGCTGTTTTGTTTTGGGGCGATAATAGTAAAAAAAATTCTCTGGTTTTGATTCTCGACAATATTATTTTAGGTTCAAGTTATAGTGATCTACGTTGTAAGTTCTGTTGGAATGCTTGAGAAAAGTAATTTTGCATTTCGATTCTAGTCCTACGGCATTTTTTGGCTTGCTGGCCAGAAACAATTTACTTCGAGTTGTTACGGAAATATATAATCGAGAAATAGTTGCTGAAAAGTGATACATGCGTCACAAGACCGAGATGACGTCATATTTCCTGCTTTGACCATTATTTCTTTTTAAACCGTTTTCGCTGAGCGCAATGGCTTTTCTTGGTTATGGGATTCAATTTAGCCTTGGGTCACTTATTTGTGCCCAAAAGGCAGGGCATGGTATGGAATGGAATGGAAAATGGGATTGAGTGGAACGGAAATTTCAGCATAGAATATGGAAGATGCCAAAATGGAATCGCATGGAAGATTTTAAGAATGGAATGGAAGATTTTAAGAATGGAATGGAAGATTTTAAGAATGGATTAGAAGACAATCTTTTATACAGGGGTGCCGAAACCCGGGAGGGATGGGGGATATATCCCCCCCAATGATTTGACTCTGGTGTGCATCTGAGTGCAGGTCTGTACTTGAATTGGGGGAAAAAAAGTGTTCCATTTCTAGTGAAGACCTTTTTTTCTTTTGGTCTTCGCTTAATTTGCTTACCTGAAAAAAGTATTGGTCGAGGTTCAAAACCCCAATGTTGAAAATAGAGCAAAATTGGGGTAAAATTGCAAATTATCCCCCCAATGCTCAACAAAGATTTGCACCTCTGCTTCCATACCAATTCCATAGTTGGTTTCTGTAATGGCATTTACAGAAAAATATAAATGGATAGTGATAACTAAAAATATTAGGAAGCGTTTAGCAGCTAATCATTTGTCGACAAATTAATAGGGTAAATCGGTCATGAACGTTGCGCAAACAGTGTAGGCATTGCACCATCAGACCAAAGAATATGTTCATTGCAATTTGCAGCTGCATTGATGCTGCTGACTGGCTTAATTTTTGTTTTGAGAATAACAAGTTGTCTAGTGCCGTTGCCAGAGCGAAGGAAGTGAGGAGCACGAAAATAGACTGAACTTTTGCACATTAAAACTGATCTTGAACGGGGGCAAATTATGCTCGATTTTAAACTTCTGTAATCATGTCTAAAAAAAGACACGTAAGTCCAGTAGCGTTTCTTAGTTCCTTTCGTTTCCAGCCCATAATCAGCATCTACGAGAGGGGGGTTCAGGGGGTACATCGCACCCGGGCCCGGAAGAGTTGAGGTTTTTGCATCAAGTTTTGGACCAACAGGACCAAATTTGAGGGAAGACCTGTTTGTTTCTTTTTCTGGTCTTCATCTAATTTAGGCAAAAATTGGGACCAAATTTGAGCGAAGACCTTCTTTTTTTTTATTTGGTCTTCACCTAATTTTGGGCAAAAATCGGGACCAAATTTAGGCGAAAACCTTTTTTTTTTGGTCTTCACCTAATTTTGGGCAAAAATCGGGACCAAATTTGAACGAAGACCTTTTTTTTTGGTCTTCACCTAATTTTGGGCAAAAATCGGGACCAAATTTGAGTGAAAACGTTTTTTTTTTTTATTTGGTCTTCACCTAATTTTGGGCAAAAATCGGGACCAAATTTGGGCGAAGACCTTTTTTTTTTTGGTCTTCACCTAATTTTGGGCAAAAATCGGGACCAAATTTGAACGAAGACCTTTTTTTTTGGTCTTCACCTAATTTTGGGCAAAAATCGGGACCAAATTTGAGCGAAGACGTTTTTTTTTTTTTTTTTTTATTCGGTCTTCACCTAATTTCGGGCAAAAATCGGGACCAAATTTGAGCGAAGACGTTTTTTTTTGGTCTTTACCTAATTTTGGGCAAAAATCAGGTAAAGACTTTGACCAAATTTGAGTGAAGACCTTTTTTGATTTGATTTCACAAAATTTTGGGGGCCCGGGGTCGACCTTTGTACTCCCTGCGAAACTTTCTCTCTAAGGCCCTGCCCATAATCACTTAAAAAGTCTATCTGCAGCAGTGACTGTGATCTAAACAACCTTGAGTGTGCTCTAAAAAAACAAAAACAACCGGTATTTTACAAAACGAAATAAACGATTTTGTTGGTCTACATTTCTACTCTACGCCATCCCCATAAACAGGCTTGCAGACAAGATTTTGCTAAAGGAGGGGCTTGGAAGTTAAAGTTTTTTTGTTTGAAAAATGCCTAGATTGAGTGGCTATCTGAGCAACCTGCTGCAGCTAAATCATCTCGTATAAACGGAGGTCTAGGGGCGAAGCCCTTGCCGCTGTGTGATTTTTTGATTTTTTGAGAAAAATAACTATTTCAACGCCATTTGGATCTCATTTCGCACGTTTTTAGAAGCCAGTAGAAAAGTTAAATTGCTTAGCCCATTCAGCCTCTGCTTTACCCACCAGTCAATTCTAAAACACGTTTAAACGCTTGCATGTTAGGGTTGAATTTTTTAAGTGACTTGGCTAAAGGGGGGGGGGGCTGAAGCCCCCTTTGCCCTCGTAGTTCCGCCACTAAATCCATAAACGATTAGCGGCCCGTTGTGCATCCCGATTCATAGTTTGAAAAACACTGGTTTCGGGCTTAGAATACTTTGAATTGAATACGATGCAAACGTTCATGGTTTTGAAATTGATATGACTAGCGTAATTGGTACTTGATGACCTATTACTGATAAGGTTCAGAGATGTAAACTTTGGATGTTAAATTGTTTGAAACTTGAATCAATACACTTTCGGCATTTAAAAACTTTAATATACTATGCTAATGTGGGTAACTTTAATCAAATAGGTAGGATTGAATGTTATTATTCCTTTTTACATCATTGTCGATTTTCTTGACCTTACATGATGTTCCAAAATACGTATTTTTTGTAAACCAAGACGGAGGGTAAGGCCCCGCTGGCCCCCCATAGCAACGGCACTGAATTTGCCAAGTGACAAAACTTTTTCTTCCACCGTAACCAAAATTTGCACTTACTTTTCTATTCTTAATTGAGCTTAATTCTTTGTTGTTAATTTTTCTGCGTTTTAACTTGTTTTCGGTATCTTTGTAAAATATTTTTGGCAGTTTGGCTATACCAATTTTCATAGTTTGTGTAATTTCAAACTTGCAATCATTAAACCCAGTGCATACCCATCAACCTATGGTCTGTTGATTAAGTGGTTAATATTTTCTTGCAGAGTGAATTTTTATGGTAGCTCATTGCAACAGAGCTTCAAATATGGGATGAGATGCATCGTACTATATGCTGCTTACCTTTGCACGCGACTACTTGCAAAGGTATGCTTAACGTTGCAAAAATACGTTACAAGTTACGCGTAGTTTCCGGTGTAAACTTTCCTTGGTATGGAAGTATGAAATGGAATAAAATGGAAGAAAATTTTAGCATAGAATGGAATATGGAATGGAAGGTTTTTAGCAGGGTGTCGAACCGTTTCAAATAATGGTTCGGGTTTAGCTCCTGCTCAAAATATTTTAGCGGTTCTGGTTTGGTTCGGGTTCACTTGAGCACCATTTTCGAGGTTCAAGTTTGGTTCAGGTTCACTCAAGTAAAATATTACTGGTTCAGGTTCGGTTCGGGTTCATTGACTTAAAATTTAACTGTCGTTACTCGTTTCGTCCAGAAAAAAAAAGGAGAAATTGCTGATCCTGTTAATGATCACCACTGCTCTTATTGTGCGTGTACCAGCGCCAGCGGCATCCGGATATGGAAAAATATATTCTTACTTTTGTTAGGGGTTCAGGTTCGGTTTGGGTTCACTTGAGCACAATTTTGAGGGTTCAGGTTTGGTTCAGGTTCACTGAAGTAAAATTTTGCTGGTTCAGGTTCACCAAAATGAAACGGTTCATTCGGGTTCAGTTTCGGTTTGACACCCTGGTTTTTAGTATGGAATGGAAGAAAATTGCCAGTATGGAATGTAGAAAAATCATTTTCCATTCCATTCCATACCATGCCCTGCCAAAAGGTTAAAGTTTACGTTTAGAAATTGTACTAGGCTTAATGGTAAGGGTTTTCAAGAATTGAAAACCGAATATTGGAACTGCTGGTTCATCATATTCGCTTAATAAGTTAACTATAGCAGCCAGTAGCTCAATTTGACTCAATACATTGAAAGCGGTTATCGAAACTAAAAAAAAAAAAAAAAAAAAAAAGGAACAGGCCTACTATTCCACGTATTGTCACAAGAAAATAACTAAGTTACGCAATCTTTTTTTAAGTCAATCTTTCTGCTTTTTCATCGTTTTTTTTTTAATCGGTACTTTTATCGTTTTTTTTGTTGCAGAAACAAGCAAAACACAAACTGAAAAAACAACTTCATAGATTTACTTTGCAATAAGGAAACCGCAATTTACCACTGGACTCATTATTTGGACCAGAGGTGACCAAAGTTTTTGAGAAGCGGCCGCATCACACTCTTTTTGAGCTTGAGCGCGCCGCACAATCAATGCTTCACCGAATTTGAAGTAATTTTCGGTCGGAGAAATCGGTTTTCGGTGAGACTTGATGTAGTTTTCAATTCGACTTACCCAATTTCGGCAAAAATAAATTATACTTATGGTAAATCTCGAGAACAGCAGTCGTGGGCCGCAAAAACCCGTTATGTGGGCCGCATGCAAAATGCACTTTGGGCAGCCCTGATTTAGCATGCGAAAATATTTCGCATGCGGATATTCGCATATTCGCATGTGGATATTCGCATATTATGAGCAGTCCTGATTTAGACTATGTACACTCGCCATTATGGCATTTTTGAGTAGATTCGCAACAAGTATAATATTCGTTGTCCCACTCGCAGCATGGTTGATCTGCAGGACAGGGATTGTCTTGACAGGTCAGAGGTTGAGGCTGTGGAATCGGAGGATCAAAATTGCAGTTATCTCCTGTGCAAGTTGTGTTCGGTAAAATTCCAGCGACGAAGAGATCGAGAACGGCCGTCTGTTGCATCGGTGCGGAGTAGTTGTAAGGCCCGAGAAAGTTAACACCAAAAACCTATCACAAAAATATCTTTAAAAAAACACTTGGATTTTAAGTTTAGATTTAGGTTTAGATATTCCCCTGATGATCCCATTTATGGGTGAATAAAAATGTCCACTGAGAGAAATAACTGTTAAAGTGTACAACACTTTTTAGAAAGGAAGTGGCAAGTGTTACGTTACGTAACTCCCATAAAGAGAACAAGAGAGCAAAAAGTGAGCGCTCATTTACTCTTTTTCATTTTTTAAATTATCGTTAGGGTTTGGGTTAAATTTTAAGTTTGGATTAGGATTAATGTTAGGGTTAGAGCTAGGGTAAGAGTTTGGGTTAGATTTAGGGTTGGGGTAAAGGCTAGGATAGCAATTTACTTATTCTTAGGTAACATATCAGCAGCCTCTGCCTTATAAAAAAGCGAGCTAATAAATACATACCGGCCCTACGGTTGTATTGCGTAGAGATCGTCCATCCTTGTAGACTACAGAGCAGTTTCTTGCGGAGGGCTCACATCTGTTGTTTTTCCACACGCTGTCACTATTGAGCTGGATAAATTTTACGTAGTTTGGAAGGTATTTTAATCCGATTGAATCTTGCTTCTCTCTTGTGTAATCTATTAGATATCTCAAGTTCCTAATGAAGATCCCTTTAAACATCTTCGCGTCATCGCTGCAAGTAGGAGAACAATATTCAACAATCACGCCGTTTCTAAAGTAAAATCAATAATATTATTTTGTTTCAGTGGCGTCATAGACGATTTAAATTTTGCTCGTACATTTGTTTTTTGGACTGAATTATAAAATGTCCAAGTCAAAGTGGTTACGTCAGAAAAACGTCTTTTGACATCATTAAATCATTGGCAAAATATTAGAAACAAGCCACATTTAATGGGGACCAAAAATGCCCATATTTTGGAGAGTAACTTCGGCAAATCTCAAACTTGAGAAACTTCTTTTGTCCAAGCAACTTCAAATTTTCAGGGGTTATTTGAGACTAAATTTGAATTAAAGTTACCTGAATATGAAGTACCCAAAATATTTTTGAAGGGGTTTATCATAAAAAATCGAGAGGGGGCATTTCCATCATTATTCCCCTCCCGGGCATTTACATCATTTCCCCCCTACCTTGCGATTTAAAATAGGGTTGACAGTATAAACAGCATCTAAATACCGAGTTTTGAAGAGGCACATTGAACAAAAGCAGAAATTTGGTTATCGATATTGGAAGGCAATCGTTTTTTGCTGCCTGAGAATTGTTTATTCTAAACGGAGTCAAAGTGGGGATTAAGTTAGATAGTATTGACCTCGTTATAGTTCAAAATATAAGGAATATATTTTTAGCGGCATAAAAAGAAACTAAATACATGTACAGTACCTTCTTTTTTTTTTTTTAAGGTAAATCTGTTGACATTTTGCAGCAATAGCATTATATTAAATTATACAGTATATATTTTTAGCAAAGCAGTCACAAACAGTGAGCAAAATACCGCTTAAGTCAGAGAAAGAAATTACTAATTAGCATGAAAAAAGATTAGAAACCAATTGCCAAAGCCAGCCTAAACAGTCTAAGCTAAAAACATAGCTTTTTTTCTATCATTACTGTAACACCAAGATTATTATTGCTTTCGTTTTCCTCTTGATGGTAAAGTTGTTGATTCCTTACGTGGTAAAATTGTTGATTGTTGCCATCGCAATTTTGTGAGCAAGCTGGATAAATTCGTCTGTTTGATTTGTCAAAATTCGACTTGCTTCTACCAAGCCACCTGAACATCAAGACGTAGACTTATTTTATCAAAAGCGATAATCGCAGATTATGAAGAAATAATTACAAACGGTATCTATAAACAATATCCTAGTTGAACTTTTAAGCTTACATGTCGGGTTTCAATTCGAAAAAAAAAAACACCAAAAAAACAAGAGGCTTGAGGCGGTTACTATAGGGGACCTCAAACGATATCTTGCGAAAAAGTACCCTTTTTCATTTTCTTTGCACGATTAGATTCGGTTTCGGACCAACTGTTAGGTATATAGTTTATGTTGTATTTTTATTGACGGTTTAGTCTTTAAAAAAGTTTACCCTCGTACTCTGCAACTTAGCTTGTCATTTTTGTAAATAGCTTCTCCGGGTACACTTTATGCTTGGGGTAGAAAAGGACAAATTGCACCAGTTTCCTTCCTTAATACGGTTCTGAGTTTGCTACAATTTTTAATGTCTGGGGTTGTTTTTGTCACGCTTTGGACTATGTCTTTCACAAATCAACAATACTTTCAACTGCAATACTTAGTCCAAATCTATACAAAGTATAAAATCATTTACATCGAGAATCTTGGATGAAATAGCTAGCGACATCATTCAAGCAAAATAAAGAAAATAATGGAAAACAGTGAAGTGTGGCAGCCAATCTCGAGCTGCTTACCTTGCAATCCTCACTAAAAAGCGGATAAGAAAAAAAAGAAAGGCAAGAGAAAACTCAGCAATTTCTGAAACGTTACAAATTGGTCGCATTGAACGATATGATTGTAGTGACTGTTAAAAATTCTTATATGAGTAACTTTTTTATGTTATTATAATGCAGTATCACCTCTTCCAAACCAAAAAAGAATCTTTTTAACAAACCGATAGAACCAAAAGTGATAAAATTAAAATATTTCATTTGCAGTGAATGAAGCTTTGAAACATGCATTAGAAAAGCAATGATGAAATAATGCGTATTCAAAACATTATGACCAGAAGAGAGCATTTTCCTCCGTAAATGTCAAAGATTGAATTCCCTTTTTTTGGTCGTCTTGTATAAGCTCAATATAAATTGATGCCACAAACAAAAGCTCACCTATCATTAAGCCCATGTTATACGTAGGTCCAAAATATTGGTTGCTGGTACAATTCGATGTCGCTCCATCGGCCACAAGATATGTGACGTTGCAAATCAAATCATTTGTTTTAATATACTGCAACACAAACTTCTATCAAAATGCAAAATAATGAAATATCACTCAGCACAAAGCTCGAATAGCTTAAAAAAATGAAAAAAATTACTGTAATACTAATAATTAATCTATTGTCACCAACTTTAAACTATTTATGACCTTTTGTCGGTTTCATCAAATCACTCGTTTTCCGATCACGTGTATTTACAGCAGTAATCACGCATTTGCTACTTGACTGCATGCATTTTGCCAGTGTTTTGCATTTAAATTGCAAAAGATATAACGCTTAGCCTTCAATATTTTCCACGTGCTGCTACGCGTGCTTGGTAAAACTAAGCGCTCTTGTATTCGCGTGATTGGCCTTACCTTAAAAGCGATAAGAGACAATATTATTTTGACCAGGGCCGCAACTAAAGGGGGGCCAGGGAAGGGCAGTGCCCCCCAAACAAGAATTTCGCCCGTCCCCCCAAACCCTAAAGTGACAATAGGAGAAAATATTGCTAAGTAGTTTATTGTAAACCTAATAAACCTAAGCCTAATAAACAGCTGATTGATGTTGAATGTTGATTAATGATTTAAATTGATTTGAAATATTGCGTTTCGCAAAAGTTTTATAATCGGTACATTGATTGTGATGGCACCAGCTATGCACATTGCATAATTGTGATTCTTGCTTGATTTAGCTGACAAGCTACAAATTGTTTAGTAAGTAAAATCTTCCACGAATATTGCAAAATTTTATTGTGATGCAATAGCAACTATTTTACAATCGAAAATTTGGCGTTAGGTGCGGTCGTTGTAGCACGCTGGCATTAGCAATGAGTGCACGTGGTCGCCTTCACCTTCGCCAAAAAGTTGTTTAATAACTGTTGTACACTGCGTTTTGTTGAGTCATATTTGGCAGTAATGGATATATTTGTCATGAGAAGTTGTAGAGACCCTCACCTCGGTCCAAATCCTGCTCCCTCTGAAGCTACCGATACTCCTTCCACTTCCTTATCTGCAAATGCTTCTGGTGCCCCTGGTTATCTTAACCTTCTGAATCCTTCACGTCCAAACTTGAATTTATTCCCGATAGACAAAAATAACCGCTGCTTTTGTCCCGGATGATTTCGAAACCATATTCGCATTAACCGATGAATTGAACTCAGCTTCATAGGTTGCTATAAGCTTTCTCATTTCTAAAACAAAACTGCCCAGCACACAGGCGAGGCCAGCGGGTGCTAGGGGGCCAGCCCCCCAATTGAATTGAAATGCCCCTTAATAGGGGGCCTGCCCCCCAATTGAAAAGGCCTGCCCCCAATTGAAAGTGCTAAGGGGCCTGCCCCCCAATTGAAAGGGGGCCTGCCCCGGGTGCTAGGAGGCCTGCCCCCCAATTAAAAGAAAAATCGCTCGAAAATTTTGCATTTTTTTGCAAAAATAACTTCATTTTAGGGCTATATTGATTAAAAAATAATGCTTTTAAAACGTGGCTTAGAAATTGGCAGTGCAAACATGATTAAACTGGTGGCATAAATGGGCTATTTGGGGGGTGGCTAATGGTGAAATGTTAGTTTTCTTGTTTAGATGCTGGTAAATTATAAAATCGAATAGTTCAATAAAACTCACAGGAAGTAATCTATTTCGTATACAGTTTATAGTCAAAAATAATTGGGGGGGGGGGGGGGGGGGGCTAATGAAAAGAGATTTGAGAGAAATGAATGGTTATTAACTAAGACTTAATAGCCCCCCCCCTTATTCCTTAGTTTATAGTATATTTCTTGATGACACCTATGTTTAGCATAGTTACACTTGCGATCAAATTTGATTACTTATATCTTAACATTTTTCAAACTTTTCGTTTATTTGTTTGTTTTATTTTTGACAAATTAGCCCCCCCCCCCCTGAATATATGTTTCAAAAGATCTTTTAAATCCTATTTAGTCCACTCCTGTGCATAAAACAGTCTCAAAAGTGCTAAAAACGTAGTGTTTTTCCCATTCTGTATTTTGGTCGACATGCCAATGGGGGGCTATAGCCCCCCCTAGCTACGCTACTGTCTCAGGCCCTCATCTAACCTTTTTATGAACGCAATGCAATAACTAGGGCCGGATTTAGCATAATATGGCACATTACCAACTAGAGGCCCCGCGCTTAGATGGTGAAACTTTTTTTGTTCTTTATCTATATTTGGCAGCAACATGTTGCGAAAATCTTCAAAGTGTCTGGGGCCCTGCGCAATGTAAATCCGGCCCGGGCAATAACATGGTTTGTAGGTGTAATCTTCTATTGCAACATTTTTACACAACAATCCACCTCCACCTCACCAGTTTTTACGCGACCAAAATGCTTTTGAAAAAAATTAGCCAGCCGAAATGCTTATTGAAGAAATTATTAAATTTGAATTGAGGGGGCTTGGGCCCCTTGGTCGTATATGTACTCCTGCAACTGGTTATTTTTATGACAAAACAAAAAACTCTGAGGAAAATCTTCGAGTGGATTATTGTTTACTGCTAAAATATTGCAGGAGGCAATTTACCTAGCTTTCCCCTACCTGGGCCAAATCACTTACAAAATTTAACACCAAAATGCAAGATTTTAAACGTGTTTTTAGACTTAACTTCCAAGTTAAAGTAGGATTGAACAATTTAATTTTTTCAATTGGTTTTTAAATGTTAAAAATCTAGTTGTTTTAAATGACTTTAAACAAGTGTGAATTGTGATCCAATGGCCTTAAAATAGCTAGTTTTACTCAAAAATTGCCCAGCCGCTGGGGTCTTCGCCCCTATAGACAATTTAACCTCCGCCGGTCGTCTTTGATACGTCTGGCCTTCGCACCCAGACCCCGTCTGTGATACGTTTGAGTTACACTAGTTTGCTCAACACGCCTCTCATTTTACACATTTACACTTTTTCGGGCGCTTATGCTCTCTCCCTTTAGCAAAATCCTGCTTATATGCCAAACACAGGCTACGGCTTCTGATCTTTCAATCTGCAATATCTTCGTACCACAAAAAGTTCTTGTTTCGAAAATTTCTGATGACGTCATTGCACGTGGTTTGGGCCCCCGTAATAAAAAATCCTGGCTACGCCTATAGCCCAGCATGTTCGTATTGTAGAAAATGGCAGCAATTTTTGGCCTTCCCTAAAAGAAATTTTGCCCCCCCCCTAAAACAAAGCTCTATAGTTGCGGTCCTAATTTTGACACTTACGTTCCAAGTTTTTACGACTTTGTCCAGTACCGTAGTGTCATTTGAAAGTCTGTATAGTTTCGCTCCCAGCAAAAGCATTTGAGCATTTTCAACAGTCTGCTTTTGCGCGTTTGTCTGTCAAAAAATAAAATTAGTGACAAACCACTCAAATTTATTCATCAATACCTTGGCAAGAAACCACGGCGATGAGACCTTTTCGGTCTTTGAGTCAACCCATTCGCACATGTCTGCGCTATGATAGAGGCCCCAGACTGTTTGTTGTCGAACACGAAAGTTGAGAATAAGCCTACTTATATAGGAATTGTTTGCTGTTTGACCACACCGGGAATCTAACCCGAGTCTATCATTTCAATATCAGATGATGAAAAATAGTTTTGTAAAAAAATTGGTGAGATGCAGTAATGACCAACTGACCATATTTGGTGTAATTGGTAATTGGAATTACAGCATTATTAGCCATGTTGCCTTGGCCAGGCGACAGCAAAGGGACCTTTTGGTATTTGAGTCAACCTGCTACCTGCCAGGTTAATTTCGATTCACAGAAGTCATTATAAGCATAGGACTATATCTTCCAGGAAAAAAAAAAAAAATTAAACAAAACAAAAAATGTAAAATCTTATTTGCACTTTTGGAAAGCTAAAAATACCTCATTAAAAAAAATATCAAGAAAGTACACTATGTAATGGTGCACGCAGCTCAAAGAAGCAACTAAGCAAAACTCTAAAAAAAACTGACCTGGTCAAACCAAACTCCTCCGCTGCATGTGTCGTTGATGTCCCATCCGTGAGTCCAGATCCAATCATAGATTTGTTGAGCTTGATACAAGAAATTCGAGTATTGATCGGAAGGATCTTCTGGCCCTAAAATCTAACGTACAACGATTTAATGACACATCGACGTTCTACCAGCTGTTATACTACTTTTCCGTAGTAGGACAAACTAATCTTGTTCGTGATTTCGCGCAAAACCTATGCGCTTCGACCACAGAGGGATCGATTTCTCCGAAGTTAACAATGTAAAAGTGGAAATTCCTTTTAGATATCAATTGATTATTCAATTTCATTTACAAACAAAAATGAGAAATACTTACAAAATCAAGGTCGATCAATAAATAAATTTGAACTTGTCAATAATTTCACTTATATGCCTGAGACAGCATTTTCGCCAAACCCCCAGACTACTTAGTTACGCTCGCAGGGCCACTTTGTTTCACAGCTTCACCGCGCTTCTATGTTCCATTTATGGCTAAGTTTTATAACGTCAATAAGACATCATTTCATAAAGGACTAAAACAGGCCCGTCCCCAAGGGGGGGCATTCGGGGCAAAGCCCCCCCAAAATTTTTGTTTGCCCCCCCAAATTTTTCTGGCTTAAAGTTTCAATGGCTTATGATTTAAAAACATGATGGAAAAGAATATCAAACTTCACCTTTTGCTATTAATTGTTTTCGTAAATTATTGCGATAATATTAATAAAAGAGCATTCTTTGGATACTTTTTCAGGTCAATTGCTTCGTAAACTATGTGACCCTTTAATCTTTTGTTTAATTATTGTGGATTTAATCCAAGACTTCAGCGCAGATACTGACAAAGTTATTCGATTGCTCTAATTAACTGTCTTCATTGTGGGCGCAGACAATCACATTTCTTTTGTGTTAAAATTGAAATCTTTGCTTGTTAATAAAGTTTGCTCTAAATTTGTGTCAAGTGGATAGGAAGCTCGAAATTCGGCTCTTTGTTTGGAAATTGCCATATTATGCAGTAGCAATTATGTTTCTTTAGTTCTTTTTAACTAGACAAAGATTTCATGTGACTTGGTCTACAATGTTTAAGAAAGGCTGTGAAGCGCTGCGTTGTTGCAAAATGCACAGCGTTATTGTTGCTTTTCAGTGTTGAGTTGTGGAAGCTTAGAACGAAGTTTTGCTACTGGGGGTAAGTAGCATCCTTTCTAGAAATCAGCATGGGACTAGGGTAAATCTAAATGTCATTAACTGATCACGATATCCTAGCACTGGCTCGAGAATCTGATTTGTCAACAAGTCAACCAGTTGTTCTACGCCAAAGCAAAGCTAAGAGGCATATGAGTTGAGTTAAATGAAGAATTAATTTGTTTGCTGCTTTTAAACATTTACAACAGATATAAGAAAATGAGGAGTCAAGAATCTTTGTTCAAAGAGTGTCTCGAACAATCGTACGGTACTGTATATACTGCTTTACGATAATTATCTCTGCTTGGTGGCTTCGAACAAGCAGCAAATTTACGTGGGAAGAAGTCAAAACGTCAACAGGAAAGCTTGGAAAATGGTCAACTCCTAAGCGGGTGCGGATTCGTCCAAAATATAGCGCACCGTCGCTTTCTCGTGATAGGAGGATAAAGATGCACCAATCAATCAATCAATCAATATACAGTAGCTAGTTTTTAGCGTGATCTGTCCCATAGTGCATGAGCCATTAACACCCAAAAGTGTGGGCTCTGAACCATGCATTTGTGGAATTGACAACTCATCCTTTCTAATAATTCCATATTTTATTCTGTCGGTAGGCTAGGCTATGTCTTTAGATAGGTATTTTTTGCCGGTTTCAAGGCAGTCAGCTGAAACTGAATCAAGACAGTTACAACCATCGTGCTCCCCTACTGAACAGAATGATAGTTCTTTTTCTGCTGAACCTGACAACTCTGGATGTAGTGTTTCTGTATCGGAGCAGCCCGAAGATCTTGGAACGAATGACAGCACACCTGCTCAACCAAGTTTAGGGATATATGCACCCAAACAATTTGGGTCAATTACACGTGATTTCAAAAAGACTTGGTTTTTCAACAGAGAATGGCTCGAATTTTCAATATTCAGAAAAGCTGCTTTTTGTTATTGTTGTCGAAATTTTGGAGGAAATGCGTACGATCCACATTTTACAACATTGGGATATTCCAACTGGAAGCATGCACTGGAAAAGAATAAAGAATTTGATAAGCATGTTCATTCCAATAAACATGTATGGGCAATGACAGCTTGGAAAGAAAATGAAAAAAGAAAAAGCAGAAATGAAGAAGTTTCGACATTAGTCAGTCAAATTCGTTTAGAAAAAAACCGGTACTATATGGCAAGCATAATTAATGTGGTCCAGTTTCTATGTTTAAATGAGCTCGCTTTTCGAGGAGATGGAAAATCAGGATTAAACACACTTCATGATGATGACGAAAATGAACCTTCAGGCCTTTTTTTGAGATTGTTTGAATAGACATTGAAGAAGGATGAAAAGCTACGCACTATCTACAAATCGATTCCAAAAAACGCATCCTACACATCTGCAAGGTTTCAAAATGAGCTAATCGAGATATTGAAAAGTGTTATAGTGAAAACCATGGTGGATGAAGTAAAATCAGCTGATATTCCATTGTTTACAATTAAAGTCGATGGAACACGTGACAAAACTAACATCGAGAACATATCAGTTGTGATTAGATATGTGAAAAACGGCAAAGTTAGTGAAATATTGTTGGACTTACCCAAGACAAGTAAATTCGATGCTGCTTCTATCTTAAAAGTTATGTTAAAGAGCTTACAAGATTGCGGATTAGAAGCCAAACATATATTCTCACAATGTTACGACGGGGCCTCCGTTATGGCTGGTAAATATGGTGGAGTACAGAAATTACTACAAGAAAAATTAGAAAAAGATATCCCGTACATACACTGTTTAAGTCATCAACTTCACCTGGTGGTAATCCATGCCATTGGTGAAAATGATGAGGTGAGAAAAGCTTTAAATGTATGCAAACGCTCTATAAATTTCTGCAGCGTCCAATTTTATCGCAGTTTTATGAAGGAACAAGGTTAAAACGTTTGCTGGAACAACGATGGTGCGGCCACTTGACAACAATCACCGCAGTGATAAATAATCACCAGCATTTGATTGAATTAATGGACTCGTGCGATGAACGGGTACCTGATTCAGACACTTGTGTTGAAGCTGCTGGATTATTGAAAATAATTCGGCAAAAGAAATTTATGTTCATTTTGCATGCAGTGCAGCGAATATTGCTCATATTGAAACCTGCAGATCAGCAATTACAAGAACGTGAAACAGACATTTTGACTGGGATACAGTTGGTGACAAGCATTATTCAAGTGTTGAAACGTATGAGGGAGGACGGTGTGAATACATTTAAGAACATCAATGATGCAACACTTCTGCTTGATTTAGAAGCTTCAACGACACGTCGACGCTGCGTTGCACCCAGGCTCTTGGAAGTTTATGTCACACAATCCTCCACTGGTCATCGTGATTTGTCGCCTCAATCAAAGTTAAAAGGCATAATGTATGAAATTATTGACAGCTGTGTGGCAGAACTGCAAACGCGATTTAGCGAAAGAAACATAACGTATGTGAAGTCGATGCTGAGCTTATGGCCACTAAATGAGAATTTTCTTGCTTTTGAAAGCATTTCGCCTTTAGCTAACCTAATGCAATTTTCTGCGAATGATATGGAAGCGCTACAAAACGAAAGTTTAGTAGCGAAACCATTTTTGTTAGAACATTTCAACAGAGAAACCCACAAGTGCCTGGGTGACATTTGTACCTTTATGCACGCATATAAAACTGCATTTTCAAAAGTTTACACGCTACTAGTAGGTGCAGCTACATTTTGCGCAAGCACTGCGACCTGTGAGGCATCATTCTCGACGTTGTCGAGAATATTGACACCATTTCGACAGTCAATGACGCATCAGCGTAAAGCAAACCTAGTAATAATGTCTTTCGTGCGTGATTACACAAGAGGTGTTGACAAGGACGAGGTTTTGCGAGAAATTGCAAAAAAGAACCGTAGATTGCAATTATTTTAATTTGCAATTTCAACATGAGCAACTGAATGCTTTTGTAGGCTCTTTTAGTGTTTTTGTCAAGTTGCAATTACTGTATTTTAAACATATAGGCAACTGAGTGCAATTTTTAGGTTTGTTTGGTAATGTTGGTGAAGGGATATCTAGAAACAGTGTTGGTGTACAGTATTCGTGTTCTGTATTAACCTCGATTTGCATGCCTATACCTTGCTCTTGTTGCATTCTTCTTTTTGACTGTTAGCTAAGTGCTGTAGACCATGATGCGTATTGAGTTTAATCCACGAAACCATCAACTTTAATCATAAAAAATCTTGCCCCGAAATGCCCCCCCAACTATATTGTTCTGCGGACGGGCCTGGACTAAAAGTTTTCTCCTATAAACGTCATCAAGCTTAGGATTAGGTCGTACAACCACGTATTTGCGTATAATTGCGACTTTTAAGGAGGGAAAACTATCGTACATCATTGTTATAAAATCAATTCGAACACCTTGACATAATGTCCCTAAAATCAAATCATTGAATCTTTCATCATACTTGTTGAATTACACCGAATCGTGTAACGAGTTGGTGTGCCTCTCTGCACCCACGCAACACAGCTCCTGTTGAAGAAATGTCGCATCGGTGGCAAGCAGTTGGCATCACTGTGTCCGATTTAATCGGCCCGAGATTTGAACCTTAGACCTTCCGTACCAAGAGACGAAAGCACTACTGCCAGACCAACTGGCGGGTTATTTGATTTGATATAATCTCACGCGAAAGGTTTAAATCAAAATTAACAGTAGATATTACTTTTTATGCGAATTAAAAGATGATTTGGCTAATTGAGAAGAAAGGGTTCAAGCCTTCTCTCAGTAGCGTAGCCAGGGGGGGGGGCGGGGGGGGGGCTCGAGCCTGTAAAGTATGCAAAACCTGCCCTGTAAAGTATGCAAAATCGCACGTTTTTGGTGCTTTTGAGGCCGATTTTTGCTGAAAAAATAAAAACAGCCCCCCTGAAAGGAATTTGGGTGCCGAAGTTGCGAAGTAGATGCCGTGAGTCGACCTGAAAAACCGTTTGAATTTCCGATTTTGGACGAAAAGTCCGCTTCAATTTCAGCGAAGATCTTTTTTTTTTTGGAGATCACCTGTTTTTGGGCTGAAAAACCGTTTGAATTTCCGATTTCGGCCGAAAAATCCGTTTCAATTTCGGCGAAGACCTTTTTTTTTTTTTTTTTTTTTTTTGAGATCACCTGTTTTTGGGCTGAAAAACCGTTTGAATTTCCGACTGTGGCCGAAATTTTTGGGTCGAAACAATAAAAATTCAGGTCAAGTTTGCTTGCAGTTGTCTCACTCTTTCAAAAAGCCCCCTCCTTTTTCAAATCCTGGCTACGCGCATGCCTTCTCTTAAATGCCCGTTTTCTCTTCAACATGGCCGATTAAAATTTTTGATGGCTTCTGCAAAATTGGAGTTTGTAACAAATGTGAAAATTACGTGGCTCTTTCTCATAACAATACGAAGCCTTACCTCATGAATTCTGGCATAACTTATTCCGTACCAAGCCATGTCGTCATAAGATGGTTGCGGATAATAAGCTTCTAGTAAACTGTACAAGTCTCGAACCGATCCCATGATTACAGATTTGTACCTAATAATTAAAAGAAAACTGTAAAAATGAATTGAGTTACCAATCAAATCAAATATTTTCAACTCTCGCTACCTCACTTATATGTCTGTAGAACGAGTTGGCGGGGGCCCATTTCCGAGGCATATTTTTAGGGGTAGGGTACATTATAAAGAGATGCACAGCAGTATCAAACTGTTGGTAACACTGTGATAGATTTGATCGGCCCTTGATTTATCCCAAAATCTCTGATTTCAGGGGCGTTCGTAGTAACTGGTAGCCAGTATATTTGACCCAGAGTTGTAAATGGGTTGACAAGTACAAGCCCGAACTCGAAAAGTGATTTAAGGCCATAACCAGCTGGCCCAAAAAAGCCTGAAAATTAGATTAGATCTAAAAAGTGTATGCGGTTATTGCTCGTATACGGCTAAAACAAAATTAGTCATTGCTGATGAATTATGACGTAATAATAACAACTGTGTAATAGCAATCGCGTGATGCGGAAATAAAGTCGTCATTCAGTGCAAAAGTTATTTTAATTACACTTTTATAGCATCTAAACGACGAAAACGCAAGGCAAGAACGATGTAAGCACGATATTTGCCCGAACTCGGCCCAAACCCAATCCGAAAAACCCGGGCCTTATTTACAACTGTGATTCGACCAACTGACTAATGATGTTGAGGCGCGTTCGTCTCTGGAGCGGAAGGTCAGAGGTTCAAACCTCGGGCCGGTTAAATCGGACACAGTGTTGCCAACGGCTCACCAGCGCTGCAGAGTTTCTTCAAAAAGAGCGGTGTTGCCGGGCGAAATGATGCGGAGATGGGCCCCGCAAACTTGTTATAAGCTTTCGATGTACTACTGCGAGTATAATGAAAAATATGATTTGATTTTTCAATGAATACGCATTTTGCTTTTAATCAGATTAATCTCGTTTTGTGACTCCAAATTCGCAATTTTTGTAAACTTTTTGCGCAACACCTTTTCAAAAGACCAGTTTATGGATATTGAAAATCAAGTCTACCGAGGCGGCTAACAAACTTGATGTAGGATGTTAGAAAGAGATCAATACAAAGTTATAGCAATGCAACAAACCAAAATGTTACTACAGTACAACTTGTTTTGTTAGTCTTCGTCAAATCTAGGACCCATCAACCACCAGCATAAGAAGGGTAGAAAGTTGGCCCTAGCAGACCCCGGTTATAATTTACTATTTAAATACTTTGAAATATTGGTATAAAGACTGGAAAATAACTGTCTAAGCCATTGTTTTACTGACATTGAGTTGTTTCCATAATACATAAAGTTTGCCAAGGTTTCCAAAACTGTTCCATCCTGCCAAAATCCATCGAAACCATTCCACGTTTGATAGCTAAACAATCCCGCTATCGGTGACGGGTACCAATTATGCTGCAATGCGAATGCAGTCATACATGCCCGAACTGCAGCTATGTCATGATCAAACATTTGAGGAGAACAGATTACTGAAGCATTATCTAAAAAAAATTATTAGAAACACCAAAAGTATAATTAAGTTTATCGTAAATTTCTTAGTAGTGACATATCGCCAACATTATACTCATAATAATTTTTTGATAAATTATTTCGCCTGCAAATGTTTATTTGATGTATAGTACGTATGACTTATTTGTTACGCAGAATATTTTTAAACAAAACACTACTAAAATCTCGCAGAAAATTAGGCCTAATTTTGCAGCAGTACCGGTAGTTAAATTGCGCTTAGATGCCGCATTTTGGGCTTTGCACTTACTTTCTTCGTGAAAGGTTGCTTTTTGAAACGATGATACCAGCCCACTGTCAACATTTTCAAATAGAACAAACAAAGAAAATACAATTCTTGAAATCCAAATCATCATTTTACTATTTCGTTGCAGACATCATTAAAGTCATTATCTACGAGTACCGTGAAGTGTTTCTGAACATTCATTTTCGATTATAAATATGCAAAATTTCTATACACATGTTTAAATTACCACTGTTCATAGAGGCTTTTTTACTACGTATATCAGCTGCATTGTGCTCAGTCGCCTCATCGATCCCATTACCAATGATGCTCTGCGTTTTCAAATTAAAACTATATCTTTATTTACCACGTTGTCGTGACCAGGAGACAGCAATGGGTCTTTTAGGTCTTCAAGTCAAGCTGCCACTTGCCCGCCTGTCTACCACATACAGTGGAAGCTTCACACAGTTCCAGTATCCCTTATATCAGGGCTTCCCAAACTTTTTTGCTCTCGACCCCCTTTAATCTTCTAAAATTTTCCGCGACCTTTCACGGTTAAAATAATATATACACAATGAGTTGTGTATTTGTGGAAATTATTCAACGGCAAAAAATAAGAACAATACATTGGTACCCAAAGCCAACCAATTTACACGTTGGCAAAAAATGCAAACACATTTGCTAACACCCTGTTTGCATTTGCATTTACCGCTACTTCAACATTATCAGCAGATTGCAGTAGGCTTATTACTAGGCTTGTCCGTGGGAATGGGATTCCAATGGGAATTGCATGGAAAATGTCCCATGGGATGGGATGGGACAGCACGCATTGCATTTCCCATGAGTGATAATGAATGCCAAAATGATAATGAATTGTGAACTCTTCTGAACTTTAAAAGCTAACAAAGTCAATAAATTTAGTCGTTTTGTATCTTTCTTTGTATCTGTAGTCCTATCTAGTACAGATTGTACTTAAATTTTCATAAATATATTAACCTTTATTGAATTGTATTTTGATGGGGATCCCATGAGATGGAATGGGATGGGACAAGCATGAACTGCTATGGAATGGGATGGGACAGAAAAATATGTCCCATAGACAAGCCTGCTTATTACCGTTAACGTTCGACCTTTTTAACCAGCTATTCTTTGATCAAAATCTAACCAGTAGAAGTAGTATGGTAGTCATACCTCTACTCAACTATAGATATTACGATCTTACTTCTCCACTAAACAACCGGTACCAGAGCACTATATGCATGCATCAAATTTGGTCTGCATACTTCTGTATGTCATAAACCAAGGCAAAAAAAAAAAAAGGTCAGGCATCCAGCTGTGCTACATGATACGAATGGGGAAAAGTTTATCTGCTATCTTCTTGTATTATTCATTGTTCAACAAAGTCTCACTATTGAATAACACCTATTTAAATAGAATCCATGGCTAAGTTAAGAACGACATTTTGAAAAATTGCACAAGTTTTTAACGACGGTCAGGGATTGCTGAGAGTACACCATTTTTACACTTTTTTGTAAAATTGGTATACACTCTGCGACCCATGAAGGTCGTTAAGCGATCCCTTGGGGGGTCGCGACCCCCAGTTTGGGAAGCCCTGTCTTATACTGCTGAACGTCAAGTAAGGAAGCTGTAAAACTAACAATTTTTATATTCTATGGTTTGATCCGACCGGAAATAGAATTGCTCCTATCGTTTCAGCAGCAAACACTCTATCCACTGACTGGTTGTGACTGGATGTCAATGGCCTCCTCAAACGGCTTATCTACATATAATTTTGCATGCACAACTTGGCACACCGTCTAACTTGGCATGCATCCAGCCCGCTAAAGTTCATCTTAAAGGCGGAAACTTACGCCTGGCACGAGAGCTTTGGAACCTATCCACCCTCTACAATCTACATCTTAAAGGCGGTGAATCATCCAGCCAATTCCAGTGGTTTACAATAGCTAAAATTGAACTATAATTTTTGATATTTTTTGTTTTAATTTTGGGACTGCGGTTGCAAAGATATTCAACAAATACAAAAAGATGTCCCCCCGAAAAAAGTTTTTGGAAACGCTGAGTTTTGTTCTTCCCGCCAAAACCACAGTAGGCTTAATGGTTTAGAGAACTGTTGTAGGCCTAATAGTTTAGAGATAGTTTATTTCTAAATAGTTTAGGCCTAACTATCTCTAAACTATTAGGCCTAATAGTTTAGAGATAGTTAGGCCTAATAGTTTAATAAGATTACAGTAGGCCTAATAGTTTAGAAAACTGTGGTTTTGGCGGGAAGATCAAAACTCCGAGTTTCCAAAAACTTTTTTCGGGGGGACATCTTTTTGTAATTGTTGAATATCTTTGCAAACGCAGCCCCAAAATCAAAACAAAAAATATCAAAAATTATGGTTCAATTTTAGCTATTGTAAACCACTGGAATTGGCTGGATGATTCACCGCCTTTAAAGAAACAACAAAAGTACCAGACCCCCACGGCCAAATCTACCCATATATTTGACGCAATGTATCTTCATTTTGCATGATTCACATACAGTGTTCTTGTTCCTTATTCTTTCACGCTTTGTTTCTATAATTATCTATCTATTATTATGCAGTACATGTTTACAACTATACAAGCGCTGCAATACAATGGCTTTCTTTCCTACTTTTCGAGGCTCGTTTTACACTTTTGCAGTATTATTATACCTAGGTTTTAGAAAATATGTTTACATTTTCAAAAATGTAGTATTTTGTAATGCATATCTAGCACTCGAACTCAGTTACTGATTAACCAGAGCAATATTGCCTACCAAAGGTTATGTTTACGCAATGCACAACTTTTCAAGTTGAAAATGATATCAAAAATTGAACATTTGATTGGATGGTTCGAAGATTCATAGTTCCAATGCGATTGCTTTATTTTATCAAGCGTTGATTTGAAAAAAAACATCGAAGAGAAGAACCATAATATTTCAAATCAAATCAAATTTTTCGTTATACTCGCTGTATTACGCCAAAGCGTGTAACGAGTTTGCGGGGCCTATCTCAGCGTCATTGCGCCCGGGCAACACAGCCCCTTTCGAAGAAATGTTGCAGCGGTGGCGAGCCGTTGGCATCATTGGCACCGGCCCGAAGTTTGAACCTCAGACCTCCCGCTTCTGAGACGAACGCGTTACCGCTCGACCAACTGGCCGGTAATACTTACGTTGAATTGTAATTCAATGAAATCAACATCATTTCACCAGCAAATACGAAAGTGAAATATTGCTTAACAAATATAACAAAATATTTATGTAGCGTGACAAACAGCGAACAGGCATATATGGTTTTAAAATTAGCTCTTTCCAAGTTAATGATGAAGGAAAGTCGTTTTCTGTGTACGAATATTTACAGATTATTTATCCAGTGGAGTAAGTTTTTAAATTGTTAGGGTTAGTTTTTAAATTTTTGACAACCCATTGATTTCACTTTGCGACTCAAGCATATATATTTCAAATCATTTCGAACTCAACCTATATTATGTTATAGATATTATAAAACAAAAACAACCACTTTTAAAAACAAAACAGGATATCCTCTGCTCTCCTCGTAGCTCGCCTAAAATGGCTACGTCTCCTACAAGGCCGAGACGGCTCTAAACTAGAACCAGTGACTTGCAGTAGTATGTACAGTGACTCAACAATGACAATTTACTAAGAACAATGTACGAAGAAAATTAATAATAAGCTATAGACAGTATACGCCGCTCAACCAAACTCGCTTCTGATTGGTCAATCGAATTTTTCCCTAGCTATCAGGTAGTAACGGCGTAAACAACATTTGTTCAGATGGGAAAACCTGTGTTAATTTGGACGGTTCGTATTGCGACGCTAACCACAACGAACTAAAACCACCTATTATTATTTGAAAGGTTCGATATCAACATTAATAGCTTGTTACAGCTCTTTTTTAAAAGTTAGAAAGATTTAGGCGCTTTAAAATGTAGTCAGAGCGAATTTATAGCCTTGGCTTGTGGCTGGCAAAGTTAGGCCAAGCAAAGGTAGCCAATTTTACTGAGCTGCTGAGTTAGTGCAGTAACTGCAGTTCTAGGTTTACACAGACTTGTTTGTTTCACCTCCAGCTGAAAAGCTTATCAGTTTGTAATGGCTAAATAGGCTTTCTTCAGTTGGAGTGTGCAGTCAAGTTTTGGAAAGATCTTCAGTGACAGCATAGCTGTGATTCGCAATCGTTTTCTGAGCCGTGTAGCGTAAAGTACAGTGAGCTGCTGAGGTCTTTTGCAATAAACAGCCTAGATGCTTTTGGTTAGTTTCGCTTCTATGTTAGACTGGTCGGCTCTCGGTTGCAATTATGTGTGGTTATTTGCAATATCGTAAAAGGTTATGAATTCTGCAACAATTTTAAAACCTGCATCTTAGTCGATCGGCAATTAATTCGGTAGGCTCACTAGGCCTAGTATGCGGGATATCTTCAGCAAGCAGAAGCTTTATTCAGATTCATAGTTTGTCAATCTTTAACTGAAATTTTATGAGAAGTTGTTTCAGTTGAAGTGAGCAAATTATGATCTGCAGCTTTCATCAAATCTGCTTCGCTCCGGTATAGTGGGACGGTATGAGCTCTAGCGACAGCGTATATGAATTCTATTGCAACAATTTGGATTTAGATTTGCAAATTAACAGAGCATTTTTACAATCAACATGTTAAAGCCCGTAAGTCATCTAAGAGTGTTGGTGAATTCCTAAGACTGCATGCATATACAGCCTGGACTAACTTATTTATTATTTGAAGTGCACTAAATTTTATAAACACAGAAAGCAAATTTATTTGCCACTACTGATAACATATGGCACGATGCCGGAACAGCTTTGTGAAATTATAACAATTATTATATTCGCAAATACACAATTGTAGACCTTCGCAAGCATGAGTCACAGATATATCGTACTACTGCTCTGTTGTAACTTTATTATGCTCATCAAATATACCTCGTATTAAGAAAGATTGTAAATTCACCAATGCAGCACAAACTTGTACGAGTTTGTCACAGTGTGGACGAAGATTTGATGTAATTAGTGCTAGAACTTTGTAATTTCTCAGCCTCTCAATAGCTCGCTCAACATGAATTCTGCAACCAGCAATTTTCCGTGTAAATATGGCTTCCGATCTGGTAAACTGACTTTTGCCTAGAAATGGTGGAAGGTTTAAGAAGACATTTTTGGGGATTAGATCATGGATCATGAAACCTTTATCTGAGAGGATCAAGTCTCCAGCCTGAAAAGTAAGTTGAATAAAAATTTATATTAATGTAGTGTCAATGCTAAAAAGAACTGCTGGGTCTGCTGCAAGAAACCAAATTATAAATAATATCTTTGAATGTCCTCTATCAATTTCTTCATCACTGTATGAAACTTCTAGGCGGTGTTTTTCATATGGTATATACTGTATATTACACATAATCAGTCATTGAAAAACCTTAATGCAAAATTAAACTGAACTGCATTTCTGAACTTACTAAAATTACATTTGCTTATTTCAATGTTTTGAACTGTACCTTTAACTGCGTGATGACTTTGCTGTGATCGGTCACCATTTTGTCACTAGTGCTTCCTAGGAATCCATTGCTCACAAAAGTTATCGCACCATTAGGTGCAACTCCAATCAGATACTTTGCTGTTAATTGATGTTTATAATTGCTGTAGCTGGCGCTTGCTGAATGTAGATCTTGTCGCGGTGTTTCGATAAAAAATTCAGTACAATCTAAAATAATTCTGCAGTTGGATATACCTCCAAACGTATTTAGCATACTGCCACAATTTTTTTCCAGAGATGGTATGTTTTTCATGCAGCCAATGAAAAAGATTTGGTGGAAAGCATGAAGATATGTTAAAAAAATATTTTGAATGGTTGTATGGCTTACTCCGTATCGCTTTGCTAAGTTAAAATATGGCATGTCTCTCCTAAGTCGCATTAAAAATATCAGCAGCTGATTGTGTGAAGTTATAGAGTTTACTGGTTTCCCAGACCAATAACTAAGAGGCTGAAATCTTTCAATCATTGCCACAACTGTGTTAAATACTGAGGCATCTGATCCAGTGTAAGTTTTAATGTCTTCTTCTGACAGATTTTCCCATTTTAAAATTCTTTTTCTAAGAGCTTCATTCTCCATTTTTAGCTCAGCTAATTCTTTTTTGGCTTGTTCCAAGTCTTCACTATTGTTGCTTATTGCCATTTCAGTTGAATTTTCTGTGTCAGAATTTTCTTTTGTTTCAGTATCTGAGCTCAAATTGTCAGTTATTTGGTCATATTTCTCTCTGGCATTGATTGATGTTGCTGATGATCTATGAAATGCTCTTTGATCTTTTTGTTGACCTCTAAGATTAAAGCGAGGAACAGCATCTTTTTTTTAATTTTCTTCTTTGTAATTGTGGAGGTGCTTTACTTGTTGTTGGCATTATTTTGAAGTCTTCTTCAGCAAAATGAAATGAACAAACATGAGCATATTTTCCAGGAGAATAATTCTTTCTGTTTAGCATTTTTAGCCATTTTATTCTGGCTTTTGGTTCCGGTGGTATGCGATGAAATGAGCGATCAGTATTTCTTTCAGATGTTGCCTTGCAACCAAAAACTACACAGTGGTTTGGCATTGTAGAAATATAAATTTATGGCATGGAGCCTAAACGACTGTAACATGTGAACTGATAAGTGAAATAAATTCTTTTATGAACATTGTTAGCAGAGATTACACTGGCGAATGCATATTTACAGAACAACTTTAAAATAGTCAAATATGGTGTTCACAACTGTATTGCAGTAGAACATTTTAAATCGTTCCGTTAGTAAGGGTCAGAGATAGTCATGAGCTTTTCAAAATCATATTGAAAACAAAAACTGTCTCTTTTCATGTACCGGTACAGCAATATGTTTTCAAAGATGGTGAAGAGAGAAAAAAAAACAAACTTTTAACTAGTTTTCCTGAAAAAAAAATGGCAAGCCTTGAGCTCTTTTTATCCTTAAGCATTAAAACTCATCAAATGAATATACTTACAAAATAGAAATCGCTTAATTAGTCGTACTGTTGTAAAATATTTCTTGTCACTCTTGAGATCTTTCTTACTCAGTAAGAGAACTTTCTTACTGGTAAGAGGTCTTCTGAAGTAATCTTGCTTACTCATTGTAAAATAATCTTTCTTAAGAAAAATGTACTATAAAATTAATGATAAGCTATAGACAGTATCCAGAAGTCTTAGAGGCACAATCTATAGTATTAAATTACTACGGTATGAAATTAATTTCCAAGAGCATGCCTAAGACAGCTGTTTCACCTAATTTCAAGGCTCGTCATTTAGGCTTGCAAGGCCGAAAAAACAATAATAACAAATAAATAAAAAAAATCATTACACATCTTTACCAATTAAGTTATGTAACATACTGATCTTTACTCATCATATTAAAATAAGCTCATGTTCATACCTGTAGTCCTAGCTATACTGATGAGGAATAGAAGACGAAATGTCGATTCTGAATCAGTATGCCTTAGTCTGTTAATCAAGACTCTGGATACTGTCTATAGTTTATCATTAATCTTTCTTACTCTTGTAAAATAACCTTTCTTACTGCTGTAAAATAATCTTTCTTACTCTAGTAAAATAATTTTTCTTACTCTTGTGAAATAATCTTTCTTACTCTTGTAAAATAATCTTTCTTTTACTCTTGTGAAATAGTATGGTATATTTAAACCTAACCTTGATGCAGCATGAAAGATATGGCTTCAGCTAAACAAATCATTCCACCTTTCTTATTTTTCTTTCAGATATGAAATACACCCTGGAAAAAGCCCCATATACAGGGCCATTGAGAGCCAAGCCCAGGCCCGGTACCTAAATTGAATCCAGACCCCATGCCAAATGGCAGATAGGATGGTCCGTCAAAACCTGAATATCATGAAATCGATGGGGCGATATTTCTGGCTTCTAATTGAGTTAATCTCCTAAAAAAAAAGCTTATTGGGCCCAACGACAGTTAATTTTCCACCTATATTTGATGGATTTCCAAAAAAAAGGGCTTCAGGTAGGCTGACCACAAACATAATCACCAATACCAACTTCATGACCCGTATCCCTGACAAAAAAGGTCTCATGGATTGTTTTACAGGCAGCATTCTCAAACATTTGGGCCTAAAAAAAAATCCCGGGCCCGGTGTCAAAGGTACCCTCTGAATCCCCCTCTCAATGGTCCTGCCCATATACCAATGTACATTGATATTTCTAATTCTGATAGTTGTGACAGGTCTGGGCTTGTCAAGTGGCATGATATTCCAATTTGTGACATCATGAAAACTCTGGCTTCATTTCATGAATTTCCCTGAAGAACATTACATTCTGATATTTTTAACAGGTCTGGACTGGTCAAGTCGCATAGTATTTCAAATTTAAACATCATAAACATTCTGGCTTCATTTGGTTAGTTACGAACAAACTAGAGAGAAAAAAAATATCTTCAATATTCTTCATTTGCATGGCATGTACTGCAGCAAATGCTACATTTAATTATGAGCATACTGGATAATCCGGGTATCTAATACATCAACTGGTTATCCATCAAAATATACATTATTGAATTATGTTTAAATAAGATACCAAAAACGTTTCCCTTCAGAACAAATATGCAGGCTAATTTAGTTTAATGTATTATCAGTTTAGTAGCTGTTGATAGTAATAACATGAAGATAAAGCAATATGAGATAATATTGATGCAGTATAAGAATTTAAGGAAAGAGTATCAAAATATTGATTCATTTTATTGCATGCAAGAAAAGAATGAAAGATAAGGTTATTTAAAGCAAAAGTAAACATAGGAACACCAAACGATAAGAAAATTCACAAAATTTTTTATGTACAGAAGTGTAGAAAAATATTTAGGTCCCCAACAATCAGATTTTTTAAGAATAGCGATTAGTTTATTCAAACTTCAATTCAATTGATTCAGCTCTAACTCAGACTATAGCATGGGAAGTGGTCGATTATTACTTTTCAATTTAAGTTCTAGTGTAGCAATATTTCATTTAAATAATTCTTTTATAAAGTTTAGATCAAAATGAATACAGAGGTAATAACCCTGGCTGCTATTATGAATTTTTTCAAAAAGGACAGTAACACATTTGAAAAAGAAAAAAAGTTCCAAGCTGATCATGTTTTAAAGCTAGAAATTCAAGATCTAGATATTGTAGCCAAAGTTCAGGCTTCATTGAAAGATCGATCATACAAGGTTGTGTTGACTGTTGATGGAAGTGGAGGTATTGCTTGTGCACACTGTGAATGCCCACGTGATAACTGGATTTGTAGCCATATGGCTGCTACTACAATTTTCGCAAATAAAAAAGATGTATCTAAAACTGACTTACCTAATTCTTGGATAGCTCGCCCCAAAAAGCATTTGAATCAACAAGTAAATACTGTTTCATCATTGTTTCCTTCCAACAAGCTGGACTTTACAGCAATTAGTAGAGAAGTGTCTGCTGGTGATATTGATTTTCTTTTTACTAATTTACTCACATGCCCTCTTAAATGGATAATTGAAGAACCCACGGCGTCCACATTTGAAATTAACTGTCCAACATTAATTGAAGACATACTACATATAAATTGCACAAACAAAAATGAATTTATTAAAAAATATGAAGTAACTGCTGAGCAAATTCAATGGGTTGCATATAATACCAAAGATCAAAGAACTTCTCACCTTTGGGGAAAAATTAGACGGCTGCGCTTAACTGGAAGTAACTTTGGAAAAGTCTTAGCTGCATATGATCGCCATCAACAATTCAATAATGCATATCCTCTATCACTTTTCAAGACATTACAAGGTGAATATTCATTACAGGGAAAGGATTTAATAATATGGGGACAAGTTCATGAGAAACAGGCAATTGAGCAATATAGAATCATTGCTAGGAATCAGGTGTCAGCTATAGGATTAGTTCTATTCGAATGTGGGTACCTTGAAAGTACACCAGATGGAATAGTTACACAAACAAGCGAAAGAGGTTCGATGGAGTGTGGTGTGCTTGAAGTTAAATGTCCATTTAAGTATCGGAACTCTACAGTGGATGAAATGATCCAATCAGAATCAAAAGAAAAAATGTGCTCAAACTCATTCTATCTCACAAAATTAGGACAGATGAACACGAACCATCCATACTGGCATCAAGTGCAAGGAGAAATGGCTGCAACGAACTTGGAATGGGCTGATTTTGCATTACGGACCCAAAAAGACTTTCGAATTTTAAGAATCCAAAAATGCAACAACTGGAAGATTGATCACCTACCAAAATTAAAACATTTTTATTTAAATGTTCTTTTGCCACAGTTCTATGGCTCCTAATTTTTTTAAATTTGAACTGGTAATAATGAAGAAATACATTTGTGAGCCATGTTTACACTGTGTTTGGCTAGGGTTGAGCCATCATATGCATGCAGTCTTAGGAATTTATTCATAAATGACTTACCGGCTTTAACTGTTTGATATGTTGATTGTAAAAAAGTAGTATTACCATAATTGGCAGATCTAAATCCAACTTGCTGCAATAAAATTCACATAAATCGTCTAATGCGCTGATGCATTAGGCCAATATTGTCCTACAATACCAGAACGCAGCAGTTTGCAAATTAATAGTAAAAATGCACTGTTAATTCAATTCAATTTATTAAGACAGCAAAAAGACTATTCAGTCATCAAAGTCAACCGTCAAGAGTTCATATTTACAAAACACTTTTACCAAACAAAAGCAAATAAGCAAGGTAAGTACAGCAAGAAACAAATCACTAGGAAATTTACAGCAAAAATGACAAGGTTATGCTCAGATTCATGTCCCTGACAGGTACCTCCCACCCCGAAATGATAGCTACTGGTAGGTATCGATTAGGATTCTTTTAAATTCTTTTTTGAATCTATAAAAGTTCATCTCTTTCACTTGCAGTGGTATTTGATTCCAGATTTTTGGTCCAATATAAATTAAACATTTTTGGGCTTGTTTTGTTGAAACTCTTGTTACGAAATAATTTCTTTTGTGTTTTCTTCTGGTGTTATATGAGTGTAATTCATCTAGCATTGTGTATTTCTGCATTAAGAGTGTTGAGTGATTTGCTGTAGACACAGTGCATTAATTTGGCTACTTCTAGTTTATATATATCATGAAGCTTTAATTACTGTAGTCTTGAAAATAGTGGTGAGTGTGGGTTCTGGGATTGCTATGGGTGATGATTTGCACTGCTCTCTTTTGATGATTCGCACTGCTCCCATTTAATTTGCAAATCTTAATCCAAATTGTTGCAATAGAATTCATATACGCTGTCACTAGAGCTCATATCGTCCCACTATACCGGAGCGAAGCAGATTTGATGAAAGCTGCAGATCATAATTTGCTCACTTCAACTGAAACAACTTCTCATAAAATTTCAGTTAAAGATTGACAAACTATGAATCTGAATAAAGCTTCTGCTTGCTAAAGATATCCCACATACTAGGCTTAGTGAGCCTACCGAATTAATTGCCGATCGATTAAGATGCAGGTTTTAAAATTGTTGCAGAATTCATAACCTTTTACGATATTGCAAATAACCACACATAATTGCAACCGAGAGCCGACCAGTCTAACATAGAAGCGAAACTAACCAAAAGCATCTAGGCTGTTTATTGCAAAAGACCTCAGCAGCTCACTGTACTTTACGCTGCACGGCTCAGAAAACGATTGCGAATCACAGCTATGCTGTCACTGAAGATCTTTCCAAAACTTGATTGCACACTCCAACTGAAGAAAGCCTATTTAGCCATTACAAACTGATAAGCTTTTCAGCTGGAGGTGAAACAAACAAGTCTGTGTAAACCTAGAACTGCAGTTACTGCACTAACTCCGCAGCTCAGTAAAATTGGCTACCTTTGCTTGGCCTAACTTTGCCAGCCACAAGCCAAGGCTGTAAATTCGCTCTGACTACATTTTAAAGCGCCTAAATCTTTCTAACTTTTAAAAAAGAGCTGTAACAAGCTATTAATGTTGATATCGAACCTTTCAAATAATAATAGGTAGTTTTAGTTCGTTGTGGTTAGTGTCGCTACCACAGGTTTTCCCATCTGAACAAATGTTGTTTACGCCTGATAGCTAGGGAAAAATTCGATTGACCAATCAGAAGCGAGTTTGGTTGAGCGGCGTATACAGCACGGTGGGCAAACTTGTTCAAAGAAAAAGAGCCGCCGGCGTAAAACCATAAACACCAGCGAGCCGCAAAATCAGTTCACACAAAATAACATAAGAGCAATAAAAACACCAGGCGCGTAGCCGGAAATTCGCAATGGGGGGCTGTTCTGGGGGCGAAGACCCCAGCCGCTGGAGGTACAGGAATCTGGGAGCGTAGCCCCCAACACACAAAAAAATTTGCATTTTTTTGCAAAAATAACGTAATTTTAGGGATGTTTTGATAAAAAATGATGTTTTGGAAACGTGGCATGGAACTTGGCAGTGTAAAGATAATTAAACTGGTTGCATAAATGGACTATGTGAGAGGTGGCTAATGGAAAATTTTAGTTCTCTTGTTTACATGCTGGTAAGTCATAAAATTCTATAGTTCAATAAAACTTGCATGGAGTAGGCCTAATCTACATTTTGTAGAGAAAAATATTTGGGGGTCTGATTAAAAAAATATTTGAGATAAGTGATTGGTAATTAACTAATACTGAAAAGCTTTTCCCTTTCTGAGTTTATAACATATTTGTTGATAAAACCTATGTTCAGCATTTTTACGCTTGCGATCAAATTTGATTGCTTATTTTTGGCCATGTTTTAAAGTTTTCATTGAATGGTGAGTTTTATTTTTGACAAATTAACCCCCCCCCCCCGAATACATGTTTCAAATGATTATTTAAATCACTTTTTAGTCCATTCCATTGTAAAAAAACAGTGTCAAAAGTGTTAAAAATGTGGTATTTTTCTTATTCTGTATTTTTGTCCGCAGGCTAATGGAGGGGGAGGGCTGTAGTAGCCTCCCCCCTGGATACGCTACTGAAGAACACAACAATTGTTGCTCTATCACGCAACACGCACACTGGACTGTGCTTTTTGAAGTGTTTTACAACTCCGGGAAAATTATTCTACCTTGATTTTTTGAAGTGTTTATTTTGTAATTCGTCATCACGGTTGGTATAACCTTGGTTGACAGCGCTATGGAAACATATACTTGTTTTATCATTCTAAAATACATCGATAAATGCAAATAATTTCAAACATGAGATAACATATTTACAAAATATAATCTTAATTTTTTTTGTAACATTACGATTCAATATAAGAACCACAAAATTTACGTTCGCGAGCCGTTTGCGGCTCCGGAGACGCAGTTTGCCCACCGTTGGTATACAGAGTCTTGTAGGCAAAATCAAATTTTTGTTTAACAGCCCAAGACATATTGTTTTGGAATCGACAAAGATTAAAGATTAAATTTGTTTTGCACAAAGATCAAGCCATACAATACGCCATTGGTAGCTAACAGTATCTTTAGACGTTTCGGTATTCGACTTAACGTATCTTTAGTTGCAACTAAGAATGGCTTGAAATACAATTAGAAGCAAAAGTTTTATCCACCAAATATTAAACTTGTTGTAACAACATCAGTAATAATATATTGAGCCTCTGTAAACATTGCGGCAATGAATATCGAATTGAAAAAGTTTGGCTGGCAGATTATTATCAATCATGTATTGAAAGAAAAATGATTGAAGTAAAATTTGCTTAAAATTAAATTAAACAGTTATTTCATGTTGCTTCACATTATTTTCTGCTGCATTATGATTCTGCGCTGTATAACCACCAGAGGTTGCTGCTACCGATGCTGGAAAGCTGCTTTCTTCGCTACAAAGAAAAGAAACAATGTCAAAAAATCAAAGACTGTTTGTTTCTATTTGAATAAAAAACTAACCATGATTCTTTAAGACTGTAATCAATTTTATTATTAGTGTATTAGGGCATTTTGTGGATAAATGTTGCTTTAGATAAGTTATTGATTCATTTCGTGAAAACGTGGAATATTTTACCCTTAGCCAAAAAAGCAACAATATTTAAAACATTTCATAATAGTTTATTACGCTATAATAATTGTGAAATAGACCATACCACTATATAGTACTTAAACTGTAAAATTTTGCATGGGGGAACGCTTTTGCAGCCTTTACCAAACGCATTCGAAATGCGAAAGAACTTTGGTAGAAATTAGGTCTTTTCGTCCCCAAAATCGAGTGAAGACCAAAAAAACGGTCTTCACCAAAAATTGAAGAGTTTTTTTGTCCCTAAAGTCATGTGAAGACCAAAAAAAGGTCTTCACCGCAATTTGGGAGTACATTTGGCCTGAATTTGTGGGATTTATTCGTGCTGACAGGCCCTGTTTTGTCTGATCAAGCAGCACTCAAATCTCAATGGGGGGACGCAAAATCTTGATGGTGGGACAACAATTCTCGATGAGGAGGACGCTTTCCCCAGCGTCCCCCCTACAATTTAAGTACTGACTATACATAACTACAACTTAAGTTTTGCCCACATACATTACAATTATCAGTAGTCGAGTGGATGGATCGTCTGCTACGAAAAAAGTTGACTTGGTTTAATTACCGCTCTGTACTAACCAAAAACATAAATCTTGATATTCACAGCTTTCCTGCTTGAAGTTTAGCGTTAACAGGGAAAAGGTCAAACCTCCACCGTTTGTGGTAGACCGATGAGTAGGCGGCAGCTTGACGCGAAGACCCAAAATTCTTTTTTGCTCTCTTCTGGTCAAGGCAACTTGTAATAAATTGTAATTACATCTTGTTTCACCAAGGTTTATGTGCCAGGAGACATCGAAGGGACCTTTCAGTCTTCGGGCAAGCTCCCACCTGCCCACCTGTCTACCACACATAGCGGAGGCTTCACAATGGCTCTTTCATTACTGAACGTCAAGCAGGAAAGCTGTGAATACCAATTTTATAGTTGTTGGTTTGATTTAACCAGGATCGAATCCAGGTCTACCGTTTCAGTAGCAGTCTCTGTATCCACCCGACCAATGATCGGATAAATAAAGATATAATTAAATACATCAACATGTATAACTTCAGCATCTATGATGCAATAGCAAGAATCAACTTCGGGATAAGTGTTAGTCATAGTAAGTCGAGTGACGAGACACACTGCAACATAGTGTATTGTCAGTACTGTATGTACAGTACTTACGTGTATGATGTTATACGCGTTTTACTTATAAGCACTGGGACACTGGATGTTTTGGATGAAGGATCCTGTAAATAAAGAGCAGTTTGGTAATTTTGACGTTTCGAAAGCTTCTCGTAGCCTATTAGAAGTGTACCAAATAACTACTAGAGCTACCAATTACTTTTTGCTTTCTTGGTGATTATTTATCTATTTTTGGAGCGGTTCAATACGTATTGTTCCTGGTTGGGTTGAAAAGTCGGCTGTAGTCAATTTTTGACTTAACGTACTATCTCGAAATACTGCTTCCGCCTAAATATTTCCAACATATTTCCAATGGTCGAAGCAGCAGCTCCTCAAACAAAAGATGGCAAACACCCCGATGAAAACTTCCATTAGCAAAATACGCTGTTTTCCATTTATCAGTTTAAACCTTACAGAAAAACATAGAATCTATAGTAATAGAAATCTATAGCTGAGTTTCTGAACAGTGCCTTTTATTCAAAAAAATTTAACAAGCTGAAAAAAGAGTATTACCGGAAAAATTTCTTTTTTGTTTGAAGACAAAATACAGTACAAAAGTACCACGATAATAATAAGAAAGACCAGACCAGCCAGAACGCAAGCAGCGATAAGATAACCTGCAAAAAACAAGAACCGTCTAGTTCATAGAGCATTGTGAAGAACTGCTACAGACTGAAGGATCTTTTCTGTCGGTTCTCTCTGTAGGTGTCAAAACAAAAGCGGAAAATTTTCAAGATTGTTCTTTGCGATGCAGCTGATGCAATGACGCTTTGGAAAAATGGATTTGAATCCCACTCGTCATCTTTTTTTTTTAAGCCGTAAGGTAGGTTTACATCTACTTTATGATGTACTGAAACGTCATCTTTATTCTTAAAAGAAACAAACAGCAGCTGCCACTCTACCTGTAGTGTTTTGTTCCGGATTATTGTTGTTGGTCGTCACTGGAAGATCAGTTCGTTGTACAGGGCCTATGGTCACTACCTCGGCTGCTCTAGTGTAAGTTTGAGGAACTTGAGCCGGTGAACTGCACTGGAAAAGTACAATTAGAAAAATTGAATATTTATCCTCCTGTCACCGGACAGGGTCAGACGCAAACCATTGTACGAACCTCACGCTTTTGATTGCAATAACTACTTCGTGTTTTGGAGGAAACCGCACCTACCTATAGACGTTTCCATTGATCCAATGTTCTTATGGATTCATTCGAATTCTTGTCAACTACATTTGCTGCTTGTTCGAAGCAACCAAGCAGGCATAGTCATCGTAAAGCGTCTTATTCAAGAACGCAACGACGTGACCAGGGTGCGGGTTGAACCCTGATCATGCAATCAGGGTCGTCGTAAAAACGATGCCTTTGCCATCTCGGCCACGCTGCTGTCAAGTTATAAAGAGAGTATTAGGAGAAATATGCTTAAATATGCTTTGTTTTTCTTCTAAAGACGCATAGGGCCTTTAATGACCAACGTAAGAGAGGACTGAAGGCAAAATCAATGGGGGTATCTGGGGGTAGGGCAATCGTATTAGATTAAATTGGCGTTGAATCTATCCTTCTTGACCCAGCCATTCCAGAGATATTCTATAGCAAACACGACGCAAAGGCCTCGATCTCTAATCATAAATTTATTGGCAACCCTGAGGTTGACAACATCGGCGGCGCCATCTTTTTTCTATCCTAAGGCAACGCCTAAATCAGGCTAAGCTACAGAGGCGTTTTAACTTTCATATACGTTAATATAGGGCCAGGCCTCTGTGGGCTAGTCTACTGCATTAAAACGTCAGGGCTGCCAATAAAAATTGTAATTAAGGATCGTGTTTGAAGTCAAAGTCAATCTGATCTAATGAGCTTGTCGTGATTTTAGGTACTCGCGTTGATTTTGCCTTCGGTTCTCTTTTAAGAAACACTGACCAGTGCGACCCATATGAAGATGATCAATACCATTAACTACTGTAGTTAGGGCATAGTATTTTAGCATCCAGAGTCTAAAACGACTCTTCCGAAACTGCGGTCGACCGGCTCTATCGCTCAACCTGCGATGTTAAGTTTTGTTTACGGTTATAATGAACTTGTTATATGCTGACTATTAGTTGAATTTAGCGATTACATGACTGCGATTGTTCAGTACTTTCGAAGATTGTTGTAGCCTAGAAGCATTAGAACCATGATTGTTGAAGAAATAGACACTAAAGAAAAATCCAGTTTAAATCAAAAAGTAATACTCACTTCTGTAGGTTCACAGTTGTCGCAAGCGCCAACAGAGCAATGAAGATAAAACTCCCGATCATCCGGAAAAAGGAAAAAGATCGGGAAGCGGATGGTCACAAAACTGCTTTGACCGTTGTTAGTCATTCTCACAACGCTTCTCCATCTTCGACTGGGACAGCTGGATTCATACAAAAATTTTAACTTGAAGGTTAAATCTTTGATATTCATACTAATTGGTTTCTTTTTTTAGCCGAAGTTTATTGATCACACAAAATCATTTATTTCCAGTAAGCAATATGCAGAACAAAATCTCAGAGCAAATAATTATTACGCCATAAGCTACTAGCACAGTTAGGCATAATAATTATCTTAGAGCAGATAATTATTACACTAAATAGTGCTAGTATTGTGTTCAAAACAAAACAAAAAGGAAGAAATGGAAAGAGTTCAATCGACGATAAAGAAGCTAATTCAGCAAGGAAATTCTGGAATAAATTTCAGTAGAGAAAGCGTTTGGAGAAGATTGCAAAATAAAAATAAGCTGCTTTCAACTTTTTAATTTATGTTTTATTTATATGAGTACAGCTTTAGGATTTTACCAACATTGGCTATTTTGTTGCTGCTTTGTTTTTGGATGAGATGAAAATTACAACATCAATGTCTTATACAGGGGTGCACAACCTTTTCACTACTGCTGGCCGCAAAACATCCTATAAATGTACTTACAGCCCCCCCACTAATTAAGGTCATTTTCACTACAGTTCGGTCACAACCTTTTCACTACTGCTGGCCGCAAAACATCCTATAAAGGTACTAACGCCCCCCCACTAGTTAAAGTCATTTATTTACAAATTTAATTTTCAAGTTTGGAGAAATTATTCAATCATAAGTCACAAAAATGCTGGATCCATAAAAAGTTAAAAATATTTTCTAGAAAATTATAGATCCAAATAAAATATGCAAGATTTTAATTTCGAAAAAAATAGGCCAAAAAAAACTGCTAGATATATTTTATTGCTGTTATTTTGATACCCGAAGCCAGATAGGAAAAGGGTGAACTAAGCATTGCGCTGTTTGCTACTCAGCTAAAAGCATGCAGGCGCGTCGACAGAAATCTGAAATGGGGGATGGGCTAATACGGGGGTCTAGGGGCGGAGTTCCCATCGCTCGAAAATTTTGTGTTTTTTTGGCAAAACTACTTTGATTTTTGGCCTGTTTTGATAAAAATTAATGCTATTACAGTAAAATGTGACACAGAAATTAGCTGTGCAAAAACATGATTATAATAGTTGCATAAATGGGCTATGTGGGAAGTAGCTATTACAAGAATTTCAGTTCTCTTATTTACAATCTGGTAATTCATAAGATCCTATACCGGTAGTTCAATAAAAACTGTCAAGGAGTGATGTATTTCGTCTATATTTTACAGAGAAAGATAAAATTAGGAGGGCTAATAGAAGCAAGATTGAGAGAAGTGATTAGTAATTAACTAATACTGAAGAGCCCCCTTCCCCCTATTCCTGAGCTTACATCTTTTGAGTTTTGATGAAACCTATGTTAAGCATTTTTCAATGAGGGATCAAATTTGAATACCAATTCTTGGCCATTTTTCAATTTTTTTTTCTGATTTATGAGTTTTAGTTTTGACAAATTAGCCCTCCTCCCCTAAATAAATGTTTTAAAATATACTATAAATCATTGTTTGAGTCTATTCCAGTGCAAAAGCCAGTCTTACAAGAGCTAAAAACGTGGTATTTTCCTTATTCTGCATTTTGGTTGGCAGGCCAATGAAGTGGAGGGGCTACACCCCTCTGGCTTCGCTACTAGCTATAGGGCATAGGTCAAGACGCCTTGCCTTCAATATACTCCAGAATTATAACTGAAATATCATATTTTTATTATTATTACGTAACTTAGCATTAACTAAATCCTAAGCGGCGTAATAGGCTAATGCTTGTAATGCAATGTAACAGCAGTTTCACGTCAAAACTTATTCGTACTTTTATTCCGTAAGTCAAGGGTAGGCAACTTACGGCCCGCCAAGCAATTTTATCCGGCCCGCGATTTTTTTTATGATTGAAATTCACCCAAAACCACGCCGAAATGTTGTTTCCTTTGGTTACCGCCATTGAATCGGCTGTAAAATGCCTAATTTTCAAGCGAGAAGACCTTGTTTTATTTTGGTCAACTGTACAACTGTAATTACATTTATTCACCAACTTGCCTTGGCTAGGAGACAGCGAAGGGACCTTTCGATCTTCGAGTCAAGCTGCCACCTGCCCACCTGTCTACCACACACGGCGGAGGCTTCACACTGTCCGTTTGATTGCTGAACGTCAAGCAGGAAAGCAGTGACTACCAATTTTTATAGTCTTTGGTTTGACTCGACTGGGAATCAAACCCGAGTCTACCGCTTCAGTAGTAGACGCTCTATCCATTCGATTACTGATCGGTTGGTCATCGCCCGTAAATCGGCTGAAAATGCCTAATTTTGTGGCGGAGACTCTTTTCTTTGGCCCACTGGAATGATGGTGGCCCGCTGGAACTTGATGGGTCTGGATGTGGCCCACAGACGAAAAGGTTGCCGACCCTTGCCCTAAGTCGAGAATATCCACGCTACTTATAGGTAAAAGAAACAATCCCGAAAAATCTAAGAAAAACTACCTCATACGTAAAAATCATATCATTCAACGTCACAGTGAGAAAGTTGTTCATGGCATTAAATTAGCGTAATTGTTAAATAACAAAAACGAAGTTTCGGGAATAAGCTAGTTAAAATAACTGTGACGTTGAAAAGTTACGCAACTATCGAATTGGAACTTTCTGGAAAGGGCTCGGCTAGGCCGACTGGTTTCACTATCACTAACTGTAAGCGGTAAATAGTTACGCATTGGTAAATAAAAAGTATTGGTATATTATCGTTTTAATCAACTGTACAGTTAGCTAATCGTATCTGTTTTTCCTAACAGTTATTTTTTAACAGTTACGTAACAAAACGTTTTAATCAATGCGCGGCCGCCACAGCATGAATTTTGGAGTACAATTACAAGGCCGCAAAAAAATTCGTTTTGCAGACGCAGATTGTGCACCCCTGGTCTAGTATATTGAATTGATTCTTACCTACATAGCTAATAATTATTAACAAAACTGAGAAACGAAATAGTTGTTACCCTGGAAAATCCACCACAGCGTCAGTGATGTTGTGAACAAGATGATTTCTCCCTCTTGTTGCCCAGCAGGTTTCAAGAAGAAGATGGTCGGTTTGCTCACTGGTGCTGTTCAAGTAAACGCCCATGTAAATGAAATCTCCACTGAGAACAAGCAACGGTGGAGCTATAATTGCTTGAAAGGATTCATTCTGCAAAAAAATTTTTTTTTGGTTAAGTAGGCTAGCTCAGAGACCAGTCATTATCTCTAGACTACCTGTTGTTAAATATTTGGAAGGAGTCGGTTTCTGTACTTTCTGGATTGCTTAATTAAATGGTCGTTTGTAGGAGGCTTTTTGTATCTAGTGATTTCCAGAAATATTGTAATGTTGGTATCGTTTTACGGTATACTCGCTTATTTTTCTTCCTGTCACGGGACACAGAGTTAAAAGTCGGGCCGGGCTTTTCGGGTCGGGTTCGGGCTTGAAGTTGACAAAAATGTCGGGCTTAAATCAGGCCTGAGACGTACTTTTTGCCTTAGGTGTACAAAAATATATTCAAAACAACTTGGCAACATTGTTAAATTTTTTAGACCTAACTTAACTTTCGTTTTTTTTGGGCATGATTTGGGCTCCAAATTAATTTTCGGATTCGGGCTTATATTTTCGGGTTCGGGCCTGAACTAGTCGGGCTCTTTACAACTCTGACGAGACAACCTCACATGCTAACTAACGGATAATCCGCACACTTTTCATTGCTTTCAATACAAAGTGCTACTTCAGCGAATTTCTACTAAGCTTAGGAGTTTCCGGTGATCTAACGTTCCTGTAGATTTCTTCGAATACTTGTGCATTAAATTTGCTGCTAGCTTGAAGTCACCAAGAAGAGATAATCATCGTTAAGCATCTTACCGACGACGCAACAACGTGACCCGGGTGCGAGTTGAACCTAAATCAATTGATCAAGGTCGTCGTAAAAACGACTCCTAGACCATTGACCACGCATGCGACAAATACTACTATGTGTTTTTATGCTTTCATGCTTTGATGTTTTCGAATATTTTTGGTTCTGGAGCGAGCGAAGAAGCAAGAAAATCAAAAAAACTTTGAAACCCAGCCTTTGGCCGCTATCGCGTAAAAGGAGCTAATAATGCTTCATCGCATGAAAGGAGCGACGACTACTGCTGAGGATAAATTTTGCTTTTTAGCTAGGCAACAAATCGCTTAACTTGAAGCGAAATTTAATGGCTAAAAATTCATGAATGGACAGTGACTTTAAGCGACCAGCGATTACGAGCCAAGCATAGAACATTTGATTGAGTGCATTTTGAATGAAACCATAACAGACCAATTTTTAAACTGAAACGTGAAGTCTGAGGATTAATTCGCTGGCTGGTCAAACAAAAAATACAGAATAGTGCTGCCCACGAATTGTCATCACTGCGATATTTTTTCGAAAAAAATGATGTTGCCCAAGTGCATAGACGCAAAGATGGGCCCCGCAAATTCGTTACAAGCTTCGGTGTAGTTCAGCGACGATAATAAAGATTTGATTTTTTGTAATGGAAAAGCAGCGCAAAATATGAAAATCGGTTAAAACCTCTTATTAACCTCTTGCCGATATATACAGTATAATTGTTGCAATTGCGTCCCCACTAACAACAAACCAAACCTTCAAACCATAAACTCTTTATTAGTAAACTGAAAACTGACAGTTTTGTCGTTTTTCTTCACGGTTTGTTTGTTCTAAAATATGCCGATTCGTCCAATCAGCGCGACTTTTTTCTTCACGGTTTGCTCGTTCTACGAGTATGTCTAATCAAATCAGTCGAATACGCGTGACCGCAAAAAACCTTCACAACAACAGCAAAGTTTTTTTCTTCGACGCCCAACTCTTTTTCTCCGCGCGTCTATTTGTAGCCTACCAAATAGAGTCTATGTTCAAACTAAACTCAAATTTTTTTATGGTTGGTGATGTTTCCTCGTTATTTTTCACTTACCGAATAGAAAAACGGTGTCGCAACAATACTGTAATTACAAGGATCGTTCCCGACAATAATATTGTTTCCCACCGCACATTGTGAATCAATCAGCGGAGAAAATGTAGACAAAATTGTTAGAAACACTAAATACATACAAAAGTATTTAAAATTATTAAACTTATGAGTAGGGTTTGTAATGTGTACTGTAGAGCATAATACAAAAATATCAACTGGAAACTTTACTCTAGTTTATATTGTTTGATTCTTTCTGTCGTTCTCTTACAAGTCTCCTGCAATTTCTGCATACTTAAGTAAAAGGAAACGTCAACAACTTTTTCCAATTTAAGACAACATTTTACGATAAGTTGAAGATAGTGCGTTGTACGTATTTAACGGTTTAGTGTAATATTGCCTTGCTCTAATTTTGATTTACTGTCTTAAATTTGAACTTATTTAAAGCTACTCCTTTCCAGCGTGTAATTGTGACATCCAATTTTATGATTGCTTCTTTTTTCGTGTTATGTAAAGTAAGGGATAAGCAATGGGCCCCTTACTTGCAAGCAGAAAGGCGAAGCGATGAAGAGTTAACAACAATTAGTAACTAGCATTAGAGATTAGACCGAAACAGAAACACACTTCTATCTACCAAAACAACACTGTTTCTTTCAAATTTAATGGTCTGTCGCACTAAACCATATTCCTGTGTTGCTTTACAGTTTTTTTGTATGATTAATTTTACAGTGTAAGAAGAAAAGGCTCATTTTTGCTCAAAATTTAAGAACAAATTGAGAACCAAGCCAGCCTCAGCATGAAAAGTATACAACCCCTTTTGTGAGTAAGTAATCAGCTCTGTTTTCATTGCTGTTTCTAGACTGCCATTGTTGATTTGTCTTACCACAGTCTAACAGTAGTCATGACCTACAACAAAAAACAACTTTCAACTAAGCAAGTATAAATTCGCGTCTCTTTATTCTCCATTAAAAACAAATTAACAACAAATGAGAGCGAAAATTTGGGAAAATTTAAGAACACCCAGCCTCTACCCAAAATTTACTTGTTCTTGCAAAAGAAAGTGCAAATCGAAAATATACAGTATTGTAGTGTACTAATAGTATTAGTACCAGTATGAGTGTTCACACTTTATACAGCCACAAACTTGCCACTGCTACGAAAACAACTAGTTAATGTTCAAAACTTACCATAAACGTGTATTCCGCGTAATTTCGTTAAAACCATTTATTTTTTATTTTTTGCACCTCTCAATGCTCAACTGGGGAATTTTGTACAGTTATAGCTTAACATCAGTTTGAAATATACAATATCAGTGAGTAAATTCTGCAAAAACTTGCTTTTTGTGAATGTGATCTGATAAAAGTTATAATACATTAAACTTTACTTTTTTATAGTAAACATTGATAAGCTTCTTACGACCCGAAACAAAACAAACAATAATTTCATTGATACTAACATTGCGTTACTTTGTAACATTACATTAATTTTGGAACACTCTGCATTAAATTACTACTAATAAAATCATAATATAGTAAAATTAACCGACAGAAAACTGCGAATAAAGGAAATTTCGGTCATCCACTAGTAAAACAGGCAAAAAGTCACCTGGATGGTTCTATGACAAAGGAACACTTTTGTGTACCTATTGGTTTATCATTGTCACATGTTTTAGCTGCAAGGAGTAATATGCTTTCAGTATTTAATTTGAAAAATATTTCATATACATATTACTCCGTACAACTATAAATTTGAAAAACACAAGAAAATTAGTATGCTGTATTAACTTCTCAATATTCTGCAGTAAGATAATGCTTTAATTTTAAACTGCGAAAACAAGTTTTTTGTTCTTCAGAAATAAAGTTCCAAATATTAACTGTTTGAGTCTTTGGTATTTTAAACACTTTTAAAGTACAGGAGTTTTGTATCTAGGAACCTATAAAGAAAATTTACCTGAAGTTGCTCGAGTTAACTGTATATGAACGTCTGCTGATATGAACATGCCATTTCAAAGCTTTAAGGCAACCTGATTTTTGTACTAGCTTGCAGTCTAATGTATAGTTACATACTTACAGTGTATTACACTGTGGTGCAAAATTCGCAGAGCTCGACAGCACTGCTTCGTTAGTCCTCATCAACAACTCTCAGAACTGTACTTCATAAGCAAAAGATAAATCATAATCAAATACTTCAACAGGCTTGTTTAAAAATTGACTCTTACGATGATTTTAGTGGGTTTTTCTTTGAAAAGGGGCTAATCAGAATCACGCAATCTGGAGGTTGTTCAGGAGGAGAGGGGTTTGAATCAAATGTCAAAAATTCTCTGCATCGAAAAAAATGAATCCAGAGAGCGGCGTGTGTGATAAATTGATGTATTAACTATCAAGCGCACCTCAGGCGAGGGCCTGGACAATTTTTCGAAAAATAGTCATTTCAACGCCATGTGGAGAACATTTTGCACGTTTTCAGAATCTTTAACAAAACTGAATTCTTCTGATTTCGTAGATAATTAAAATAATTGAATTGTTCAGCCCCTTCAGACTTTAGCCCAAGTCCACTGGTTGCGCTATTGATCCGAACCTATTGCATAGCTGTTTTCCTGCCAACTTATAACTTAGGGTAGTTGGGTAAAGTAAATACTATACAGTACTATAATATTGCGTCTTGCGACCTTGCGTCTGCATAATGTAACTTACCATACTTCAAAATGTATTTTCATAAATCAGATACGACCACGATTTTTCGCTTCAATTCACCTATATCAACATTTTTCCTTCGAGTGGCACTCCCAAATTGACACGCTCTCTGGCAATATATTGGTGACGTAAAAGGGTTAATGACGTCACGGTAAAAAGTAACTCACCCATATGCGTTCTTGTTTTTTTGAATCAAAAGTCTGATTTTAAAATGTAATTATTTTTGCAATCAGAGATAATACTATTTCCTCATAAAAATAAATCGACGTTCGGTAGAAAGATAACCGTATCTATCAAGTTGGCGCGTGCACGATTTTGCGAAGAAAATTTTTAAACCCAAAAGCAAAATTGTCATCCAAGGAAAAAGGTTATATGAAACTGTAAGAGTGTAGTATTAAAAAAATCGAGACCCCTTAAGCTGATCACGAGTGAGGCATTTTGTGTGGCATATACTAAGCTTCAGTAGGGCCCGAAAGCGGTCGCACCCTAAAATTGATGTGAAGTTTGAATGGGTCGTAAAAACTTTGGCAAATGGTATAATTGGGAGGAGGCTAATATTTTAATCATCAAAATCACAGCCAATGTTATTGTAATAAGTTTATTGCGAACGTTTCGGCCCTCTTCTGGTGCCATTTTCAACGAACAGTAAAAAAACTTACGCAAATTACATCCTGGTTAATTGAAATGAAAGCTGAAAATGTTTTCGTAAAAACTTTTTTCCTTCTTTACCTGCTTTTCCGTGAGGATTGAAGCGGCAGAAGCCTGAAATTGTAGCCGCTACACTTCACGGTCTTCATCACTTCCTTGACATAATATGGTTCAGTAAAGAACCAAGCATAAAAATTCAATAGTCAAATTGCACCATAAGCGAAAGTGTGTTGACCATAAGATCAAGATGTTATTTAAACGACTGTTTTGACTGTGCGCTCTGATTATCACGAAAGTTATGTTAAAGTTTTGAGTTTGAACGTGATTTTGCAATAAAAATTAAACCTTTTTGTCATTGCGCATTAGTATTAATAGTCAAAGTAAAATACGAAATTTTATACAAGAACAAAACAATGGGTACAAGCAGTCGTTAGGGGCCCTGGTATTATTTGCCCCTATTATCAAAAACACAACGGTGTATTGTCAGCGTGAGAATCGAACTGGAGGTCACTAATGAGCCGTCATCGCCGCCATCCATGTAATATGGCGGCACTTCAATAGCGGAAGATTGAAGAGAAACTATGTGTTTTTGTCTGTTTTTTCTTGTAGCCATGACATCATAAAACGATGTTATGATTTGTTTATGATACCTCGGTTATTGGTTTGTTTTAAGTGGATCTATATAATAGCTTCGAGGGGGTCTAAGTTTACGAAATTTGTTCGCACAAAAACTACACTATACTGCCACAAATATCTCTGCTAACAAAGATAAAAACGTGTTATTTCTGGAACAGAAATACAAAATAAATCAAAGGAAAAAAAAGAAGTAAAGATGATTTGCAGCATTTTTTTGAAGCAGCAAGAGGTTCAGTCAAGCAGTAGTTTAGTAAACTTCTAATATAGATATCATACATAGATCTTCGATAAGTTTAATGATAAGCCTCGCAGGGTAGCTAATAATCAGCCATTGTTGCATACTTCATTTAAATTTTTATGGTATTTTTACTTCTTATTTTTCATCCAAAATGCAACTTGCTCTATTTTTACGGAAATTTAACTGTTGCTGTGTCATATTATGCTCATTCATGTTGATGTACGGTCGTTGCTATAAGCTTTCAAGCGAGTTTAGAAAAACGTTTTATTGTAGACGCGTAGCCATAGCGAAAAAGTGTTTGATAGATTTATTACGGAGCATAATAAGCTTCTGAATGGCGTAACCAAACCTCTTCGCGCGTTTTAGTTAATCTTGTCAGCATATTGCACCAAAATCACAACGACATGTCCAAACTGGATCCCTTTTTTCTTTTTCTTGAGTTTAACCTGAAATCCACCCATTTTTGTCGCAGTTTTTTCAAGAGCGTCAGATCAATTGTCAAGAATAGTTATAGCTGGAAGCTAAAATCTTGATCATGGTTCAGCGTTCAGATCAAACACAATTATGTTTTTTGTTTTTTTGTTTGTATTAATTTCTTAACTTTTTCAGAAAGTTTCAACTTTTTGGTATTTGAGCTTTGTATGCACAAAAAACGGCAATAGACAGACAGCAGTGATTTTGAAAACGGTTTTGAGCAATAAACTTTGAACCGTTTTTAAAAATAACAATGCGTTTTAGGTCAACGTTTCGATTGTCAACCAGCAATTTTCCTCTTGAAACCTTTTCAAACTGCAGAATATTTTCCAGCTTTCTAGCTTTTAGAAATATTTTTAAGGCAACACTTAAGCATTTAAGTTTTTAATAATGAGTCAAATAATCTGCTGTATTAACATTTTTGAAAGTTGAAATGTGCCTTTAGTTTGGTGTATTTTATTTTTTTAGAATAAAATGTTACGGCTTCGAAAAAAGATTTTGAAATTGAGCTGAAATATTTGAATAATAAGCTACAGAAAGAAGCTTAACCTGAGGATTTTTTCAAAATAGGCGCTGATTTTTGCAAATTTCATGCTCTAAACAAATGCTGTATTGTTATGGAGTAGCGTTTTAAGTTAATACCTTAACATTTAACAAGCTTTCCGATTTTTCTCGATATCCTTTTTGGGTATATAAGAAACACTTGTCTGTACCAAAAACAATAATACAAAAAAACAAAACAAACAAACCAAAATAAACAAACCAAAACCAAAACAAATCTTTGACAGCATGATGAGTCTCAACTTAAACAAAAACTAGAGCTCTGTAAAACCTTACTAAACCAAAAATCCTAGCCTCAGTTTGCGGTGTCTTTTGACTGTTTAAGGCGCCATTCGTTTAAGCAGAATTGTGATGTAAAAAACAAAATAAGAGGTAATGTTGTATTTGCTTTATTAATAGCATCACGTGGAAATCTAAAATTCCATACTGTTCCGCTTGGATAGTTTGCAAAAGGGATAATTTTATGACTTGTTTTGTGTTTTACCTACATTGCTCCAACTTCAACTTTTGGTTATTCACATTATTCCTACTTTAAACAGGAGTGTTCGTTGACTGAAATTTAGCCATTATACAGTAGGTTTGAATTGTAGTAATCTTTATGGTTTAAATCTTTACATGGTTCTTATGTTTCGGGTATGACCTTAATCATATTTGCGAGGTAGAGTTTTTTTGGGTTCGTTTTTTTTATTTTTTCAATTTATTTTTATTTTTTGGAATTGATATTGGGATGCAGAGACATTTGAGCTTGAATTAAGTTTACAGGTTTTAAATTTGATAAAAAATAACACATTTTATTCTTTGGTTCTGAGATTTCACGTTTTGAAAATGCTATTGTCCATATGCTTGAAAAACTATCTATATGTGTATAAATTATTTTTGTATTTTGTCGTTTAAGACTTAACGATTTTCTTATTTTTGTTAATATTTCTTTTTTGGTTCGTGCTACGGAAAAACCGTCATTTTGAAAATCCAATGATGGAAAAAAATAAGGATGACGTAATGGAAGATGACTTAATTGAGAAATCAATGTCGAGCTCACGTTTTGCAATTACGTCATTCCAAATACTGCCTTGAAATTGATCGAAAACATGTGAGATAGTTTTTGAAACCACTAAGTTTCTTAGGTTTTTTGGAAGTTAGTTGAACGTTTGAAAGTTGGACTTTCCGTTTCGTGCATTGCAAGGTTTGCATAATTGATGAGTCTTTTAACATGTCTCAAAGAAACATTCCCTAATGCTTTGAACCAATGAATAAAATAAGCTTGCAAAAAGTCGAAAAAAAACTATATATGGCCAATGTTTAATAGAAGCAATATAAGTTCATGCGCGTGAGCTACTTTTCTAAGTTTCAGCAAATGCAGCAGCATCAACTGATGAATTGCACTGGTTCTGCATTGAAGATTATATGCTCGTACACTATAGGCTACTGTGGTTTAATGCTGATAGGTAAACTGGCTGTCCTGTTGTCATATCGAGAAGAAAGCCTTGACATCTGTATTGCAAATGGTTACAAAATGTGGCCATTATCGAGGATTATTGGACAGGCGTATTTATTCCACTTGCAGTCTCGCATTATCTGCAGGACAGTACCTATCAGTTTTTTTTTGTTTTCCTGCCTGATGATTTTTTATTGCTTATGATTTAGTTTCTTACTACGAGGTTATTTCCGGTGAATGAAAGCATAGAGACACTGTTCCCACTTGCAGCGTATTTAGGGAAGTGGACATTGTACCATATTTGATTAGATTACTGAACCAGAAAAATTCAATAAAATTCATCATCGTTCCTTTTTGTTTGAAAATTACGCTACCATATTTTTTGTATGAACGATTACGAAACAAGCCTAAGTTGGATCTTTTTTGGGGTCCTCGTTTTAAATTCGGCCGCATGTGGAATCTGCAGAAATTACAGCAAAATTTGGGAGGATAGTTTTTGGTCTTTATCTTTAAAACTGGGTGAAAATGCGCCTAAGCTGTATACTCAATAACAACAAAATTTGGTGGAAGACCTTCCTTTTTTTGTTTTCACGTTAAATTTAGGCAAACATGCCATCCATCTTAGCTACAGACTATAGATTTCAAAGTCTATCCGAGATGTTTCAGTTTTGGCTTTTGCCCTTCCTCCATTCTCTTCCATTCTTTCTCTGGAGAAGTATAAGGTGAATGTGGCCTTGATTTTTTTCGTTTCAGCAACACAGGGGTGCCGAAACCCGGGGGGATGGGAGGGATATATCCCCCCAACAATTTGACTGCATTTCCCCCAATAATTTAACTTTGGTCTACCTTTGCATCCCCCCCATATAATTGGACTATGGTCTGCATCTGAGCGCTGGATGGTGTTTGGACCTCTTTTTGGTCTTCACGTGATTTCGGGGACAAATACTTTTCAATTTCCGGCGAAGATCTTTTTTTTCGGTCTTAGCTTAAATTCGGGGACAAAAACTGTTTAATTTTCAGTGAAGACTTTTTTGTTGGTCTTCACTTAATTTGCTTACGTGAAAAAAATCGTGGTCGAGCTTCATCCACCCCAATGTTGAAATAGGGCAAAATTGGGGTAAAATTGCAAATTATCCCCCCAATGCTCTTTTGTACTGTACTGTATAGCCTATCTTTTGTACTCTTTTGTACTGTATAGCCTATCTTCAGACATCAGCATCCTCTGTTATAATCCATCAACATTTTGTCTGATTTGCATACTATGTTCTTTTTTTCTTCTTCTAACTTATTTCTTGCATTACAGATTTTAGCTAAATCTTGGTAATCTCAAAGTTGAATGTTTTTTTACTCAATTTTCTAATAACTTATTTAGTAAAAACTGTAATTATGGGTTGTCAAAACACGAAACAAATTGAAACCACCGAGAAATCAGTGCCAGAAAAAGATGGAGAAGGAAAAAAAATTGAAGAAGCTAACGGTGAAAAAGTTCAAGAAACAACCGCGGCGAATGAAACCACCGCTAACAGCGCCGAAGTCGTTGAATCAAAGGCCACCGAACAAACGACTGCGTCTGATGACGTAATAGTGACTGACACTTAAAAGTTTTTTTGTTTCTTTTTTAAGTTATTTCTTGTTCTCCCCCACTTTTTGCCCCTGTTAACGTTTGTTTGTTTTCAGTTCGAACAGACAACATTTTTTGACACTGTGACGTAAAGATTTTTTGCGTTTCCTGCTGCCGCTAGATGGAGTAGGGAGTTCAACAGATAAAAAAATGGGTCATTTATCGATTAAAAATCTTTTCTTAACAAATATATTATTGCGTTTTTGTGCTGTTAAAAGTTGACGATATCATGGAGCAATCAAATGACTTGACGACTAGAGTAAAAAATTCTCAGTTTAAACTAGCAAATAACGTGTTTGACCTTAGCTTGCCTTGTGCGCAATACTATAACTGTTGCACCTTTTAATTTCCTGATTTTTATCAAAATCTTTAAAGCGTTTTTCTTTTCAAAAATGACAGCTTTGAAATCTAAGAAACGTTCTGTAGGCCTAGCCTAACTTTTTCCTAGCACCTATTTAGCTGCTAAACATTTTGTGATTTTTAAGGCTGATTTTCATAAAAATGTACTGAAGGAACGTAGCTGAATGAATTTTTGCTTGTTTCATTGTGCTTTAGCTCACTGCGTTTCATTGGGCTGTCTCTCAAGCTACAATGCAACAAACAACAATTTCTATGCTTTTTTGTACTACTAGATCACGTAAAGTGATTATTCTTAAGAACAGTTCCTGAAAAATGATCAGGCAGCAAAATTTAGCATCGAAAGCTGTGATGAAAACCGCATTTTAATTCTATTTAGTCTGAATTTTCATCAGCTCAATTTCAGGAGATCGAAAAATGCTAATGAGATTTATTTTAAACATTTTCAGTGGATTTCATTTAATGTAGGTCGAGTTGTAGTAACTTTGATTGTGTTTTGCTTAGTTAATATTCTTTCGTGCTGTGGTAACGTGCTGTTACTAACTGAATTGTGTACCGGTTTGGCAACACATGTTAATGAGAAACTCGCATTTAGTTTGATACAACTCTGTTCTTCTTGTCTTTAGCTTTATTCTATTTCGTTACAGACGTGCAGAATACATCGTGCACCTTTTTCCGCCGTAGCAATCAGCCGCAGGCTTCATTAAAAAGGGTTTTATAAAAGCGTTTCGAACCCATTCAACTAACAAACAGATACATTGGTGTTTGTTGCAGCATATAGGCTGTTTAATAGTAGACTGGAAACTGAAAGTTTTGTCCTTTTTTTCTTCACGGTTCATTTTTCCAGAATATGCCGATTCGTCCAATCAGCGCGACTTTTTTCTTCTCGGTTCACTCGCGCTAAGAATATATCCAATCAAATCAGTCGAACACGCGCGACCGCAAAAAAAAACTTCGCATAAACAGCAAACTTTTTTTCTTCAATGCTCTTCTCTTTTCCTCCGCACGTCTGTTTCTAGTCTGCTAAATAAAGAGTCTATGGTTGCAGCAAAGTTCTCTTTTTAGGCATTGATAACTCTTCTCTTTTTCTAATCTCATTATTTTTTCTTTTTTTCCTTTTTTTATTAGATGTTTAGTAATGCTCATGCGCGACAGAGCAGTCATGCAAACGAGTTGACCTATGAAAGTTGTACTGGCGAAGTCCTTGATTTGAAAGGGCATTCAAATTAAGTTTTTCACTCATGACCAAAATGCTGGGATATACCTAAAATGCATTCTCACCAAATTTGAAGTTTCTACGCCTTCCCGTTTTTAAGATATTGTATTTCAAAAATAGCCGTTTTCCACTTTTTTAGTGTTGCCATTTTATCACTATTGTGACAGAAGATTACTTTAGGAAGCTGGCTTATATTAATCGAAAAGCAGTTAACTTTATAGTTCTAAATCTGTACTTTGTTTTACAATAACTCTGCTGCAAAATATTTTTGGAGAATCAACAACATGCAGTCAATTTTTGAAATTTTGTTTCTCATTGGCAACCCTGGTGAAATTTCTCTGGGGAAAACGCCTTTCTAGGGAGAAATTTAATCTGTTTTATTTCAGGAACGGAAAAAGAAAGCTCAAATGTGGTGTAGTTGGTCTTCAGATTTGTTAGAAGTTTTCGAGAAAAATCGAGCAAAAAAATTTCCCACCTGAATGCCTTTGTAATAGTGACTTTTTTGACGTTGTGCATTAGTGCTCATGCGTGACGGGCTGAGTTTAGTAACCCCTTGAAGAGAACTCTAATTGCGAGCTGTCGTGTTAAATGATCGGAGATTGATTCGTTGCTGGCGGCTGTGTTGCATAACTGTACTACACTATTTTTGCTTGTTTTAATGTTTACATGTTGTGGAATTTGTGCCCATGAAAAGTTTGCTTGCAAGTTGAGACCAGCAGCAATTGAATACAGCCAATAAAAATCTCAGCGTGCATTAGTAATTGTCACAACTCTTTGGCATCGTAATTGTGAAAATAATGTTAAATTAGAGTCAAACCTAAGCGAAATTTAAACGTAGTGTAATAAAAAAAACTTTTGTCTTTCTTTAACACCGCTGGCTACAATCAGTCTAACTTACTGAAAGTCTAACAGTTTCAAATCGGGTTCTGAGGGCTCTGGCTCACACGAAGTTCTTTTGTGGCTAATCTTCGTCCTGCTATCCCTCTTTTTTTAATATTCAGTAGCTATCGCTGTCTCAAGTCAATCAAAGCTCTTATGGGTCACCATTGTTTATTATTATACACAATATTACAGCATCAGTGTATCACATTATTGTAGTTTTAAGGGCTTTTGCAACAAATACTGCTTTTGCAAGTGTACAGGGCGTTTTTATTGGAGTTAATAATAATATGCTTCATAAAGCTGTAGTGAATTAGTAAGTAACTAAATAAACCACCTTTTAGATTGAGAAGCTGTTGTTCCTGTTGAAAGAGAGATTGCAATCAATTGGTTTCTGTAATTGGCAAGATGCCAAAGATGCATTGTCTTAAAGCATCTGCTCGAATGTTATCGGCATACAGCAGATTTACTGCTTCTTGTGACCATTTCCTTTTGCAGTAATATTTACGCAAAAAAACAACCTGTAGTTAGTGAATTTATGCCGGCCGGGAATTGCGCAATAATATTTTTGTTTCGTCGTTTTCTTACTTTGTTGCTTTTCCCACGCGTGTTTTAATTTTGTCAGTAACGACGCTAATTTTATAATGTTAGTTAGGAAAATAAATCGGCTTGCTATGTATTGAGCTGTGAGATTGTTTAAATCATTGCACAGCAGTACTACACTAAACCGTAAACACCTATTTGCAAAATTTTGGTGTTCGATGTCGCTTTGAAAGTATCGTATCAGACTTTCACCTCAAGATGAATAATTGAACTTTCTTTTTTCACGAAACAAGAAAGACAAATTTATTGAAACTGCAAAGTTAGGATTAATCCTGTATCCACTCATAAATATTAAAGTTTAAAAGCTTCAACTGGGTGGCGTACTGAACAAACTGGTGCAGCTAAAGTGTATTACAGATGGGGGTCTAGGGGCACAGCACCCTGCTAACTGAGATTTTCGAGAAAAATAGCCTTTTCAACGCCGTTTGGATCCCCTTTCGCACGTTTTTAAAGACATTAGACAGACTTAAATTGCTAAGATTTGGAAGCCAGTTGAAGAATTAAATTGCCCAGACCCTTTAGCCCCCCTTTACATAAGGTCAAGTGCAAACTTGTTTTAAGGCTTGCATTTTTTAGTTAAATTTATAAGTGACTTGGCTAAGAAGAGGGAAGCAAACCTAGCTACCCCTAGTTGCGCCGCTACAGAGAATAAATCCTAACTCAATGTTTAACCTCCTTTAAAAATCAGTCATTTACAGGAATAACACTCATTAAGGTTTGTGGGTTAGCCGTTTAAAAGTAACGAGAGCGAGGCGTAGTAAAATAGAACAACAAAACAAAAACATGCAAAAAAAAAATCAAACAAAACAAAACTCAAACGTGACTAAGAGTATGATACTAGTGCGAGTTTACAGGTTGTACTGCAGGCAAGTATACAGTAGGGCAATGGTGTTAGCAAAATTTTTTAAGGGAAAGGATCGTGTGGGCTTTTATAGCTCTTGTGCCGATATGGGAGCTATACTGTCTCAGCAACTTTTAGTCTCTTTGGTCCACGTTTTTCAACTTTCGTAGAAATATATTTTTGCAAAGTTTTTTTTACAGACAAATTGAATATGTGTCCAGACGCGTAGTCAGAAATCTGCAATGAGGGGCTGTTATGGGGGTCTGAGGGCGGAGCCTCAGCGCTCGAAAATTTTGCATTTTTCGGCAAATACCTTAATTTTAGGCCATTTTGACAAAAATTAATACTATTAAAACGGAGTATAAAAATTAGCGGTGCAAGAACATGATGATACTGGTTGTATAGATGGGCTATGCGGTAGGTATTGCTACAATTTCAGTTTTCTTATTTATAAGCTGGTAATTCATAAAATCCTTTCCCGGTAGTTCAATAAAACTCTCAAGAAATAATTTATTTTGCTAATATTTTGTAGAAAAAGATATAATTAGGGGGCAGGGCCGTGCCTAGGTGGTTCGCCTCCCCCCCGAAAACTCAAGAAGGGGCCCCCTACGAATCGCTTAAATTTGCACATTTTTGCAATCGGCTTTAATAGTCACTTGACTTTCACATATCTAGGACGCACTGCTTTTCTAAAACCAGAATTGTACACGAAAATTTACAGTTAAATTTACATTAATGAAATTCAAAATATAAAATAAACCTGTACAATCAATAAAATTATCGTTTGGAAGTGAGTTTTAGTGAATTCTAAAGACCATTAATACTGTATTGTTACAATGCTATGTGAAAAAATAGTTTGGGTACTGGAGCTGTAATTATGAGTTAAAAATGCGATCCTTGTAAGCTGCTGTAGTGACATCAATGATCCTGAAAAGATCTGTACTGAACTCTTGGAACTTAGGATTTAATGAAATAAATTTCAGCTTGTTTGCTGACATCCAAGCGCGTAGCCAGAAATTCGCAATTAAGGGAGATTATTGCGGGGGTCTGGGGGCGGAGCCCCCAGCACTCGAAAATTTTGCATTTTTTTGAAAAAATAACTTAATTTTAGGACTGTTTTAATAAAAAATAATGCTTTTAAAACGTGCCAAAAAAAATTGGCAGCGCAACATGATTTGACAGATTGCATTAATGAGCTATGTGGGAGGTGACTAATGATAACATTGTAGTTCTCTTGTTTACATGCTGGTAAATCACAAAATCCTATTATTCAATAAAACTCACATGGAGTAATCTATTTCGTCTATATTTCATAAAAAAAATAATTAGGTGGAGGGCTAATGGAAAGATATTTGAAAGAATTGATTGGTAATTAACTAACTCTGAACAGCCCCCCGCCCCCTACTTATTTCTGAGTTTATAATATATTTTTTGATAAAGCCTATGTTTGGCGTTTTTACACTAGCGATGAAATTTGATTGTTTATTTTTGGGCATTTTTCAAAGTTTTCATTGATTTAAGACTTTAATTTTTGAAAAATTATCCCCCCCTGAATGTATGTTTCAAAAGATGCTTTAAATCACTCTATAGTCCATTTCAGCGCAAAAAACAGTCTTAGAAGAGCTAAAAACGTGGCATTTTCATTATTCTGCATTTTGGTTGACAGACCAATGGGGAGAATATAGTCCCCCCGCCCCCCTGGCTACGCTACTGCTGACTTCTGAAAGCAATCTGACTGTAACAATAACTAGACTGACTCTGGACTGGCTTTGGTAAGCTGAACATCTGAATTGATTAACTAGCTAAGACAAAGCGATTGTGATTCTATCACACCGTAGATGAAATTGTAACGCTGCTGCAGGAACATACAGATACAGCGTATTTTCAGTATCTTATGCAATTTGAAATCGACAATACGCTTTAATTTTGTTTTAAATATTGCAAAACATACTAGCACTGATCAACAATATCAACTTTTAAAGTAGTAGTAGTAAAGTAAAAAGTGGGGCCCCCATGTTGGCTGGGGCCCCCCAGACCGGGGGGTTCGAGGCTGCCTTGACACGGCCCTGTTTGGGGGCTAATGGAAGGAAGTTTGAGAGAAACGATTGGTAATTAACAAATACTGAATAGCTCCCTCCTTATTCCGAAGCTTACCTATGTTAAGCATTTTTCAATGAGCGATCAAATTTGTTTACCAATTTTTGGCCATTTTTCAATGTTTTTTTTCTGATTTAAGAGTTTTATTTTAGACGAATTAGCTCCCCCTCCAAACGTTTCAAAATATGCTTTAAGTCGTTTTTGAGTCTATTCCAGTGCAAAAGACAGTCACAGAAGTGCTGAAAACGTGGTATTTTTTTCTGCATTTTGGTCGGCAGGCCGATGAGGGGGCTATAGCTCCCTCCCCCCGCCCCCCTGGCTATGCTAGTGCATGTTTCTCTTATTTACAGTAAATCACTTTCAATCAAACTAATATTTATAACTCGATTTCATCACGCAAGTATTTATTTGAACAGAATTATATGGTGAACTTCAGAAGCCACAAATTATTGTAATTTAAATTGATTATAGAATAAATATTAAAGTAGAGTCGAATAAAACGCTTGAATTGAATTTTAGTATACTCGTTTATACTGCCGAACCAAGTATTAATTCTGAGAGGTGGAGCATCCATCCATATTTGATAGTTTACAATTGTTAAAATCAAAATATGATTTCACAAAATTTTTATTCTCATTTTGGGGTTGGCGTTGCAAAGATATTCAACAAAATACAAAAAGATATACCCCTAAAAAGTTTTTGGAAACCCTAAATCAGATTTCGCAGCCTGAACATCCAGAAACAAAAGAGACTACATCATATTTCCCCTTCCAATAATATCACAGTCGTGACCTATCAAATTTTGGTAAAACCCTCTCTTTTTCTGGAAATTCAGGCTGGAAGAACAAACTCAGGGATTTCAAAAAATTTTTCACGGAATACCTTTTTTGTATTTGTTGAATGTCTTTGTTACCGCAGCCCCAGCAAAATAAAAACAAAACATTTCAAAAATTAAATTTCAATTTTAACGATTGTAAACTATCGGAATTAGCTGGATGCTTAACCCCTTTAATTTTTATTCCGCGTGATCCCTGATCTATCAGCATCTGACACCAAAAATCCACTTTATAACTTTGTGCTGGTCGTATTTTCGCTCTACAAGTTTGGCATTTTTAGTCAGTTTTTGCAAAAAACCGGTTGGCAGTCAACGTGTTGAAATATTTAGATTAGACCAGTTGGCAGCGTGGTTGAGAGTTTAAAGGCATCGTTTCTACGACGACCCTGATCGCATGACTTTGGTTCTACCCTTAAGCGTCGGCAAAGGGGGCGGGGTGGGCATGCCTCCTCTGGATTTTCACACGCGATGCCGTGAGTCCTTGAACAAGCCCTAGTTTTGCGGAACCATCTCAACTATTTCCGATCATTTAAGTTTCTTTCTTTGGTGCGCTGGTCTGCGCTTAGAAAGAGGTCATGGTTCTGTACCCACAAAACGTTTAATTTTGTGAATAGTTTAAAATTGTGTTTCGCGAAAATTAATTTACGATTCAAATTTTGTGCCTAATCGCTTGCTGATGTTACATCCTATACGAGCAGTTACTTTGTCGAGAGATTTTAAGGCCGAAGCTGAGCAAATTGACAATATCCAAAAACCTGAAAAATTTTGCATCGAAGCACTTACGTGGTATGATATGTGGAAGCATTCAAACGAACTTGAATATGTTAAAAACCAGCTTAAAACCTTGAATATGTTAAAAACCTATTTGAAAAGTTCTATCCCTCTGTTCGACATGCATTGTTAATTGCTTTAACTTTACCATCTACTACAGTACTATCTGTACTGTAGGGGGTTGTTTCAGGACTCCAAGGCGCGTACATAAAAACTTGGCTCCGAACAACCTATGGGGAAGATCGCACTAGTGGACTGTGTATGATTAGCGTAGGCAGAAACAAAGTCAAAGAAAACATGCAAGAAATCACAAAGTCATTAACGATTTCGCTTCTCAACCTAAACGACTTCAATTACTATCTATTCACGACGTTTAAAAGGTATTTTTAACACTGGGTATTTTTGCCAGGGCCTAAACGAGAGTGGTTCAGCGAGTACATGGCACTCGGCTCTACAAACGTCTGTAGTTTGGCGCATAGGTGCAGACCCAACCACTTTTTTGAGAGAAAACTGGAATGATTTTAGGCGCACGACTTTTGGTTTTTACTAGCGCATATAATATTTGTTTTACAACTTTTTCTATTTGGCCAAATGTTTGATCACCACAAAAGCTTCGCGGCATACGGGGCAAGGCCAACTTTTGAAATTGCTTTTGAGGGTACTATTTTATAAGCCTGGACCAGAAAAAGCAATGAAACAAAGAGTAAACATAAGTCATCGCCTTTCTTAAAAGGAAATATGCCGTTATTTCTTTCATATTATTAATAGCGGTATGTTGAAAACTTGTTGCTTTGCGTAGTTTTAATGCAGATATATAAATTTAATGGGCTATATTATTATTTAGCTGTTTGAAAAATATGTTGCAGCAAATGGCAAAAGGCACCTTTAGACTCAATAAAATATAGGGAAAAAAATTTTTTGGATCCGAAATACTGCAAGCACAGTCGGTAGTTTAGTGCGTTTGAAGTTAAACAGTAGCGTAACCGGGAGGGCGGGGGCTGTAGCACCCAATTGGCATGCTGAATATGGAAAATACCACATTTTTAGCACTTTTAAGACTGATTTCTGCTCTGAAGTAGAAAATAGTCCCCCTCCCATTGGCATTTCCAATTTTAGGTAAAATCCTTTTCTTTTCGGCTTTCAATTGAATTCGGACAGAGAACTTGTTCCAATTCCAGGAGAAGACCTTTCTTCATTTTTTATTTTGGTCTTCAACTGCTTTTGGACGAAAAATTGTTCGAAATTCAAGTGAAGACCTTTTTTTCGGCCCTAGACTTCCGTAATAGCCCCCCCCCCCCTTGCAGATTTCTGGCTACGCGCCTGAGTTGAAAAAGCCTTTTAGCGATTAAACGCAAGATTTTATAAAGGGAACTAGTTGCCGGAGGATTGCAGTACAGTAGTATCGTTGCCAGAAAATGTTAAAGGAAAACTGTTTTGCTACATCTGCGATATCTTTTTTGTAAACAATTTTGCCGTTGCCCTTGTCCAATCTACATCTTAGGGCTTGCCCTGCCCCTGAAATTATTAGGCCTATAGATATTCGCAAAGCGAGCTTTGAATAAAACAATACAAGACACATTTATCTATAAAGAAAGTTGAGCTAAAAATTTATATGCATATTAACCAAAAGTTCATTACACATAATAACTGCCGAAGTAAAATTTTTATTGCTTTCAAATAAATTGATTCTGATTATGGTAATGTATTGCAAGTTTGTTTTTATGTTTTTTTGTAAAATGGCAAATATAAGTAGTCTACTTTGAAGCATAATATGCTGTTACAAATGATAAAGTCTTTCTAACCCAGTCTTGCAATATGTGTCAGTTTGCCAAACCGTTTCTCGTTAAAGCTTAATTCTTAAATTTGAATATCTGCCAAGACTTGCCAATCTGAACCGTTTTGTATTTTCTGCACGGCGACGATGCGGAGTATTATAGCCATTTTCAATAACGTGTAGGAGAGCTGTACCAAACTCTCCCAATCCCTTTCTCCTTCTCACAACTGAGCACTTGAATCACTGATTTTTAATGGAATTCATTATTATATTGAATAAAGAAAAATACAGAAAAAAAAACAAAGTAGTCTCAAAATACGTTGTAAGGGCCAATTCAGGGCCTTTCTTCTAATCTACAACTTTGTTTCCTCACAGTCAATAGTCAACTCCATAAACAAGAATGGAGAGAAAGGAAAGGGAATCGCAAAAATGCAATTTACCCAAATTAAGCTGCATTTAACACGTCTCACCGAAAACTGACACTGTTCACTTGAATCATTTTTTGTCACTACTCAGCTCTCAGGTTCCAAGCACGTTTAAATAGTTCCAAGTCGTAAAAACACGAGGCATCGCCTTTTGTCTAGCATCAAAGGCCAGAAATTAACAAACAAAGGCTGTCAGCTGCCAGTCTACAACTGCCAGTCTGCACAAATAATGCACAAAAAGAACACAACGATTCTAAATACGATCTAATTAGCCTTTGAAGGTCTTTGAAGATGCACCTTTGAAGATGTGCTAATTAGCAGCTTATTTTCAATAAAGGATAATAATTAGCCGACTCAGTAGTTTAACTTAAACACCGATTAGACAATGAAAAATAATCTTTTCGATTTACTGTAAGTCACAAGATTGCAAAATCCAATAATTAATCAGACACAAATGCACAAACAAAGATTTAAAATTGGGTCTTCAGTCATTAGTTGAAAGCGGGGCAGATTATTTTTAATGATTTTAACATATGCTGATGATAGATAATTTGCAATGCTGATTGTAAATCCGTTGAAATGGCTAAGGGCCTTGCATAGGCTCTCCTAAACCTCCCAAATTTCCAAAATATCTTTCATTTTTGGTTGTTAATACTGGCTCTATTAGTATTGCCCGCTTCCCCTGAAAAATTTTCTGCCAACGCTTTTGGTTCTACTCGCACTCTGGTCGCGTTGTTCCAACCTTGGATAAGACGTTTTACTTTGATTACCCCTGATTGGTGGCTTCGAACAAGCAGCAAATTTATGAGGCATCAAGAAGTCAAACGACCACCGGAAAGCTTGGAATACGGTCAACTCCAAAGCGATTGAGAACAATTCGTCCAAAATAAAAGCGCCACCATCGCTTCCTCGTGAGTGGAGGATAAATGGATCAATCAATCACATGTATTAGAATAATTTTATATTAAGTTCTTGCGAGTAGCGCTATATGAAATACCATGGCATGCATAAGGCAAGGTTGGAAGTCGATGCTGTTGAAAAGCAAAGACGAATCGAAATCGATAATATTCATACAAAAAGCAAAGAATTGTTGATATTTGATATCAGAAACAAAAAGTGAAGACTAAAGATTAGTAATCGATGCCGAAATGGCAACAAAAATTTTTATTCTATTTTTCATTCGATTGCACTAAAATTTTTGCTGTATTTATCATTAAATGGAACTTGTAAGTGGATAAACTATAATTACTGTACTAAAGAAGATATAAATAAAAACACTCTTTTAGGATAGTTTGGTAGAGCAATACAGCATGATGTAAGCTTAGGCAGACTCAGCAAGAACAAAAAGCTAACTTTTTCATTAACTCGTTAATCCGTTAAAAAGTTTTTTCATGTTAACGGACTAAATTAACTTCCGTTAAGTTTGGTTAACGGACTAAATTAACTTCCGTTAAGTTCTTTTAACTTCCGTTAACGTTTTATCGTTAATTTCTCGCACCATTTATTCATCGTACCGGTACAAACCAGTTTGCGCAGGTAAAACTTATTGCGTATTAGCACGAGTTTTATAGAAGAGAGCGAAAAAAGGAGCTCTTTTTTGTGGCAAATTATAAGCTGCAGCCTCGTAGGTCTACTAATTATCGCTGTTCACAATTTCCAAAAGTTTTCCCAATGCAGCTTCGTTAGTGCATTCGAACTTATTTCTATCTTGAAATTATATTAGACTTTAAAATGTAACTACTAAGACACAAAAAGACCACCATAGCAATAAATATTTCCGTACAATCAGCTCAACAGTGTCAATACGTGTTCTAGAAGCGAGTGAATAAAAAAAATCTAAATTACACGCAAAATGTTAACGAATTAACGGACTTTATTAACTTCCGTTAATTAAAGCTGAAAATAACGGATAACGTTAACGGAGGTGTGAAGTTTGTTAACGGACTAGTGGTTAACGAAGCTAATGTTTTGCAATAACTTGCCCACCTATGTCGAGAACATGTAAGCAAAAAGCATAGAAAAGGCGATAACCGATAAAAAGAGAAATTGAAAGCAAAGAGTCTGCGATAACTGATAAGAGAAAAGCAAAGAATGTAGTATCGATTATCGATTACTACTCGATATTTACAACCTTGGCATAAAGGCTGGGTTACCAAACTTTTTTGAAGGAATACCAAATGAGACTAAATTGGTGAAGATGCCCGCGGGCAGCAAATCATACTAAGACCACTGGTCGATGTGCAAGTAAGTGTACTGAACAGAATGCTGAACACCATTAAAAAAAAGGTCCTCGACCTAATTTCGATGCATTTAGGACTAATTTTAGGTTTTAAAAATATTTTTTGGCTGATTTGCTTGCGTAAATCCAGAGAAATTTTGGTCGGAAAGCAAATTAAGACTTCAGGGCGGACGGGATAAAATTTTATTTCGAGCAGCAATGGCCAGCGGGCAGGAATTTGGACATCCAAAGAATTAGGATGTCTTTTCTTACACATGTGGTAAAGATGGATTACTGGAGGTCAGCGTTTAGAGATTTTTATGACTTCTTAACAAAAATAACTCAATTTTGAGACTATTTTTATTCAAATTTCTCAATCAAAGATGTGTGCAATTTTGGCAATGCAAAACTTAGAGTTCATTTTTCTTAGCCTAAAAATTTAGAAGCTTTTAAGAAATACAAAACTACCGTATTTTTGAGAACAAAGATAGCTAAAAAATATCTTTTTTGCACAAATTTAAATCAACCGAAGAGTAATCTTCAAAAGGCTGTCGTGCATCGACTAATCTTTGGATCAACGCGCTAATGAATTTTGATGTCTTTTATGCATCGAAGTACTTTCATATGTAGTGTAACACTGTATATGAGGGTGGTACATCCCACAATTTAGTGAAGAACCTACTGTTCCCTTATGTCAGAGGTCCAGGCGCTTCGCCAGCGGGGGGGCAATGCCCCCCCGATTTTCGTTTTTGCCCCCCGATTTTTTTTTGCCTACCCCACGGTATTATTTTAAGTTGGTGTTTTTGGGCGGAAAAAACGTTGGAATTTGCGATTTTGGCCAAAAAAAGCCTTAGGATTTCGGCAAAGACCTTTTTTTTTTTTTGGAGATCACCAGCTTTTGGTCGGAAAATTTGCGATTTCGGCCAGAAAAAGCCTTCGCATTTCGGCGAAAACCTTTGCCCCTCTAATTTTAATTTTGCCCCCCCCCCGATCTCGCGAAGCTGGCGACGCCCCTGCAGAGGTCGGCAACTTTATGAACTAACAGGCCACATCCAGTCTTAACAAGGTTCCAGCGGGCCTCCACCATTCCTGCAGACCAATAAAAAAGGTCTTCGCCAGATATTCATGCCTTCTTTCGGGCGAATTGACGGCGAAGACTCAAAGAAAGGAAAAGGTTTTTCGCCAGGGTATGAGAATCATTTCGGCGGTTTCTTGGTGCTTATCTAACATTGAAGAAAAAAGGTCGCGGGCCGGATGACAATAAAAGATTGCGGGACAAGTAAAATGCCTTGCGGGTCGAAGGTTGTCGACCTTTGCCTTATGTGGTATGATATTTTATGTAGCATATGTTTGTGTGTTTCTTTTTTTTCTTGTGTGTGTGTGTTTTTGAGCTATGCTATAGGCGATTCGCCAGCAATAAACACCAATTATAATAATATTAAATAATGCAGAAAATCGACTTTAATACTGCAACACGCTAGTATTAAAATTAAATTGTTCATTACACTCGCTATATTATGCCGAAGCGTGTAACGAGTTTGCGTGGCCATATTCGCGTCATTGCGCCCAAATAACTCGGCTTTTTTCAAGAGAATGTTGCTGCCAGTCACGTAGCTAGAAATCTGCAATAGGGGGCTGTTCCGGAGGGTCTGGGGCTAAAACAAAAGGTTTCCACCAAAACTCGGAACCGTATTTATATCCGAATTCTATCCAAGACCCAAAAAAGGTCTTCAACTAAAATTGGAACGGTTTTTGTCAGAGGTGGAGTCCTCGACGACGTCCATGACCTCGAGGACACATTTTGAAGTCCTTGGCCTTGGCCTCAAAGGTCAAGTCCTTGGCCTTGAGACCTCAAGTCCTCGATAATATGCCTGTCCTAGGCTCGAGGACAGCACTATTTTTTGAATTGTTAAAATTTTGTGGAGCGCCTGAAAAATTTTTAGGAAGACGTATTTTTGTGGAGATCGCCTGAAAAATTTTTGTAAAGACCTTTTTTTTTGAAGAGCGCTTGCGCTTATGTCCTTGGTCTTGGCCTCGAGCATTCCCGTCCTTGGCCTCAAGAGTGTAGGTAAATGAGTTTCAAGACGGCCTTGTAGGAAATAGATGCAACCGATCCTTTGGCTTGACCTTAAAATTAACAGTGTTCGACGTTACGCCGTCGGTGATTTCTTCATGGGACCGCCTTGTAGCTTGCCAGTACCTTTTTTTATATGTAAATATTTTTTTAAGTAAATGTTGTTCAGTTAACAACATTGCTTGATGCAGTTGTGGGCGGACGCTTGGGTGTAAATTTTATCCCGCCTACAGCAACATCTGATTTCGCAGGCCCCGCCTCGGACTGGGCTGCTTTTGATTGAGATTGTAGTAATTGGGGTTGGGTGGGTAACTTTAACCTAATTTTTTGTTTTGTTGTTCGGCCTGTGGCGTCGGATGTGCCAGTGGGTGGGGAGATAGTGTTGTTCAAGTGCTTTCCTACTTTGCGTTATTCTGTATAATAATTTATTGCCAAGTTTAAGTTTACGCCTATTACAGTTACGTATTGCTATAGGTGCAGTTGACTAAGATGACCGAGTGGTCTTTTCACTGATTCCTTCCTGCGTACTTTTAACGTTTGGTAAAATAAACTTGACTTGTCCTCGGAAGGGCTGTCCTTGGCCTTGATCTCGGATTTTTTTGTGTCCTTGGTCTTGGCCTTGGCCTCGAGCCTTGTGTCCTCGACTCTACCTCTGGTTTTTGTATCTGAAGTCTATCGAAGCATAATCACTAAGTGGCATAGGTGGGCAAGTTAATGCAAAACGTTAGCTTCGTTAACCACTAGTCCGTTAACAAACTTCACACCTCCGTTAACATTATTCCGTTATTTTCAGCTTTAATTAACGGAAGTTAATCAAGTCCGTTAATCCGTTAACATTTTGCGTGTAATTTACATTTCTTTTTATTCACTCGCTTCTCGAACACGTATTGAGGCTGTTGAGCTGATTTTAAGGAAACATTTATTGCTATGGTGGTCTTTTTGTGTTTTGAAAGTTACATTTTAAAGTCTAATCTAATTTCAAGATAAAAACAAGTTCAAATGCACAACGAAGCTGCTAGATATTAACGATAATAACCTTAACGGAAGTCAACAGAACTTAACGGAAGTTACTTTAGTCCGTTAACAGCACTTAACGGAAGTTAATTTAGTCCGTTAACATAAAAAAACTTTTTAACAGATTAACGAGTTAGTGAAAAAGTTAGCTTCGTTATTAACGGATTAACGATTAACGGACTTGTGCCCACCAACGCTAAGTGACTATGATCGAAGACATTTCTAAGCACAAGTTGAATATCTAAACTTTTCAAACCTTTAAATATTTTTGAATAATGCACCAAAGGTTTATGGATCAGTAACCATATCTGTGGTTTTCCTTTTAAGCACTAAACTGTTGCCCTGTTTACAAGTTAGTTTATAGTGTTTGCTTACTATAAATGTTGTCCAGATGTGATTGGCTGCAAATGGCGTAATTAGCCTAGGTCTTACAAATGTTTGTCAACCTCGTACTGGCTCGTGTTTTTTGTTAAGAAGCTTATTTAAGGCGATATTTGGAAATATCTGTTTTAACAAGAGTCGGCTAAAATAAACTAGGCCTATTCAAGAAAAAAGCTGAAACTCAAAGCCTGAATTTGAATCTTACGGTAATTTTAGAAACTGGAAGGTTGGAGATTCGGTATCAACTTGGTATACACTGGGAACCTGCTAAACTAACACAACGTACTCAAAGCTGTAGCCTGTTGGGTACCTGTGAATGCTGATGCTTAAGATATTCAACTGAAAAAATATAAAACTAGGCCTACCTGTAATAGTCAGGTGTAAGCCACTATTTCTCTTTTTTCCTACATGAATACAGAATAGACTATACCTGATACTATGGAATATCTAACATGGTCTACACTTCCTCAGCATATTTTGGTTAACGTTTTTTCATATCTACCTGTTAATGACAGGTTGAGAGCCAGCCAAACTTGCAAATCCTGGTCAGAGTGCTTTCACAGTCCCTTACTTTGGAGTAAGTTTGTATTTAAATTTGACACTGACATTGACAGTGAAGGAAAGGCAATAAACTGCATTGAAAATTATTGCGGAGTACTAAAAGATGTTCAGATTTACATTAACCAGTCACAGAAGATCAGCCGTGATAGAGCTTGTTATGTGATGGATGAGCTCACTGCTTTGTCAAAGAAAAAGCTTCAGAAATTTACTTTTCATTTCACTGGTGTGAATCCACTTTGTTTCAATGGTCGTGAAATGTTAAGTAAGCTAAAAAAGCTGTTTTCAAGAGACTCCGGCTCAGAAATTGTTTTTCATCTTTCATTTGTTGATTTAAATCATTGCAATATTGCTTTTGACAATGAGTTAATCTCAATTTTTGCAAAGCAACACCATGCATTAAGAGTGTTCAAAATGCAAAACTCCTGTTTAATTGATAATGTGACCCCTACCAGTCTTCTGGAACTGGCAAAAAATTGTGTTGTTTTGGAAGAGTTGCACACATTTTACCATTCTATAAATGCTGATGTTGTAAAGGCTTTTGCAGAAAAGGGTCGAGCTCCTTTTAAACATCTGTCATTGCTGTGTAACAGAAGTGATAAATTTAGTGATCTTATTCCCACTGAAGCATGGAATGAATTTAGCTCATTTAATCCCACAGCTGAGGTAACAATAAAATTTCATCATTCAATGCCTCATCATATTATTATACCTTTACTTTGCCCTGGAATGCCTTTAGTGGCCCTTGATTTAAAGGTGTATGCTTGGCTAGCAGAGGAGTTGGCCCACATTGCTGCAACGTTTTCTTCAACTCTAAAAATTTTGAGTTTTCACCCTAGTATGGATTGGCGGCTCAAAGCTCCACCAGGAGTGGAGCCTGCTTTGTTGGAGTTGGTTTCTCGTTCTGATAAACTGCAAGAATTATATTGTTTTTGTGGCTTAAATTATGATGCAATCGAAAAAATTAAAAAAATGAGAGCCTTGAAAAAAAGTACATTGTATGTTTACAATCCTACAGCAAGTAACGATTCTCCATATCCTGCAGTATCATAAATTTTATGTGAGCTAAAGAAAGGACAATACAGAACAAATCTGAAATGAGCCTAGTGTGTTAAAATTCTAAGCTTCGAAAATTATTCAGTGCCATATGTTTTATGATTTGAAGACTTACCTTACAATGGTAAGAAATGTTATTGTTAAAAATAAATTGATAAAGAGAGTAGAAAGAGGGGAAATAACGATTTAGAACTTTTTTAATGAGGTTTATTTGTGACAAATTGGAGGATGTAAATCAAAATTGGAGTAGATAGAAACTTATCGTACCAGTATATATTGATTGGGTTGAAAGACAGACTAATGTGATGTAAGCTTATTTTTTCTTGAATTAAGTATTTTTTTAGAGTTTGTGTTAAATTTAGAATAAGTTAAATTGGTTATCTAAAATTTTTGTTTCAAATTTAGCTCAGATGTATATCAGATGTGGACCATATCAGTAGCATTTTAAAACTTGAAATAATGAACAATACTCCAAAAACTCACAAATTAAAAATTTTATGAAATACAAGTTTGAGTCTATAACTTTGTTCTAGTATTTTGGTTTGAGCAATGGTACAGGTGGTCTATGCATTTCTATCTATTATAATCTTTCTAAGTATTTCAAATTGATTGCAGTTGCACAGTAATATAATGGGTGTCGTTAAGTGTAAGCCGTCCACTTTTTTTTGTAAGCTCTGCGACTCATTTGTGAGTGTGCACACTCTCTTCTCTCATTTCTGCACTCATTAAGGGCTAAATTTTGGGGAATAGCTTAAAGTAAGGGTTCGATTTTGGGAAATGGCTTAGATTGTAGCGCTCAGTAGGATTAGGTTTAGATTTTGGGAATAGCTTAGGGTTAGACTTTGGGGAATAGCTTAGATTGGGGAGAGAGCGCACGCGCGCATACATGGGTCGCAGAGTTTCCGAGAAAAAGTGAGCGGCTTAACGACACCCTGATATAATATGGTACTTCTTTGAAGTCTCTTTCTCAATTCAAATTGTTTTGCAGTACTGGTACTGTACTTTTCATTTCTGGCAGTTCTAATTTAAATCTTATGCTATTCATAATGTTTTGTTAAGTAAGCTGGGGTTTTGCAACAGAGAAGAGAGTCTACTATACTGATATTTCATTGTGCAGTTTACCTCCTATTCCGATGTGTTGAAACAAATTCTTTGCAATGAGTTGTTTAATGTTAATAGCTTTTCGTAATTCTTGTAAACAAAGAATATTGTTTTTTTTTCATCACATCATTAATCCTTTAAAGTGCCATAGTTTAATATCTTAATTGTCTTGCGTTATTTCAGCTTGCTATTGTGTGCATGTGTTTTCATTTAAAACCAATTTGCGCAAAACCACACTAAAATATGGTTAATAAAGTTGTTCTGCTTGCTTTATTAGAGGTGACTGAAATGTAGCTGCTTCATAATAAAGCAAAATAAACAGCTTCATTTTATTGGTCAATCTTGGTTGTACTTAATGCTGTGATTTTGTTGATTTTTGGTCACTATTTAAGTGTATCATATTTTACATAATAGCCATCGATTAGTTGAACACAAGGTAGCACACTAAGTATCAGTTTAACTCTGCTGAGAGATTATGATACTCACTATTTTGTATCTTCAGTTTTATTTACTCACTACAGAGGGAACACTAGTCACTACAGAGGGAACTTACTACAGAGGGAACACTTTATTTACTCACTACAGAGGAAACACATCTTGGCGAGGCGATAGAATCGTAATCGCGACGATTTTGCTGCACACTGCACAAGCTTCACATCATTCAGAGTGTATACTTACGAACTAGCATATGGTGGTGTATTGCAGTGGATTACTTCAAAACCTGTTGCATAATAACTGAATTTATGAAAAAAGTTGTGTTTTTAATGAAATGGGCTATTCATGAATTTATAAGGAAATCACGGTTAAAACTTTGGTGTACTGTTTCATTATTATTTGCCGAATATTTTTTTGTGCCCTCTGCAGTAAGTGAGCTTTTTATGTTTCTCGTATATTTAATTGTTTCAGTGATGTGAGTGTGATTTAATGCAAATATCATTTTTTGATTGCTGCATACTTTTTAAGCTTTACATGGACTCTTTGAAGGGGCAATGACTATGGTATTAAGATGGGATTTGCCACTTGAATAGAGCCCACTATACATGTCTAAAATAACCCAGGTGACCTCAAATTATACTATTCATAAAAGCATTTTTATAAAGGTCCATGTTTTTATATAGTTTAAAGTAACTTTAATTATTTTAAAAAGGCACGAACGACTTCTCGACTTCTCAACGCAGTTGTATTTGTATTTTGACAGCATTATTCGCTTTCTGTGATGTTTGGGGATTTTTGTTTTTTTACTTGAACTAGAAGCACGCTATGCTAGCAATCGATTTTATCTGAATGTGTGTGTGTTTTTTTGGCTGAAGGTTTCGTGTTGGGTACTGTACTGTTTTTCGATGTGATTTTGCCAAAGTTCTTTTGAATGTTGAGTTAAGCAATAGTCACATAGATAGGGATTGTGGAAGAATGCCGTTGTACGCATTGAAAAGAACTTTCCGTAAAGGATAAAGCTAACGAGTTTGATGTTTCAAAACCTCAAAAAAGTTGAAGCATTGCTTTTGAGTTGTTAACTACTGTTTTTTGGTTTTGTTTTTAATTTACAATGATTGAAATCAGAACCGTGGAAAAGATCGGCTACTGCGGTTGCTCCGTTTTCTTAGTTCAGTTTCAGTTTATTTGTTTTTCCTTGGAAAGAGGTCTGTTAAAAAAACTAGCAAATTTTGATCAAAGTTGCCATGGTTTTGTTCTTCAAATGCGTACAGTACTATGAATTTGAAGATTAGGAAAAATCCTCAACGTTTTTTTTTTCATCGTTTTAGGTGTGCTGTTTCTCAAATTTAAAGAAGAAATGATAAAAATGAAAATGCATAAAAATACATTTTTTTTGCAGTGTTATCGTTTTATTTGTGAAGATGGTAGAAGTTAGGTTTTGATTTTTTTCTTTGATTATGTAGTCAAGGAACTTTGTCTGAATATTCATTTTTTGTTTTTCCAAAGCGCCTTTGTATTTTCATCGGTCTTGTTCGCCTTTTGTTACCGAATCTAATCAATTGCTTTATGTATGTAAACTTGTAATGCTCAATTTAAAACAAAGTTGCAAAGTTCATATAAAAAGAATCGCAGTATTTTTTTCTGATTGTTTGAACAGCTTGCAATGATGTTATCTATTAGTATGTATTATTTTGTCATTTGTATTTGATTACAATGCTTCTGAGTGCAGACGCGTCAGACAGAGCTAATTACCGTCCAACCAACCCCAAATTCTTCATCTTTGTAAATTAAAGTATCAACCCTGAAATCTGCAATATATATTTTTGGATTGACTTTTGTGGGCAAAGTTTGATATGTCTTCGTATAAGTAGCCTTGAGCCTATACATTACGAACTTTCACGTTCTGTTTCGTAATAAATTCCATTTTAGTAATCGTTTTCAAGCTTTATGACCTAATCACTGGCGCAACCAAAGCGGGCTTAAGCCCCCCATTCTTAGCCATCTTGCTAACAAAATTAACCCAAATATGGCTGCTGCTTTTGAACTTGGTTTCGACTTGGCTGAGTAAGTTAATTCTTGTAAAAGTGCTTCCAATTTTCAGCAGTTTTTCTTTCAAATGGTATAAAAAAACTTGCAAAATTTTATCAAAATGGCGTTAAAATGGTGGGTTTCTGGAAGATTACTAAAATCGCTCAGCGGCTTCCATACCCCAATATCCTCTGGCGGCTGGGGCTCTTCCCCTACTGATGCACTTAAGATGCATCAGTTTGTAAACATTTCGCGAACTGGGTGCGTTTTGCGATGCAGAAAACATTTACTTTTCGGCTGAAGCCTCCATTAGAAAAAACTTGATTGCACGATTAAACATAGAGAGCGTTGTTGTTGACGTTTGAACTCGAATATTCAAGTGATCCTGACCGCATTGGTACAGTGTATTGTAGTTTTTAAATTTTCTATTTTGGGGTTCACGTCAGTGTTTTTCTGTGTATATTTTTGGTTCCTTCAGTAGCGCCTTTGCATACGAGGTCTGGCTAAAAAGGATGGTTCAGTATTGCCATAGCTGTTGTAGACTAAAAGAGTTTGGATGGGCGTATATAGATTTGCCCGAATATTTGTTTACTTGCCTAAATATTGCGATGCAGTTTGCTTACCGGTTAGTTGCGAAAGTGTAGCGTTAGGGATAAATTCAATTTCCCAACGTCTACAGCTTCTTATTATTAGCACAAAAGTTACTTTTTCTTGAATCTTCTTTCTTCGTTAGTTAACGAATTGTTTCTTGGAAGTAATTTGGAAAACTAACAAACGAACTTCAACTGAACAATTTCCGTAAATCAATTTTTGGAAAAAGAAAATCCGGTTTTTAAAGCAATGCAAAATCAAACTTTACGCATGCTTGATGAGTGCAAAGCGCACGTACTATAAATGAAACAAGAAACAACACGTCATAAATCTGCAAAAATATAAAACCTGGTTCTAATTTAACCTGAACACTATATAAGGACGGAGCTCCGATCGCTCAAGAGATTTTTACTATTTTTAACAATAATACCAGTAACTCAATTTTAGCTATTTTTGTCCAAATTTCTGTGTAGAAGACGTCATTTAGTGGCGCAATTCATGCAAAACAAGCGTAAAAACAACTAGGGGGCTCAAGCTATTCCAATTTCCATCCCTCGTGTATGCGTGACCAAGGAATGAAATAAAGAGTTTTCGTAAACATGAGTGACAGTTGATGTACATGCACCATGGATGATAGCAAACGTTACAACAATATGGCATTGGCTAGAAAATATGTGAAATGTATAACCCCACTAGCTGCCTGAAATGCCACAGCGCTCCAAGCTAAACTTGTTTTACTATGTTATCACTTAACTATGTATGGCACAATCCCCCTAAAACATTTTGTGGTTGCTGTTTTTTTAGACTTTGACATAGCTCTAATGGAAGAAGCATTGCACCCCAACCCCCTAAACGTTATTGAGTGTGAAATAGAGCTAACTTTTTCTGTTTTATCTGAATTATGACCTTGAGTTAGACAATTTTCAAGGCAGTAATAATTTTGACCGGCTGACCCCCCCATTAACTGCTTAAAGTGCCAGGTGTCGTAGGCCTTTTCCATGTTTATGCTCCATTTTATTCTATTTACTCGGATTTTAACAAATTTTTCAAAGAGCAATCTCCCCGATTCTTGCTGCGCTTCTGATACTTTGAAACGCAGTCATGCAGGTAAGGTGAGCGCGCTGATAGTGGTGGAATATAGTTTCTATATTTTGCCACTGACGGCGAAACAGTGCTTAGGTTTCTTTAACTGCTGATAAAAAAATAGTTACCGGTAATTAATTTTTTTAAGGAAAATTATAAATTTTCCGATTAACATGTAATGCAGTTTGATCTGTTTCTAAGTTGGCCCGAATAAAATACCAATTTACCCGAACTGTTGAATAGCTTCGTACTCTTCTACATAGAAATTTGTGGCGTTCGTTCAGTCCTTATTGATCTACCAATTTTGGGTGTATCGAACCTCTATAATATTGTTTGGGATGGCCTAAGCAAGGTTTCTTTTTCGCCAGACCACCTAGGAAACTGCTGTTCATTTTAATTTATATTGTTCATGAAATGCAGTTTATTCTTTTCTTGATAATTTTTTGTGAAGATAATGCATGCAATACAATAAACTAGATTGTAAGATTACGTAATAATGTGGACTAGGTCGTTTTTTTCAAAGCACACCAACTTAAGTTTCTGAATTAGAAAAAATACAGTAGCCTATGTTGTAATGTATAGTACGGTGTACTGTACAGTGGATTTCGTCACAGTAAATTTTAAAGACTTCGATCGCCGGGACGATCAAAAACGGGATTTGACGAATTAGACAAGCTGACAAGTAAAGGCCAGTTCACACTGACGTCGCGATCGCGTCAGACGACGCGTTTTCAACGATCCTGGCAAAAATCAAGCACGCTAACATAGTTGAGTGGATTGCTATATTAAAGAAACCATTGTGTATTAGGCTCGCAGACGTGGTCAATTGCTGTAATTTAAATGTGAAAGTGATAAATCATGCGAGCAAAATGTACACAAAAGATATAAATTTTGCCGGGACCAACAACAATTTGACCAATTATGCAAATAAAATTCGGAACAAAATTTTCTACCACTTTTTACAACAGTACAAAAACCAATTTTACAAATAAGCAAGCATAACAGTGTAATAATTACAAAAAAAGTGCGAAGAAATACGCAATGTTCAAAATATGCGAACCAAGTCAACTGACTCCCAACCAGAGTTGTAAGTCGGGCCGGGCTTTTGGGGTCGGGTTCGGGCCTAAAATTGACAAAAATTTCGGGCTTGATTCGGGCCTGAGATATGATTCGAGTCTTCCGTTCACAAAAATATAATCTAAATAACTTGGCAACATTGCTAAATTTTTCAGACCTAACTTAATTTTTGGGTTTTTTCGGGCATGATTTGGGCTTTAAATTGGTTTTCGGGTTCGGGCTTATATTTTCGGGTTCGGGTCTGAACTAGTCGGCCCGTTTACAACTCTGCTCCCAACATTAAGGTTAGTTGTCAGCATAGGTGGGCACAAACCGCTAATCCGCTAATTAGCGAAGTTAACATTTTCATTAGCGGTTCCGCTAACGTTCAAAAATGTTAACGGACTGGTTATCGAAGCTAATTTTTTTTAGCCAATCCGCTAATCCGCTTGAAAAAAATAGTTGCAACCGTGGTTTCAATAAAGCAAAGTCTAAAATTTACCACATTTAGCCGTTTTTGCTTGGCAAATAAATATCTACTTCAAGTACACGGTGTAAGGCATTTTTAGATCAATAATTATTGCCGCAAACATCGTGCTTCGATATGATAATGCTTTTCTCGAGTTGTTTTATCACTCCAGTCTATGACATCATAATGCTCGCCTTGAGCAATCACGAGCCAATACGAGGTCAAAATTTTGAAACCAGCATTTCGAAAAAGTACGATTAATTGTTCATGTCATGTCGAACTTCAGTTAGTTTGTGTTGGCCAGCGGGCTGTCGTCCCGGATGGATTATCAATTTAGCACCAAGCTCTTTCATTTTTTATGCAAAGCGAGCATAATGCAGCATACTTTAGAAAGAGATAGCAGGATGATTAAAATATTGTATCTGGAAGCAAAGGTGCAGTTAAAGCCAGCTACAGTACGTTGCCGGATTGCCTTGGTTTTTGAGGCCGAACAGTCGGCTATGCCCGTTGTGGTTACTGCTTAGCAGTCTGACTGAAGAGTACAATAAAGTGGTTGGGCAAACGCATTTTTCATAGGAACAAACCATGTAAATTGAATCTAAACTCTGAACTATTAAAAAGGCTTACAGGTGAACATCGCCTATAATCAGGGCTGCCATCTATATGAACCCCAAAATAAGGACAACAGGGAAAATTATTAATAGATTGGTTTGGTTTAGTTCAGGGGTTCATAACCTTATTATCACCGTGGCTCTTTTTAATTTGAAAATAATTTTCCGTGGCCTTCGACCACAAACTTTTAAATGATCTCAAAAAAAAAAAATTCGAAGCGTCTGAGTCCACGATACTTTGCCACTTTTCAGGCGATATCTGAAATATTCTTCATGGTCTTGTTTCGATTTTATGCGAAGTTTCAAACGTTTAAAAAAAAAAAAAGAAGATAAGGTCATCTTATACAGTCTACAAGTTATTTCTTGCTAATTATTCAAATTGATCAATCTAATAGTGCCCGGTGTGAGAACCTCTACCCTAAAATAAAACAAAAATAAGAACATTTCTTAGAAATAAGGAGTAAGGACTAAAATATTTTCTAAGACACAGACCATCAAAATAAGATCAAATGTTAGAATTATGGCAGCCCTGTTTATAGCACAATCACGTTTAGTTTATAAAGGATTATAACAAAGGCAGTGCTGCCGTCGAAGATAGGCTCAGCCTACTTGCTTTATCCGTTGTTTTTCAGGATGCATGAGATCAGGTGTGGTCCCTAGCCCCAAGTAGGCCTACAGTCAGTATAAATTGTGTCTGCTAAAATTGATAAAAAAGCTACTAAATTTGAAAGTGGCAGAAAATGCAATAAATTTCTTGACAATTTCTGATTTACTGCAAACCTGAAGCCTACCCACTTGCTACTGGATAGATCCTTCACACTAACTTGTGGCGCAGAGATAAAAATAAACCACCCTCTTTCTCTTAGCCAAGTGACCTGAAAAACTTAACCGAAAGCTGGAAGCGTTCAAACGTGTTTTAGACGTGATCTTTAAGTAAGAGGGGGATTGAAGGTGCTGGGCAATTTAATTCTTTAACTGGCTTCCAAATCTCGGCGCATGAATTCTTCCAAATGGCTCTAAAAAAACAAGCAAATTTGTATCCAAATAACGTTAACATTCCTATTTTTCCCGAAAAATCACAAAAACAGGACGCTTTTGATGCACTTGTGTTGCGCTATAGTCTGTTTAGCACACTGTCCCATTGAAGCATTATTAGAATAAAAAATCTTTTGGTTCAATCTTCCTCCTTTCCCAGCAAAATTCTAGTTAAGCGCCTGCCACTGTTTACTGTTTAAAACAGTGGTTCTCAACCTTTTTTAATTACAGAACCGAATTTTCAACCTTGAGTTTGCTAGGAGCGGCATGCATTTAATCCAATTTTTTAAGTGAAAACTAAACCTAAAAAAAGTTGTTTGCCGCTTCGTTGGGATATTTTTCGGCCGAATTTAGGTGAAGAATGAAGACCATAAAAGAAAAAAAAAAGTTTTCCGCCAATTCGTTGTGTCATTTTTCGGTCAATTTTAAACGACGACAAAAGAAATAAAAAAGAAGTGTTCGTCATTTTGTAGCGCCGATTTTCGGCCCAAATTTGAAATTGACTTGGGATAATTTTCATGGAGTTAGTGAGAGCCACAGGAAGGGCAGTTGGGAACCGCATGCGGCTTCAAGAGCTGCGGTTGAGAGTCATGGGTTTAGAACCCATCCTCTTACTTGTTTAAGACAGCAGCACTGATCATAAGCTACATAACGGACAAAATTTTCAAGTCTTGATGGCTTAGAATTCTGGATAGCAGTGGATCAACTATGTATAAAATAAAGTAATTTTTTTTGGCAGAATTGATTATATGTATAACTGTATGTAGTTATGCTGTAAATGGACAAATCTACAATCATTAGCACTGATTCTGATGACTCCCAGGCCGAAGAACAACCGACCACCAGTGGATTATCACAACGGCCAGATCAATCACAAGCACTGGGCTCCACTGCTACTGTTATCGATGCGGATATCAATGCACAACATCCATGGCCACACTTGAAAAAGTACTTTACGTTGAAGGCTGTAAACAAAGATAAAACGCAATTACAGTTTGCATGCATTTTGTGTAAACCTAGAGAAACTGTTATAAAAGCGCATGCATCCAGTCTCTTCAACCTGAAATCCCACATCAAGAAAAAACATTCGACTCGAGCATAGCAATTTGAAGAAACAATAAAGGCGGGATCTAGTAGAGGTAAACATTTAAATAAAATCTGTTCTCAGACAGATGAACCTCCACCGAAGAAGACTCAAGTACAGTTAACCGTTAGTGAAACTTTAACAAGTCGCCGTGGCTCTTTTTGTCGAAATGCGGGAAGTCAGAAACAAGTAGATACAAAAATCGTGGATTTTTTTGTATGCAACATGATTGCCTTCAATGTAGTGGAGTCCTCTTCTTTCTTCGAATTAGTGAAAACACTATACCCTAAAACAAGTGTGATATCTCGCCGCACTCTGGGGAGAAGGGTGAGCAAACGGTATGATGAACTACAAAGTTATCTCGTCAGGCAAGTTTGTTGAATTTTTAACTGTTATTTAAGTTTCATGGATGTAGGTTCATATTTTATGGTTTTTGATGAGGTCCAGGACGTTTTTTCCTGTTTTCAAGAAGTTTTGGGTCTGCATTCAAAAAATTTTTCTATGGAAAAAGACGAATCTCGTACAACTATAGCATAGAATATAAATTATATTTCTACATAATGGCGTCATCTCGCAAGTCGCAATACATTCTGAATAATGAGCGAAAAAGCTTGTATACTGCCACGTCAAATTTGATTGAACTGCCCTACCACCGTTACATTATGTGCTTGAGGTATAAGTTGTTTAAAGACTAATTATCTTAACTGACACACGTCGCAACAAATCAAATAGAGTATACAGTATATGTTATATAGCTTGTAGGTTACTGTCGTTGTCTGTCTGTAAATATGATATCCTAATGCTACAGCAAGATATTATACTATAGTGTCCCAGGAATCGCACATCATGTATATAGATTGTTATGAAATACTGTACATACCATTATGAATAACAATGTTATTAATGCTAATCAAAGTAATCATATTAGTTGCTCTGATTGTTCATTCTATGCGTTGATAGATGCATCAACCGGTATAGTTTAGTAACATAATGCATGACTTCTGGACACCCTGTATAGTAGCACGCCACTAAACAGTACCCAAAAATTAGTTATACATTTTAGTTTGTTGTAACGATCATTGTAAGAGGCGACCAACCAGCCAGCAATTGTGGCCAACTCTGTGATGATTGGGTGCCCACTGGCCACCTTTACGAGGTGGAAATTGCCACCTTTCATGTTTCAATGGCGTTTCATGGCGCATTGACACAATGCTTCATCCAGTAGACAAAGACCTCCAAAGATAAGATTCGTGTCAAATTTCATGGTTAGAATGTCAGTTAGACATAAAAATTGTGTACTTTTTCTTAATCCTAATTCCCAATGCTGTAATTTGCAGAGTTTTGGAACAAGTGCCTTGGGTTTCCACAAGGGCAGATTGTTGGACTGCTCATCATAAATCATACTTAGGAATGACGGTCCATTGGCTTGACTTAAAAACACGATCAAGAAAGCACGCTGTTCTTGCTTGTTGTCGCATTAAAGGGCACCACACGTATGATGTTTTGGCAGAGACGATATCTAGTGTCCATTGCAAGTTTAACCTGTTGCAAGACAAAGTGACCAGAACTGCCACTGATAACGCTAAGAACTTTGCAAAAGCATTTATTCAATTCAGCAATGCAGCAGACGTTTTGCCAGACATTGTTGAGCCGATTGTGGATGAAGATTTGATCGTTGACGCGGAAGAGGATGCCAGTGGTGAAGAAAACTGTTTGGAGTATATTTCTATTGAGTTTGTGGTCGAGAAATCTTTCGAGAATATCACTGCAGATGACACGTACGAATTGCCTGTTCACACTAGATGTGCAGCGCATACGTTTAACGTAGTCGCTACTGTAGATGCTGACAACGCCCTTGATGATGGCCTATTCAAAAGTATGGACAGAAAAGCAATGGCCAAAGCACAGGCATTGTGGAATCACCAAAACCGTAGTACCGTAGCGGCAGATTTAATTTTAAATGAAATGAAAAGGAGGCTTGTGGTGCCTTCCAGCACAAGATGGAATTCCACTTACGACCCTATTGTTATTCTGAACGAGCTTTTGCAAAAAAACAGGGGATGTGTTCACAAGGTTATGAGCCTACTAAAATTGCACCTTTTCTCGGAATCCGAGATTAAACTACTAAAAGAGTACGCTTTGGTAATGTCGAGCTTGGCTAAAGCTTTGAAAAAAATTCAAGGGGAAAATCAAGCGTATTTCGGATCATTGTTGCCGATTGTAACAGCCACCGAGATAAAGTTAAAAGAAGTAAAATCTAAAGGACTTGCTTATTGTAGCCCACTCGTAGATGCCCTTTTGGCTGGCATTAGGAAAAGATTTGGGAAGCTTTTAGATGACGAACATTGCCTACTTGCTGCCGCGTTTCACCCCAAATTTCGGTTGTTTTGGATCGAAAAAGAGGACTTTGGCCTGTTTTTAAGAGTCAAACAGGCTATGATTTCAGCCGTTGAGAAGGGAGTAAGGAACCAACTGCGACAGGAGCAAACAAGCGATGAAAAAAACACGAGCAGCGAAAATGAAGAGGACGATTTTTTCGGCGCCATCACCCAACACGCTGAGGCCGTCGCAAACCTTCAAACAGCAACTCACAAAGCAAAAGATATTGTAAAGAAATGGCTTGACGCCTATTCTCATGATTCATTTGACGATGCAGTTTTCTTTAATGAAAAATTGCTGATTGACTTGTTCATAAAATACAACACTGCAATACCTTCAAGCGCTGCAGTTGAACGGTTATTTTGTTCAGCAAAAGACGTTTGCGAGCGAAAAGATCAACGCTATCTGATCAAAACTTTGAAAAGTTCCTTTTATGAAAGGAAACCAACTTCTTCTTGCTGATATGGAAGCAGAAAAGCAGTGATTTAATGATGAGGATTGCTACACAACAACGCTTTTTTTCTGCTGAAATTATATTTTAATGCTTTTTTTTTTGCGAAATTGTATTTTTTGCTTTTTAAAAGTAGTATATTTAAATATTTTTAGCATTGATTTTGTACTTCTGTATTTTAGCATAAGGTTAGATGAAAATAATTTTTCTCACTTTCACTCTCAAGCTTCAATACTGTACGAGCATCAAATTAAAATTTCAGAAATACGCCTAATTCAGTTCTCATATAAGCCGGGTAGACTGCTGATACTTATTGAGGCCCAGCTAGGACGTCTGAGATAGCCCAAAGATCGAGTATTTGCCTCTGAACAAGAATAGACCAGGTGTGATCCGAGTCGGCTCAAACCCAAAGGTTTTAACATTGGCATTCGCAGCTTCCCTGCTTGCCGCTAGGCATAAACGATAGTGTAGAATTTTACAATGGGTGTGAAAAGGGCGGAAGCTCGATTGCAAGACAGCAAAGGCCATTGTTACCTTATTAAGGCAACGTTGGTTTTCGGAGACTAACAGTACATTCTTTGGCGAAATTGCATGAACATAAATTTTTGAAACGAAACTCATAAAAAGATGGGAAAATCACTAAAAATCTTTTTGTATATGTTTATTTTTTTTAAAACAACACTTACTGTTACTTCAAAAAAACATGATAAAATCCCTTTAAGATCCTGTGTGTGGTTTTATTGTATTGCTAAGCATGCTTTTTTTGTATATTGTATATATAGTACTAGAGTAGTTATACAAAATTCCCATTTTTATTATTTTTAAAGTTATTGAGAAGCGACAAGCAGAGCTTGGCCAGGAAAAAACTTAATTCCCCACTATTGTTGAAAAAAATTCAGTAGACTACCGTTTGTTGTAATTTTTTCAGGAATATTTTCAAGAAAACAGTACTGTTGTGAGAAGCTGAAATGAAAAATTAAGGGATAAAGCTTCAGACTTCTCTTTTCATTATTTGTTTTAATTATACGAGGTAGAAGTGCTTATTTTGGTGATGTGCTTATTTCAGTCCTGTGCTTATTTCAGTAATATGCTAATTCGGCCACGAGCCCAAAACCGTGACAATATTTTCCTATTGAATAAACTTGGAATTTGGAAATTTTGGAGGTGCTATATGTCTAGATTTGGCTGATCAAATGAAAAATGCGATATTAAAATGATTGGTACAAGTTACGAAATTGATTTTTTGTTTTTTCCGTCTCGTATTGTACTTTTATGGTTAATTAGCGGATTAGCGAATTAGCGTTAGCTTCCGCTAACAAAAAATTTGTGATAGCGGATTAGCGTTAGCGAAGCTAATCTTTTTGATTAGCGGAATAGCTGTTATCGGAGCTAATTTTTACGTTAGCTGTGCCCACCTATGGTTGTCAGGCGGTTGGTTCTCTGTCAATTTATGGCGGTCAGTTGTTGAGGACCTCAAAATGCTGGACGGTTTTTTCTAGATGTTGACATAAACAGTTGTAAAATAATTAAGATACTGTACTTGAAAGAGAGCATTAAACTTTAGCTCAACTGTGCAGAGATTGCTTTTTACTAGCACTTAGAATGACTTGATAGTCGAGCTGTGGGCAATACAGTCGAAAGTAGTAGCAGGCTATATCTTGGCATTGCAACTATCGTTCGAAGAGTGCATTTCAAAACCTCGATATTGTTCTATCAACAATCCTAGCTAAATACGGCAGTTTCAAAACGGAGGCTTGGAAGGACACCCCCACCTACAGTATCGTTCGGAGTTGTAAGCTCAAAGCCAAAAACGTAAACAGTCTTCAGCTTGTTTTAGACAAACTTAGGTTTCAAATCATAATCTTGTGCGTTTTTACTGTCTGTCCTAGTTTGTGCTGGCTCCAGTGCCACCTTCATCTAATAGCCTTATACCTCTAAGGCCCTCAAGTATTAAAACAGCGCAGTTGCTAAACGCGAATATTGATTTAGAGTTGATTATTTCACTGGGTTAAGCTCGTGCCATTGAAACTTCCATCTTAGAGCTGAGTTTTGAAGCAATTGCAAAAGTTGGAAAGGAATATCCAAAAAGTTCTTAGTCAAATCGGAATTTTTCAATTAGTTTTTGCATCACTAACGGATAGAGTGTTTCTTGCTTTTGAGAAAGATTTTGCTTGGTGGTTTGAGAAGATCCACTGCTGTTGTAACCATGGTCAAATTGAATAGATTGCGAGACCTTTAATAACTCTAAAATGTACCTAAAAAACTTAATATGGTTAACTACAGTACGCTAAAACACTTTTGCATGAACACGTATAAAATCGTGTTAAATACTGTAGGCCTTCTACCTTTCCAAAAGTTTAGTATCAAATTAAAAGCTTTTGAGTTTTTGTATCCACGTAACCATTACTGAAAGTCTGAAACTAAAATTTCTCTGCGGATAAACTCACTTTGAATTTTCCTCAATGGTCTCCAAATGACATATGACGTCATATTCTATGTGACAAGGATCACGTAGCTTGTAAAACGTCATCCAGTGGCGTTCTTTTTCCATCTTCGATTCAACTTTTGTCACTACATTGGAGTTTCGATCAACCACAAATTTGACAAAATCTTAAAACGAGGCAAGGTCTAAAAATAACGCAAAACTTTTCATTAACTTGCAACACACGAAGCAAATTGAATTGAGTAAAAAGTTGCAAACAAAAGCACCAACAAGCGTTTAAGCTCCCTGGAACCATGCAGACCTTTAGTTGAAAGCTGCTTTTCGTAGGTGGACTCATTGCAACCCTGCAGTCCGCATTTTCCATTTGAACTTATTAATTATTGCACTAGAGGCACAACAACCAACTTCGCGATCTTCGAATCGTTGCCACCGTTCAACGGCGCAACCAGCTGGACTTTAAGAGGGGTGGAACTTCCCCTTATCTAAGTCACTTAAAAAACTTCAAGCAAAAGATATGCAGGTTAACGTGTTTTGGACGTTAGTAAGTAAGGAGGGACTAGCAAATATACTTCTTTTATGGCTTCCCAAAATTGGTAAATTATTCTTTTCCAATAGCTTAAAAACGTGCAAAATGTCACGCAAATACTGTAGTGTTAAAACGGCTATTTTCTTCCAAAAATCATAAAAATTGCTCAACGGCTTTGCCTCCAAACTCCAATGGCTTCCGGCAGCTGGGTCGCCGCTCGAGCGTGGGTGATACCCTTGAAATATTTTAATTAGCTCAACCCATTCCGTCCTATGTATACTAGTTTTTAAACAAAATAGGTTTATCTTTTGTTCAAGACTTCCCGCCCCTCAGGAAAAACCTGCTTAATTCCAAGCCTGCCACAGCTGCTTAGCTTATGAGCTACCACTGACAATGGAAGCTCCACAGTTTACAACATTTGTAAATTTCCACAGCAACAATACAATACGTAAACATTAATACACCAAGCTGAGAAGAACTATTTGAAGACTTTGGTTTGACTTTGACTTGAAATGAAACCGAACCATGGCTGTTGATTAATGGAATAGCTCTACTGAGATCAGGTTGCAAACTAGCCCTCTAGCCAAGTAGAATTACAAAAGCTTTATCACGCACCATTTGTGTCCATTCCTCAATTGTAAAACTTTCGAATTAATCTTGATGTGCGATCATATACGCCAACGCCATTGCTTTTCCGAAAAAATTTGCTATTATAGGCGGATACAAGCCGCGTGAGGGATCCTGAACCACCATGGCCTTCAAATATTTTTCCGTTCCTGTCGGAAGTTTGAAGCTGTCCTCAGCAAATGGAGAAGACAGCTGATGGTGAATTTTAAATACGTCAATGTAAAAAATGCTTAGAACGATGCTTATTGCTTTTAAATATGTCAATCTACCTTGTAGGTGACTGTTTCTAATATTGCTCGATTAATGGTTGAGTCGATAAAGCGTCTGGCAATAAAAATGTTGACTCTTTTTAGATTCCCGACCGGGTCAAACCAAAAACTGCAAAAATTGCCATTCACAGTTTTTCTGCTTGACGTTTAGCAATAAAAGAGATAGTGAGAACAGTGAAGCCTCCGCTTTAGTAGACACAGTATTGCCATTCTGAACATATAAGTGGTTGGGCGCTCTATCCCATCACAGTATCGACGAGAGTGGTTTTGTAGCGTCCATGGTGGAACAATATTTTTCAAAATTTTGTTACTATTATCTGATATTTCGGGTGAAGACCAAAAAAAAGTCTTTGCCAAAACTGTGCTGCATTTTTCCGTTAAATCTCATCGCGAGGCAAAACAGTTAAAAGCCCACCTTAACCCAGTGATGCAACCAGGAGAAGCTCAAGGAGCTTCACCCCCCCTTAACCATGTCACTTAGAAAATTCAACCCTAAATACAAGCGTTTAACTGTGTTTTGGACTTGACCAGTAAGAAAGGATGGCTGTGAAAATTGATTCTTTTGAATGATTTCCGAATTTTAGCGATTTAGTTTTTTTCTAGTGGTTCTACAACGTGCGAAATGTGATCCAAAAATAGCGTTGAAATGGATAGTTTCTATGAAAAATAACAAAAAATCGGCAGTTGAAATACACCAAGGGCAGAAATTAATGTCGTGGTTAACAGACTGAAAAAGTGTTTTTAACCGAGAAAAAAGGTTTCTGCTCTTGGTGTATTTTAGCCTTTCATTTAGCCCATCCTAAACTAGGATGACATCACCGGAAGTTTGAAAAGGAGGACGCTTAAAATTAATTTTTTCCTGTTGGCAGGCCCTCAACCAATTTTTTTTCACAGGGGGGCAGCGGCGGTGGGACCCACTTCTCTCACACAATTATATTCCATAGTACACTGGAGCGCTCCAAGAAAAATGTAACAGGGTCGAAAGAGCAAAGAAGCTTTGGTATCAAATATTATAAAACAATTCAGTAGCATGACACTAAATTGGTACGTTAATTAAATCCAGCTAGAATGTCTGGTCAGTGCGTTTGCTGGAAGCTCCCCAAGCTGAGTATAGAGCGGAGCTACGGAAGCTCAATCCTTTAAAATGTTCATCTGGTACAAAATACAGTATTTGGTGGCATAGCAACGCTACACTTCGCTGTCTCGGCAAGTTGCTGATAGGCGCTAATAAAATAAGCCAGCAAACCATGTTTTAAAAAGTCGCCAGTGGCAAACTTATCAACCAAAAGTATAGACATGGAGTTCCCCAATGAAAATTATGACACAATAAACGCCAAGATGGAATCCAAAGTGGAATGCTCTTATTATTGGTCTAAGTAATATATAACTTTTAAATAAAAAAAGGAGTAGCATGCATTTGTACGTCCGATTTTGGGTGAATCCGAACGGAGGATAAAGGCAGCAAAAACTGGACTGTCCAGCCAAAAAGGGACGTATGGTTACCCTATCCTAAACAGCTGGTGTTTTAACATTTTTTTAAGTTGATGCAGAATCTTCGGCGGAGTCTGGGTGTTTTTCCGTTTTTAATCTTTTTGTAGTTGTCACAATAATAGTGTAGACTGCAATGTATTACCTCACTGATATTTCCATTATTAGCATTATTCAAACGCATAATTAGTTTCTTCCTGGTAGTAGCACCGGCTTTTTGGTACACCACAACACAGAAACTTGTGCGCATGCGAGGCAGAGATGGAAACCGGTCTGGTTACCGATCGAGTCGAGATTCTTCGACCGGCCGGCCGGTCAAGCCGGTTGAACGCCGGTCAAATTCTCCTTTCTTGCGACCAAAAGACATCTAAGCACCAACCAAAACATATACGTATATATTTTATCATAAATGAAACTTTTTATGAAAAAAAACAGTATTAACTATCCACACCTTTTGAAAACACTTGTTGAATAGTTTCAAGCTGTGACTAATATGCTGTGACCATTAAGACATGCACATGCAGGGGCGTATTTAGGAGGCCGCGGCACGAAGCAACAAAGTGCAAAACATACGTTAAAATTGCGTAATCAGATTATAATAAAGCACGCATGCGGAAGAGGCTTACGCTACCTGGCATTTTAGCACCATTTTAATCAGCTTGAGAGTAGAAGTGGCGCAGATTTCAGATTTTTTAGTACATGCTAAAATCTTGCCGCTTTGAAAAGCTTTTTTCAATTTACCACACTCGACACTGGGCAAGAAAGATATTGCTCTTATCTTTTTATATCTAACTAGCCATGGCTTGTTCTGAAGTAGCAGCATTTCAACAAACTGTTAGGTCGCATGAAATTTCGAATATTTTCTAGCCAATGTCATAATAGTTTCGTGTTTGCTGCTTGGCAAATTGCAAATAATCTGCCACCAATAGCTAAAAAAATTTTAACTTCTTTTCTTGGCCTTACGCATAATATCATTTGAAAGAACGTCTAATAATTTAGCTTGTGGCCTCCAGTTCTTTTTATGCTTATTTTGTGAACATTTTGCACTACTTAAAACAGGTATTTCAAATCTAAATTTAACCTAAAAAGGTCTTAAAATTGAGTTATTTTTGTAAAACACGCACCAATTTTTTTGCGTTTTTTTTCTGAGACCCCCGGCCGGAGTCACAAAATTTAACACCTCACCCATGATGCCTCCTTTTGAAAATTTTTCATTCGATGCATTAAACAGTGAACAAAAACCTTCGGTAAAAAACCGGTCGACCGGGCCGGTCAGAAAAATTTACCGGTCGAGAAAATCCTCACCGGTTCCATTTCTGATGCGCAGTTAGGAATCTCATACACATTTGCGACCACACCCTGACAACTGTAAGGATTGGGAAATATAATATTAATAGGGTTCGGATGCAAATCATATAAACAAAAGATTCAAGTTCAAACACGATCTAGCTTCTTTATAATTATTCTTGGTATACCTGTACCAGTGGCGGATCCAGAAAATTTTGGTGGGGGGGGATTTGAAGCACAAAACCTCAAAAATTCGGATGTCTTCACCAAAATTGAGAGTGATTTTTCGGCCGAAATCGGAAATTCAAACGTTTTTTTCGCCCAAATTCAGGTGGTCTCCAAAAAATAAAAAAAAAAAAAAAAAAGGTCTTCACCAAAATTGAGAGTGATTTTTCGTCGGATTCGTTACGTTTAGGTCGGTGGGGGGGATGCATCCCGAAATGGAGCCGAATTATTCGAAATAGAGTCTGGTTTTTCGGCCAAAATCGTTACTTTTAGGCTGGTGGGGGGGATGCAATCCCCCCAATCCCCCCCTAAATCCGCCACTGACCTGTACAAGATTTCCAGAATATCAAGTCATTAATGTTTCTTTTAATTTTCGATTTCTGCATGTAAAGTTGAAGGGGGTGTTTGACTTGAAAACCCAAGTGGGTCACCTTGAGTCACCTTTTCCTATATTATCGTGATTTTTTCGTGTTAATTGTTTTTTTTTTTAAATAAACCATAACTAAACTTGCTTATACTACTACTACTACTGCTTATCCCAATTGGGACCCAGTTAGATGCCCATATAGGCAGGGCATGGAATGGAATGATATTTCGTTACGGAATATGGAAGATGCCAGAATGGAATGGAATGGAAGATTTCAAGAATGGAATGGAAGACAATCTTCCATACTTCCATACCAATTCCATACTAGATTTTGCTCATGGCATTTACAGAAAAATATATACACGGATAACGATAACCAAAAATATTAGGAAACGCATAGCAGCTAATCATCAGTCGACAAATTAATAGGGCAATTCGGTCATGAACAATGCGCAAACAGTGTAGGCATTGCATCATCAGATTACAGAATATGTTTATTGCGATTTGCAGCGCTGCATTGATGCAGACTGGCTTAATGTTTGTGTTGCGAATGGCAATTTGTCTAGTGCAGTTGCCAGAGCAAACAAAGTGAGGGGCACGAAAATAGACTGAACTTTTGCATATTAAAATTGATCTTGCATCCCTGCAAATTATGCGCAATTTCAAAATTCTGTAATCACGTCTAAACAAGAGACATGTACGTAAGTCCAATAGCGTTTCTTAGTTCCTTTCGTTTCCAGCCCATAATCACTTGAAAAGTTTATCTGCATCCGTAACTGCGACTCAAACAACCTTGAGTGTGCTCTAAAAAAACAGAAACGTATAGCAGCTAATTGTAAAAAAAGGTCTTTTGAAAACGAAATAAACGATTTTTGGTCAACATTTCTACTCTATGCGACACACCCATAAACAGGTGTGCTACCAAGATTTTGCTAAAGGAGAGGGCTTGGATATTAAAGTTTTTTTATTTGAAAAATGCGTGGATTGGGTGGTGAGCTGAACAAAACGCGGTAACTCAATCATCTCGTATAAACGGAGCTGTCGCAGGGCGGTTTTTTGAGTTTTCGAGAAAAAATAACAATTTTAACAAAACTTGGATCACATTTCGCACGTTTTTAGAAGGCGTAGAAAAGTTAAATTGCTTAGCCCATTCAGCCCTTACTTTACCCACAAGTCAATTCAAAAACTCGTTTAAACACTTGACTTTTTTGGGTTAAATTTTTTAAGTGACTTGGCTGGGGGAGGGGGCTGAAGCCCCCTTAGCCCTCGTAGTTCGGCCACTAAATTCGTAAACGCTTAGCGGCCCGTTGTGCATCCCGACTCATAGTTTGAGGAACACTGGCTTCGGGCTAAGAATACTTTGAATTAAATACGATGCAAAAGTTCATGGTTTTTATATTGATATAACTAGCCTACTTGCTTGATGACCTATTACTTTTAGAGGTGTAAACTTTGGATGTTAAATCTGGTGGTTGAAATTTGAACCATTAAAAATTCAGTATTTAAAAACTTTTATATACTGCTAATGTAGGAACCTTAATCAACTAGATAGGATTGAATGTTATTATTCCTTTTTGCATCATTGTCGGTTTTCTTATCGTTACATGATGTTCCAAAACACTTATTTTTAGTAAACCAAGACGGAGGGTAAAAGGCCCAACTGGCCCCCTGTAGCAACGGCAACTGTCAAGTGACAAAATTTTTTCGTCTTCCGTAGCAAAAATTTTTATTTACTTTTATATCCTCGATTGACCTAAATTCTTTGTTGCTGTTTTTTTTTGCGTTTAAACTTTTTTTCGGTATTTTTGTAAAATGTTATTGGCATTTTGGCTAAGCCAAATTTCATAGCTTAATTTGTGTGATCACAAACTTGTAATCAATAAACCCTGTGCGAGTGTGCGTAGTTGCAATGCATACCCATCAACCTATATTGTCTGTTGATTTAGTGGTTAATACTTTCATGCTGAGGGATTTTTATGGTAACTCATTGCTATAGTGCTTCAAATATGACATGAGATCAGGGGTGCAAATCTTTGTTGAGCATTGGAGGGGATAATTTGCAATTTTACTCCAATTTTGCCCTATTTTCAACATTGGGGGGATGAACCTCGACCACGATTTTTTTTCTGGTGAGCAAATAAAGTGAAGAGCAAAAAAAAGGTCTTCACCAAAAATGGAACACTTTTTTTCCCCGATTTCAGGTAAAGACTGAAAAAAAAAGGTCTTCACCAAAAATGGAACACTTTTTTTTCCTCGAAATCAAGTGGAGACCTGCGCTCAGATGCACACCAGAGTCAAATTATTGGAGGGGATGCAGATGAAAATCACACTCAAATTATTGGGGTGATACAGTCAAATTATTGGGGGGATATATCCCCCCGAGTTTTGGCACCCCTGGATGAGATGCATCGTACTCAGCTGCTTACCCTTGCACGCGACTACTTGCAAAAGTACGCTTAACGTTGCAAAAATACAATACAAATTACGTGTAGCTTGCGGCCTAAACTTACCCTGGTATGGAAGCATTCGTATGGAATGGAATATGGAAGAAAATTTTAGTATGGAATGGAATATGGAATGGAAGATTTTTAGTATGGAATGGAAATGGAATGAAAGAAAACTGACAGTATGGAATATGGAAAAATCGTGTTCCATTCCATTCCATACCATGCCATGCATATAGGACCCAATGGAAGAAAACATGATTTGCTATCTGAGGTTATCCAAGGTTTCCTATTTACGTTTGGCTTCTTTCCACGTAAGTCTGTTGCTTGTTCAAAACCACTAAGCAGAGAAGAATCTTCTTAAAGTGCCTTATCCGAGGAGGCAAAAACACGACCATGGTGCGGGATAAACCCAAATTGTGCAACCAGGGTCGTCGTAAAAACGATGTCATTATATTATGATTTTGACCTCGCTGCCGACACCGGAGTTAAAAAGTCACAAGAAACAGTATGAAATGCAATTATGCATGGATCATCTTCAAGCATGCTCGCAAATAGAGGGTATAGAGACCATCTTTTGGCTGCGGTTGGTTGACTAGGGCAAAAAAACTTTTAATGAAGAGTGTTACTAATATTGTACCTTATATCAATTCTACGCATTGCATTATTATTCATTCAAAAAATCATCTTGAGAAAATAACCTACTGAATTATTTTCTACTTAAGGGCAAAAAAAAAGATAATATTAAAGATAATAAACGAAACATGGTGGAGATAAGAAACATTTTGTTTTCTTTTTAAGTTTCTTCTCAATTCCAATTCAACAGCAATCAGTGAACCAAAACAACAAACGCGATTAAACAAACTTGGTTTCGCTTAACTTATCAGTCGCATACCGAGCATCAAAGTCAGTTTGTGACTATTCGATTATATAAGTCGAACCAGTTAAGGGACCATCCTTTTTACGAGGTGATTATAACAGCTCCCATATCAATCGAGAAACAGAAGACATTTCATCTTATGCTGAATCTTCCACAAGATGCCAAAAATTTAACTATAGATAAGATTCAAACGCATGCCTGCTTCAACTAGAAGCTCTTGGTTAGAAATCTAGGCAACCCTTCAACACAGGACGTCGATAGACCACTGTTGTTAAAGGTTTACCACTATATAGCTCAATGTTCATACCGTTGTACATAGGTTGATAGCACCACAATCTCCTTGTGCCTGTTACCGGTTGTAATTTTTAATTTGAATTACTGTACTGCCAATACGCTTAATATAATTTTTGTTTTACAGTATATTATTTTGTGCTGTTCATCTGTTACAGGCAGTAAAATTAAATTCGGTTCACCATTACCGTTAAACTGAATGTTAGCATGTTCTTAGTCATATCAACATTAAACTACGCAGTAGCGTAGCCAGGGGAAGAAGCGGGGAGGGGGGCTATAGCCCCCCCCCATTGGCCTGCCAACCAAAACGAAGAATTAGAAAAATACCACATTTTTAGCTCTACTGAGACTGTTTTTTGCGCTGGAATGGACTAAAAAGTGATTTAAAGCAACTTCTGAAACACATATTCAGGGATGGGGCTAATTCGTCAAAAATTAAAGTCACAAATCAATAAAAACTTTAAAAAATGCCCAAAACTAAACAATGAAATTTGATCGCTGGTGTAAAAATGCCAAACATAGGTTTTATCAACAAATATATTATAAACTCAGGAATAAGGGGGGCTATTCAGTGTTAGCTAATTACCAATCACTTCTCTCGAGTATCTTTTCATTAGTCCCTCCTAATTATTTTTCTTTATAAAATATAGACCAAATAGACTACTCCGTGCGAGTTATATTGAATAATAAGATTTTATGATTTATCAGCATGTAAACAAGAGAACTACAGTGTTATCATTAGCCACCTCCCACAAAAAAAAAGGTCTTCACTAAAATTCTAAACAATTTTCTGGCCGAAATCAGAAATTCAAACGTTTTTTCGGCCGAATTCAGGTGATCTCCAAAAAATAAATAAATAAATAAAAGGTCTACACCCCAAATATGTCATGAAATCCGGTGTCAGTCCACAAAAATTACGAACATACCGGTGGCAAACACGAATTTGGGCCTCGATTTGCACTCCAGTAGCCCGGAGCCTTTTAATTTCTTCGGGGCACAATTTCCGTTTGGGGGGGCACAAGCAGTCATTTGGGGGGGCACGGCCCCGGAATGCCCCCCGTGGCGCCGGGTCTGTCTCTTGTACACCTTACACAAATTAAAACTTTTGTGTGTGATGAAGCTATGTATGTAATAAGTGTTAGCGCCGTTTTGTGATGGTATTGCATAATAGCAATCATGCCGGTATTGCTATTTCGAAAGATGCGTCTAGGATACCCCAAGCCCCCGACAACTCGTACAACAACTTGATAATCAACATGAGCTCTTAAAGGGAAGTTCAGTTGCTTTTAGGTTTTACAAAAACAATATTTAAATTTTCCACGTGAATTGACTAAGAGAGAGGGTTGAACCCCTCTCAGCCCCCTAGTTAGAACAGAGCGGATGAGAGATTTCTGTTGGACGAGGATTTGGAAAAACAATCATTATAGTTTAAATACTGTGATACACTTTATTTACAATTATAAGAACGATTTTATAAAAACACGAGGCTTATTGTTGCTTAAAAGTTAAGAACAAATTAAGAACAATGCCTGCCTCGGCGTGAAAAAAATAATTAAGAACAAGGGCCAAATTCAAAATCAACACACCAATTTAGTTACTCTACACTACAGTGTACAATGGACATTGTGCAATACCCTATTCCGTATCACTACGAAATAACCAGGTACTTTTTAGTATTTTTTCTCAGTTTTGACAATCGATATAATTTACACAACACAATTTTTTACCAGTGCCATCGCTACGGGGGGGGGGGGGGGGGGGCCAGGGGGCTGCGCCCCCTTAACGGCTGCTTGTGCCCTCCCATTTCGGTTTACTGAAAGTAGTTTATTTGGAGCATCATGCAGCAAGACAACAGACAATAATAAAAAAGGAATATTAACGTTTATACATAAATTCTCGTTTTCCGTTTTCATGTTTCTTTGCGAAATTGCTGGTCACCAACTGCTGTACGGTACATAAATGTGACCAGTAGCGTAGCTAGGGGGCGGGGTAGGGGGGGGGCTATAGCCTCCCCCATTGGCATGTCGACCAAAATGCATAATAAGAAAGCTCTTTGTTTTTTATCATGGATTACCAGTAGTTCGGTTTATGCCAGTCCCGGTGAGAGGTTTTCAAATTAATCGAAACTCAAATCCAGGGTAGTGCTTTGGAAAAAAATGTGCCTTAGTTGCTCATTATGTTAAGATTTGCCTAATCCCATGACCAGTTAGTTGGGGGCCTGCTGAGTGAGTTGGATGGCATGCTATGGAGAAGCTAGATTGCTGTCGCCCTTTTACTTTACTTTGTAAACATGCCCTTTACTTTTTTGCTGCATTTATGCACTGGAATGGATTAAAATAGGGATTTAAAACAGCATTTAAAACATATTTTCAGGGGGAAGTGACTAATTTGTAAAAAACAAAACTCCCAAGTACATGAAAACTTTGAAAAATGGTCAAAAATACGCAATCAAATTTGATTGCTAGTGTAAAAGTGCTAAACATAGGCGTCATCAACAAATATACTATAAACTTAATCAGGAATAAGGGGGGCTATTCAGTATTAGTTAATTACCAATCATTCCTCTCAAATCTCTTTTCATAAGCCCCCCTCCAATTTATTTTTCTCTACAAGCTGTGGACAAAATATATTACTCCATGTGAGTTTTATTGAACTATACTATTTTATAATTTACCAACATCTAAACAAAGAATTAAAATTTTGCCATTAGCCACCTCCCAAATAGCCATTTATGCAACCAGTTTAATCATGCTTGCACGGCCAATTTCAAAGCCACGTTTTAAAAGCATTATTTTTTTTATCAAAATAGCCCTAAATTTAGTTATATTTGCAAAAAAATTCGAATTTTTCGAGCGCTGAGGGCTCCGGCCCCAGACCCCCATTAGCCTCTGGCAGCTGGCGGCTCCGATCCCAGACCCCCAACACAGCCCCTCCATTGCGAATTTCTGGCTACGCGCCTGAATGTGACGCAAGTATCCGTCTTATCAACACTCGTATACAGATGTGTCGCGAAATAGGGATGAAAGCCTACAGAATCGTTACCGGTATTTCGTTAGTGATTATGACCTGAAACAATACGTGAAAACATTTTTTAAAACAACATCTATTTTTGTTGTTAGTAATAATAATTTAAGAGCTCACTCAAATTTTTTTTGGCTACTGTATAGTTCAGATTCTGACTGGAAAGCTGTAAATGGGCGGTCTTTAGGTCAAATTTTGATTTGATGATATTTTCAGCTTATTAAGCTGACTTGATTTGATGATAAGTGTGCTTATACACTTCCATTTGGCAACTTTATTCATTGATAATTGCGTCAATACTGGGTAGAGTATACGCATCAAGATCTGTAAACAAGTTGATGGTTTGACTATAGTCTATGCACATTCTCTTTTTTCCGTTGCTATTGTTTACTACAAGAGGCTGTGCACAGGCGCGTAGCCAGGATTTGGAAAAGGGGGGGGCTATTTTGAAAGAGTGAGAAAAGTGCAAACAACCTTGACCCGAATTTTCATTGTTCTTGAATCAGTTTCACACGGTTTATCCGAAAATTGAGACGAAATTTCTCGGAAAGCTCGGAAATTCAAAGGTTTTTTCCGCCCAAAATCAGGTGGTCTCCAAAAAAAAAAGGTCTTCACCGAAATTGAGAGTGATTTTTCAGCCGAAATCCGAAATTCAAAGGTTTTTTCCGCCAAAAATCAGGAGGTCTCCAGAAAAAAAAAAAAAAGGTCTTCACCGAAATTGAGAGTGATTTTTCAGCCGAAATCCGCCAAAAATCAGGAGGTCTCCAAAAAAAAAAAGGTCCTCACCGACATTGAGTCTGATTTTTTGTCCAATTTCGCTAATTCAAACGCTTGAGGGGGGGCTGTTTTCCTATGGGGGGGGGCTATTTTCAATTTTTCACAAAAAATCGGCCTCAAAAGCACCAAAAACATGCGATTTTCCATACTTCACAAGCCAATGGGGGGGCTCGAGCCCCCCCGCCCCCCCCCTGGCTACGCTACTGGCTGTGCAGTGTGCACTCCAAGGTGATTTACTTTTTTCGATTCGATCCTCACGCAAAATTCGATCAGTTTCAGCTTTTATAACCGCTTGATCTGCAGCTGAAAACTTTCTTGTTTTTACAGCAATAGGTTTGTTTTCACCGCTATTGAATAGATTAGGATAAAGCACACATGTTCTTAGCATTGCAGCTGAAACATTAAACTCTGGCACCTTCCCATCAAAATTGAACGTTACGATTTAGTGCAGCTGCAATAAATCATCACTAATAATTGAATCGGAAATTGAATTCGACACATCAAGTACACTTTGAAGTTTTTGTAGAGGTTTTTTATAAACATCATGTTTAAACAGCAAAAACCACTGATTTCAGTTTGAAGAGAAACATCGGCCAAATTCGCGACATATTTTATTGACTTGAAACGCAGTTCGTGTTTTTTTTTAAACTCATCGCTAATGTAAGCGTTAGTGCTGACAGTGTCTGCTAGCGCTTGGGTTGATATATTATTGACAGCAGTACTTAAATTGCAAAATTTTGCATGGGGGGACGCTTTTGCAGCCTTGACCAAACGCATTTGGCATGTGAAAGTACTTTGGAGAAGATTACGTAATTCCGTCGCCGAAATTGAATGAAGACCAAAAAAAAAAGGCTTCGCCGAAAACTGAAGTGTTTTTTTCCCGAAATTAGGAGAAGACCAAAAAAAAAGGTCTTCGCCGACAGTTGAAGTGTTTCTCCCTCGAATCCCCCGAAATTTGGAACTACACTCAGCCGGAATTTGTGGGATTTATTCATGCTGCCTGGATCTTTTTCGTCTGATCATCCAGCGCTCAAATCTCGATAGGGGGCACCTAAATCTCAATGGGGGAAGCTAAATCTTAATGGGGGGACGCTAACTCTTGATGGGGGGAAGCGTCCCCCTACTATTTAAGTACTGATTGACAGTTATTTTAGCCAGCACGTGCTTTGGGAACGTAGATTGCAAAGTGGTCATCGAAGCTGCTAAGTCGTCAAAACTGTGTCCAACACAGTTTACAGAATCTTTCCATTTCAAGCAACACTTTGCATAATGCCCTACCTTGTCACCAAAGTCACAAGTTTCGTTTTTGGCAGGGCAGCGAGAGCGAGGAAGCCACTTATACAGTAGCTATAACCACCACAAAAATAACTTACGATTTTTCGGTTTGGCTTTACAGGACGAACTGAATTGAAGTTTTAATCATTCGCTTTACTACTGACAGCTTCACTAAGTGAATGATACCACATCATTGCTGACAACGCATAAACTTTTTGTTTCACGATTATAGTGTATATTTCGCAAGTATAGGCTACGTTTAGCCAGTTGAAGTGATCGGGCTTTTTCGTAAGCCTCTGTAAACGTCAGTGTTCGATTTTCGAGTAAGTTTTGCTGGAAGAAAGCGGAAGAAACTCCGTTAATAAAGGAATCTCTTTTCATATCGTCTTTGTATTGCTGTGCGGAAACGGCCGCAAAGTTACAATCCTAAGCTTATTAATGCACAAAACAAATTCATCAATTGATTCGCTAGCAGATTGCTGCGCCGTTGCAAGCATATGCTGAGCGTAAATTTTGTTTTTAGGTTTTACAAACAGGTTTTTTGAAGCAGCAATCGCGCCATCGTAGGTAGTTTCCTCAGATACTACTTTGGATACTGGAGCGGTTAGATATGCTGTTAAGTTCGTAAAAGTTTTGTACCAGATTTCCAGCATCTTCGGCTGACACGGCGTTAGGATCTATAGCAAACTTTTCTAGCTGTAAGCGTTTCCAATCAGTTCTCGGCATTGTTAGTAGTCTTTCAAATTGCAATATAACATCAAGCAATTTCTCATTAATGCCTTTATTTAGGCTTTAAAAGACTATACTATTGTAACATCTGAAAATTAACACAAATTAGCACTCATACTATAACGAAACTTAATTCGTAGTTCGTACACATTTTGTCATCTTTCAACTAAACTGTGACAGGCACAAATAGGACTGTACAGAAATATGTGAAGCAAAAAAGCAACGCTCGTGCGTAATTACACATGAAATCAACAACAACAAGAATTAAAGAATTAAATCACGTGATTACAAACTTAGGTGAAGCGCAGACACGATTTGAAGCTCACCGCAAGGGTTTTATCCCAGACCTACAGTATGACTTAGACAGAATAATACTAGGGATACGCAAAATGTCATTGTTTTTTACACCAACACCGCTAAATGTTGTCGCCCATGATAGTTGCAAACTCCTAAAATCCAATTAAAAAACCAAAACAAATGTGAAATGAAATCTATCACCGATTGTAGTTTTAGCAATTTTTTCTTGAAACTTGAATTGGATAGACAGTTAGGTACCAAATAACTTCTAGACAACGCATCTTCATTCAAATTAGGCCTGATTTTCTGGTTTTAACTTTAAATAGATTTTACGCCGTTAAATTTTTGGTGAGTGAAAATTTCTTTAACGCAAGTTTTAATTAATCTAAAAAGCGTTTATTGATTTGGCAAAAGAAAACATATCTTACTCAATTTAAAAAACGGTTTTTAATTAATCTAAAAAGCGTTTTTTAATTTGGCAAGAGGAAACATTCCGATTTTTTCCGCATGATCTAGTAGATGAAAATATGTCTAAAATTTCATGGCAAACTTTTACATAGTATTTATTACGTCAGAGTTTGAAAACAAAAGCGCATAAAAACTGGATTATCTAGAAAAGTAAAATTGAAGAATTTAAACTGTTCTGGGATCTCAAGCTAGAGATACTAACGTGCTTCGACACAGTCTTATGTCATCTTCACGGCGTCACATTCAAAAACATAAGCAATAGGCTACACTGAAAACAATATAATGCAATATGCGCTGAGCTATTGCAACGCGTTTCGACCTTGCTCAAAGGTCTCCTCAGGCGACAATAACACAATGTATGCATCACAAACAAAATATACACACAGTGCGATTCAGTTAAATTCAGGTAGAAAATTATTACGGTATACGCATCTGTTTAGTCTACGTACAATTCCGTGACGACAAATACTTACGACAGTACATGTTTAACTTTGTAGTCGTTTTGCTTAATTACTTAAGCTTTCCTACACAGTGTCGCCATTTACATTCAACTAGAGCTTCCCCGTACTTTTTCGGGTACTGTCATAAGTATTTGTCGTCACGGAATTGTACATAGACTGAACAGATGCGTATACTGTAACAATTTTCTACCTGAATTTAACTGAATCGCACTGTGTGTATATTTTGTTTGTGATGCACACATTGTGTTATTGTCGCCTGAGGAGACCTTTGAGCAAGGTCGAAACGCGTTGCAATAGCTCAGCGCATATTGCATTATATTGTTTTCAGTGTAGCCTATTGCTTATGTTTTTGAATGTGACGCCGTGAAGATGACATAAGACTGTGTCGAAACACGCTAGTATCTCTAGTTTGAGATCCCAAAGATCGAAGTAAACCTTTCTAAAATGCTTAACTTTGTAGTCGTTTTGCTAAAAATGTTCTCTTTTGCCAAATGATGGGAGTACTACCTCATGGCAAAACCCAAAAGAACATTTTTAAAACCCACGATTTGTTTTCCATATCTAAAAAGCCCAGAATCGGCAAATTGAATCATGATGACATTTTTCTGGGTGTCTAGAAAACAACTCAAGTTTGAAGAAAAAAGTTAGCAGAACTAATCCAATCGAATCCGAATCCTTCATTACTTCCAAACAGAAACATATGTTTTGTGGACTGGTCTTTTAGGGTGTAGAATAATCACTGATCGGTTTATAGAAATAATAATGTTATATTCAGTTTTCGAAACGCATATGCAGGTACATGTTCCGGTAGCACGCACTATACAGTCCTTATTGCGAATCCAAACTTGAGTCCAAACCCGACTTGTGTAGAAATTTAGCAAAATATTGATTGAATCTCAACATAAAAGTTTAGAAGTAAACTTGATTTTATCAAGTGTTTAAGTTTGACCTTCGAAAGAGGAATATTTTTTGAATTTTTATTAGCCCACACTTTCACCCTTGCTGTAATACGACTAAGCTTGCTATTGCATCAGGCTATTTACTTTACAACATGGAGTATAGCGGAGGTAAAGAGAAACCTTTTGAATATCAACTGTTTGAAAAAAAAACAGGAAAAAAAAAGAAAACGTTGTACATTTCGGTTCCATTCTATTGAATTTCGTAGTAATACGCCTCCTCAACCAAACCAGAAGCTCCTAGTTCTACATTCGGCGCCAAATATTCTTGTCCGTCTTCTTCCAGACGCTTTGGCAGTCCGTTAAGCATCTCGTAGCCATTTTCATCTACAGGTACCGGACCTGAGTATTCACAAACTTTTTCTGGAGTATTGCCCTGCCCGACCGCTTTCCAACGTTACCTTAAAGCAAAAAAATTGATCAAAAAATAATCTCAATATTTCAAAACCAAAATAATATTTTGCTAAAACAAACTTAGCAAGTTAATGCAAAAGTTCGCTGCTAGCAACCAAAGACAACCAATATTTTACAAGCAAAAAAAATACAATTTCATCAATTTATAGCCATTGCATTATTTCTTCATTCTTACTGTTAATGTACTGATGATTAGTATCTGGAATTATTATCGAGTATTTGGCTTCTTCAACAAACGTGGATTTTCCCGGATTTGAAATTGGTCGTGAATAACCGTTCTCATTTAAAGCTCTTTCTATAATTGATTTTCCAAATTTGCCCTGGCAAGATCAGGAAGTTGTTCGTCTGAAAGTTCATGGTGGATATACTTGACGCGATGGCCTCAAAAACTTTCACAACTTCCCTCTGTTTGTTTTTCTCACACAAAATGCAAGTTGAACATTTCTTTTTTAGTTGCTGATTGATGAAATAATTTTTTTCATGTTGCATGACATGAGCAAGTGTAAAAGACAAAAGTGTGATCACACTTATTTAGACACAATTAGTTTTTTTATTAAGTTTGTAAACAATGATTAATTTCCTTTTCGGTTTTTGATGCAAAAACATTTTGAATGTGTTTTGCTTCCGAGTTACTTAACGTATATTATGCGCGCGGTTCAAAATATGTGCAAATAAGCCAAATTTATTTTATCGTAAGAGTATTTTGTGTAATAATGTATTGTGTATATTAGCAAGGAGCATCTCGAAAAGAAAACCTGAGTGTTATTTTGTGCTCCTTGGCTTTGGAATGTTACTTTTGAGTTTTGTGTTTTTAGCATGCGATGATGAACTATACTGCTACCGTTTGAGTCGGTATATAACACACCAACATCGCTTCGCTTCATAGTTGCCACAAAATCGTACTAAAGTTACCCTAATACAATTATCTCTTTTTTTTTTTGAAACGTAAACTGCGTTTTTGATAGAAATCGTTCTGTATAATGTTGATAAAGAGCAAAATTTAATAAAATAGGTTTTATATCTGCAATATAAAAATAATCATTTAAAAGTGAATAAGCAAACAGTCATAACCATCATGCGGTAATGTTTTAAAGTGCCTGGGAAAATCAAATTTGATGCTACGACTGACTCTGACTTTGTCTATTACATGTTTTACGTGGAGTGCTTTCAATAATATGGATTGCTCTTGCTGCGTAGAGAATAACAGTACTTTGCTATAAGAAATTATTATTTTTAACTTTTCTGTGGTTTAAATGTTGAGTTAATAATGTGTTATTTTTCTTTCGTTTGAAATATCTACAGTACTGAGTCAATCAATAAAAATGTTCATTCCTAAAAAAATGCAAACCGTCTTAAGATTTTGTATATTTTAATTATTTTCAATGATTTTGCCAATGACGAAACTGAAATGCATAGAAAAGAGGCCGAGATTCATTAGCACATCTACGCTTCGTGAAATTTTTGAGCGGTTACTTTCGCTTTCACAAACCTTGGAATGGCTAGGTTCGGCTATTGAAATTTGTTGCATGACATGTTCAACCTATAATTTGTTCAAACAAACGAGTGAAACCTAAAGTTTTTTCTAATTTTGTTTCAGCAACATTGCAACTGCAATTTAATAAAAAATTTTGGTCACTAATTTATTTTCCTAGACGATTCCTCACACTAATACGTTACTTTCATTTATTCATGCGTATCAGCCAAACACTCTGCATCCGTCTAACCACACCAACGCTAACCATCGTTTTGGCCATCTATAAACTTCTGGGTTTTTACCAGACTGGACCACAAAGATTGACTGCTTGGCCAGAATGGAAAATAAGCGTTAGTCGTCTTTTACCTTCTAGAAGGCAGAGGGGGAGTCCTCGAGGACACATTCTGAAGTCCTTGGCCTCGAACCCTCAAGTCCTCGAAAATGTCCTGTCCTCGGCTCGAGGACAGCGTTGTTTTTTTTGATTAGTTGAACTTGAAAGGAAAATAACCAAACATAAAAATTTCTTGAATTCTGGCATAGGCGTAGCCAGGATTTTTGACTGGGGGGAGGGAAATCGCAAATCACACGCAATATGAAGTCATCAGAAATTTTCAAAAGGAGGGACTTTTTATCGGACAAAAATATCTTTGAATGGAAGATCAGAAGCCTGGCGCCTGGGTTAGCGCGTAAACAGGATGTTGCTGAAAGGGTAGAACTTGAACCAAAAGTTAATGTTTTCAAAACATGTGTTAAATTTTATTGTGGAGGCACGGTGAAGAAACTAATGCAACTCAAATTTATTCGGGGCGGGGTCTCCAGCCGCCGGAGGTTTTGGACGATTTTTTGAAAAATTTTGTAATTTATGGAAAAAAAATAACTATTTTAATGCTACTTGGATCACGCTTTTCACGTTTTTAGAGCCATTTGAAAGAACTACATTTTTAAGATTTAAAAGCAAATTGAAAAAATTAAATTGTTCAGTCTTCTTTTTGCTTACAATTCACGTTTAAAACCTAACGTTTTTTGATAAATTTTGTAAGTGTCTTGGTCCAGGTTAAGGGAAGCAAAGTACATTGCCTCCTGCTACATATTTAGCAGTAAATAATGATTCACTCGAAGATTTGTTTTCCTTGGAGATCTTTCTTTTGCCATGAAAATAACCAGTTTTAGCATTACATGAACGACCAGGCGGCCAGTAACCCATCAATTCTAATTCAATAATTTGTTCAATAAACATTTTCCGTAGCCATTTTTTTTATTATTTTGTCTCGTAAAAACTAACGAGGTTGAGGTGGATTGTTATTTAAAGTTGGTATAATATATGGTTACAACTGTAATCATGTTTTTGTATTAAGTTTATAAAAAGATTAGATGAAGGCCAGAGGTTGCGACTTTTAGGACAAAAACCTTAAATTTTTGTCGAGTTATACATTTTAATTGATTGACAAAAAATTGAATTGAGAGGGCCGGGCCCTGTGGTCGTCAACATTAATATTATTGTTCATTACTGTTATACGCGAAAATGCTGAAAGAAACTGAAGTTGAATAAATAATAGGCTTTGTTCTCATCGTTTTTTTATCATTGTTGGCATTTCAATTGGGGGGCCTGCCCCTCTTGGCTACGCTTATGACTTCTGGCCCTTTCAATTCGATTCCTTTCCTTATTTGAAAAATAAAATAATGTAGTAGCCAAGTCACAGTAATCTTTATTTTCCATGGAATTGTGTGAAAGCTCTAATCGGAGAATGAGAGGGCAAAACGCAGTGTAGATAGTTCTTTTAATTTCTGATAATACTTCCGATGTCGCTGGTACAAACAGCAAAACACTAAAACCATTCAGGGCCCTTCTAAGAAATCTGAGGGTCGGGATGAAAACGTTTTTGAGTTACTAATACTAAAACACGACCGTACTTATGTGAATATGGAATCAGAAGAAAGTATGTGCCTGATAATGATATGCAATACAGCAGTAACCAGGGATGGCCTATGATATACTAAATATGTTACATGTAGTATAGCCCTGCGACAACTAACAAAACGTTATTTGAAAACGACAGCTATTCTGAAAATACGTATAAGCAAATATTGCGAAGAATTTGTTTTGAGATAAGAAAGAACAACTCTAATTTAACGTTTCGACAATCTGCGGATTTGTGAAGGAGGGCCCCGGGGCAAATACCTCCAATGCTTTCCTCTTTAATACGGTCTTGCTGGGATTCTCAGGTTACTTTTTGCAATTAAATAGCTTATGTTAAATTTTACAAAGTCGCTTTTGGCGGCCGAAATGTATGCGCCCACTCATTGATAGGCATTAGTTGCAAGACTATGGAGAAACATCACATGCACTGAAACGTAAAGAAAAGATGGACTTAAAATTAGGATTGGGAAAATGTGAGAAAACTAATTTTTTTCTAATTTAACTTTTATGGTATTTTCTTTTTTCAAATTGCTTTGAAAATCTAATTGCGTAATCTCCTGTAAAAGTCACAAAAATTGCTATTTTTCTGAAAAAAAATTGCTAAAATTGTTCAACGGAGTATGGGTACTTTGCCCTCTCCCGCATAACCCAGTTTTTCCAAGGACTTGAGCTTGCAAGCGTGGTACCTTACAAATATTAATTTACTGTATTTTGCAATACTTTTAGATAATAATATCATAGTCGCTATCCAATATTTAAAAACTATGATAATATTTAAAATTTTCTGTGAAAAGAAAACGTTTAACCAAACTATAAGGTTTGTGTTTGAAAAACTACTGAAAAAGTGGGGATCCATAATTAGTGGAAGTTTAGACTGGGGCTAGGCGCGTAGCCAGAAATTTGCAATGGAAGGGGGCTGTTTTGGGGTTCTGGGGGCTAAGCCCCCAGCGCTAGAAAATTTTACATTTTTTTGCAAAAATAACTTAATTTTTGGGCATTTTTGATAAAAAATAATGCTTGTAAAACGTGGCATAGAAATTGGCAACGAAAACATGGTTAAACTGGTTGCATAAATGGGCTAGGTGGGGAGTGACTAATGGTGAAATTTTACTTGTCTTGTTTAGGTTTTGGTAAATTGTGTAGCCTGTAGTTCAATAAAACTCAAACTGAGTAATCTATTTCGCTTATATTTTATAGAGAAAAATAATTAAAATAAGTGGGGGGGAGGGGCTAACAGAAAGATATTTGAGAGAAGTGATTAGAATAGCTCCCCCTCCTTTATTCCTGAGTTTATAACATTTTGTTGATGAAACCTATGCTCAGCACTTCTACATTAGCGATCAAATTTGAAAGCTTATTTTTGGCCATTTTTCTAAAATTTTATTGATTTGTGAGTTTTATTTTTAAAAAATTATCCCCTTCCCCCCTGATTATATGTTTCAAAAGAGGCTTTAATTTACATTTTAGTCCATTCCAATGCAAAAAACAGTCTCAGAAACGCTAAAAACGTTGTATTTTTCTTATTCTGCGATTTGGCAAACCACCCCCCCCCCCCACCTAGCAACGCTACTGACTGGGGTCCTAACTGATGAAATTATGACCATTTCCACGTTAAGAATTTATAATCATTAGTTATTTCTATTTCCAATTCACGCGTTACGGCCTTATCATTACCAAAATACCATTACGGAACGAAATCAACATTCCTGCTAACGTCTAAAACTTCAAAATGACATTCATTTCTTTTTGAACAACTATTTTCGAATTATCATTAAAACTTAACGAAATGCAATATCTTAAAAGACTTTCGCTCTTAAAGCTAATGCAAAATTTACCGAACATAATTTTAAAAAGTTGTGTCCTTGGTCCTTGGCCTCGACCATTCCTGTCCTTGGCCTCGAGAGGGTCTATCCTCGAAAAGTCGGTCTTTAGCCTCGGATTTTTTCGAGTCCTTGGCCTCGAGGGTTGTGTCCTTGACTCCACCTCTGCTAGAAGGACACATCGATCCATTTTCTTTTGTGCATATGGGATTTATATTTATACTTTTTTAACATACAAATATAAATTTAGAAAGAAAACACGAGACAAATTTTTCGACACAGTTATTTACACGCACTTGCGGAATTTGCAACAGCAGGAAACCGTACCTTCGCCTTTGCGAGTTTGAATTCGATTCATTACCCCATCGGAATCTGCATAAGCCGCATCAATCTACAGCCAGTTAGGGAATCAAGCCGAGAGCCGTCACCATTTCATCATTCACCAAAAGGTCTGGTTATGATTAAAGCATAATGTAAAACTAAAATCTTTAGCTGTCCAGCATGATTTAAGCTTATGGTTGCAACTTTCCGCTAATCACAACTTACTTTCAAACTTAGTTTGGTTTGTTGAATCCGGTGATGTCCTTTTGTTTTTTGCTCTAAAAAAAGAATCAATTGCAAAAATGAAAATATGTGATTATTCAAAAAACAAAGGAAACAAAGCTGTTTAGTATCTATAGCATCATAAATGCCGTCACCATCAAATGGTCAAGTGATTACTGAGATCACTTCTGAAACGGAAACCTGAAGTTTAATTTTTCCTGCCTGTAAAGTCGGATACAATAATGTTTCCCCTGCTCGATATGATTGCTGCCTTTTCTTTTTTAGTGGTTTACAGTATTGCCCAAACGCACCGGCCGGATATTGACACCGCAAACTCGCCAGACGCTTCAAAACAAAATACTTTAAAAATCAGATTTTTTTCATCAACAAAACCATCTCTGTTGCAATTAAAATCATTGTTTATTGTCACTGTATTCAGACTAAAGTAAAAATTTTTAATGCGAATTTTTATCTGATACTCTAATATTTTGCTTAGAAAAATGTTATTGAAATTCGATTCCATATTTTAATATGTTGCAGAATATCAACAATTATTTTTAAAGAAAACAAAATTGAAAAAAAAACATCTTTTTTCCAAAAGTTTTCAAAGAATCGCGGAATTTGATATGCCTTAGTGACATACCTTTTGAATTTTCTATAGAGCATTGGACCTGCCACCAAGCAGGTGAGAATGAATATGACTGCGCCCACAGATGGTGCAACAATGGTGACGAACGAATTGCTTGGTTCTTCGCTCTCATTGCAGCAGTTAGCAGGACCCGAAATCTCTGCTAAATGTTTGAATGTTAAGTAAAAAACACCGTATTTCAGCTGGTAAATCTTGTTATAAACACCTCGTATATTATAGTAGCATTAACGTGTAAAACGTGGTGTTTTTTTTCTACTCTTTGAGCTATGGATGCTGCTGAGAATGATGTAGCAAAAGCAAGATGGACACTACTCTCTCAGTGAACTTAAATATTAAAAGATTCCAATATAATTTTATTATTGAAGAACACAATTTCTGCATTCAAACCATTGCAGGTTACTTCACTTATTTTTCAAGTTTTCTTGTCAAATAATAATAATAATAATAATTATAACAATAATAATGAAAATGATTGCGAAGAAAATTTTGGTCTTCAAATCCAATGCCACATTTTTAATTTCTATTACCTTAAACCAGTAGTTCTCAAACCGCTCAAACTGGGGTTAGCGATCCCTTAGGGGTCCGCGACGCAAGTTCAGGGGGACTGCGAAGAAGTCTCTGATATGCCGTATGTAAGTGCGTGGTAGCTTGAATCAGGCCACGAAATTTAGCTGTATCTTTAAATCGATGCGGCTCAGTATATCTGTCGGGAAGTAGATTAAGTCACAGAATATTTTTATCTACTTTTTATCAATTCTGATTCAAATCTTACCGAAACTCTCTTATTCTAAAACCAAACCCAAACCTAATCATAGCCCTATCCAGCAAATAGCCAACACAGAAGAATTGCTGTAAGACAAGCAAATGTACCCATCCCATGAACTGTGCTTGTAAAATTGTTGAAATTTGCTTTATTTCTTTTCAGATTAGGTACTCTATACCTACTAGCTGTTTGCCTAATCCACATATATGTAGCATTTTAAGCTAAATATCCATCCAGCTAGACTAGGTCTCTCTTTTTTTCGTAATTCCAACACACAAATAGAATTAAATGCGCAAAGCTAGCTATCCGACAGCAAGAACATTGTAAGATTATTTTAGATTGCTGATAATCTGAATTTATTTATGCTTAAATTTACATTGTACCGAGAGTTGTCTGAAAAATTGTAATGGGACCGCAAAGTAATTTTTTGAAAAGTTTCCATTCCCTTAGACGGAGCCCCACACCATCATAAACAATGGAAAAAACGTCAAGCTTGGAAACTGTGATTTCCAACTTTAAAGTCTCTCTGTAAGAGAAAATAAATCCAGGTTTACCGTTTCAGTTCGAGATGTTCTGTTTAATCCGAAAGGGCCAATTGATAAGTTTATGCATACAGTACTCGCAGATCAACATTAAGCAATTGCTAGAATACCAGAGAACAAGAATATGAGATAGAAGTTTGAAGTTTATTGGTAGTTTTTGAGAGAAGTTAATATGCATCAAAGTGATACACACAAGAAATTGTTCAATTGGTAAGAGACAAGCACGCTATGGAAGCAGCGAAAGAGCGACGCTCATCTAGTCTGCTGCCACCATTGAATAATGAAACTTTCAACACATTCTTTGAAGCAAAAAACAACAACACACACACATATGACTAATATTTACGACTACAGCACATACACATCTATACATACGACAAATATTTACAAATACCACACATACAACTGAACACACGCATACTGTTTGAAAATATGATTACAAACGCACAATGCAAAGATTGGTACAACGCAGTAGATATGCAAAATGCAGATATTTAAGATAATACTTAAAATCTTTAGAAGTTTAAATAAGTTTTGCGGTTTGAACTAGTCATTAGGGGCGATGAAATAACTTACAAGTTTTGATATTTATGAATTTGATAATTCTTGTAATGCTTGAAATGAATATTGAAGATATGACGCCACAATGCAAGGTGCAAAAATCAAAAAAATGGACCTCGCACTTACCGTGTAACTGAAAATTTGCTTTCACATAAAAAGCACTGGTAAAATGTGTTGTACCGTTTAAAACAGCTTGTTTTGAACGATTATATTACAAATTATTAAACAATGATATTAATAACATAATTTATTTTAATTATTATCATAAAGAAGTGCTACTGTAATTTATCTATTCATGCGTTTGAATCAGACCGAGAGCTAGGGTCTGTCTAACTTCACCAATGCAAGGTACGCTTTTGAGGTTCTATCTGCGAATATTTTCTTCAGCCTGGGCTACCACAACAAGTAAACTACTTGGCCCCATCAAGAAATTAGTGTCTTTTCTTCTTTCTTTCATGCGTAAATTGCAGAGGTGGAGTCCTCAAGGACACATTTGGAAGTCCTTGGCCTTGGCCTCGAGACCTCAAGTCCTCGAAAATTGGCCTGTCCTCGGCTCGAGGACAGCACTTTTTTCTAAATTGTTGAAATTTTGTAATTCGCCAGAAAAAAAATTTTGGAAGACGCTTTTTACTGGAGAATGCCTAAAAAAATTTTTTAAACACCCTTTTTTTTGGAAATCGCCAGAAAAAAAATTTTGAAGACCTTCTTTTTGGAGAACACTTGCGCTTGTGTCCTTGGTCCTTGGCCTTGGCCTCGAGCATTCCTGTCCTTGGCCTCGAGAGGGTCTGTCCTCAGAAGGCTGTCCTTGGCCTTGGCCTCGTTTTTTTTTGTGTCCTTGGCCTTGGCCTCGAGCCTTGTGTCCTCGACTCCACCTCTGGTGAATTACGTATTAAAGATGGTGAAACATCCAGCTAGGGGTATTCAGCTATCTAGCTAGAATTATGTGCAAAAGATGGAGAAATATCTAAAACATATCTTCACGAAATTTCAAAGTTAGGAGATCTCCCCAACAGTGTTGCCAGTTAAAATTTCTCTTCTGAAGGAATGATTATAGAGGTATTTTTCACAATTGGATTGAAAACACCTGGAGGTGAGGCTTCAGGATGAATCAGAAACAGAAACCTTATTTCGCTTACAAATAATATACGTACTTACATAACATACAAAAAATACAAAAAAATACGTAAACAAAACGTTTGGTATGCATACGCAGGAACAGGCGCGTAGCCAGAAATTCGTATTGGGGGGGTGGGGGGCTGTTTTGGGGGTCTGGGGCCGGAGCCCCCAGCGCTCGAAAATTTTGCATTTTTTTGCAAATATAACTTAATTATAGGGCTATTTTGATAAAAAAATAATGCTTTTAAAACATGGCTTAGAAATAGGCAGTGCAAACATGAATAAACTGGTTGCATAAATGGGCTATTTGGGAGGTGGCTAATGGCAAAATTTTAGTTCTCTTATTTGGATGCTGGTAAATTGTATAATCAAATAGTTCAATAAAACTCACACGGAGTAATCTATTTCGTCTACAGTGTATAGAGAAAAACTATTCGGTGGGGGACTAATGAAAAGATGGTTTGAGAGAAATGATTGGTAATCAACTAACACTGAATAGCTCCCCCCCTATTTCTTAGTTTATAGTATATTTGTTGATGACCCCTATGTTTAGCATTTTTACCCTTGCGATCAAATTTGATTGCGTATTTTTGACCATTTTTCAAAGTTTTCATTTGTTCGTTAGTTTTATTTTAACAAATTAGCCCCCCCTAAATGTATGTTTCAAAAGACGTTTTAAATCACTATTTAGTCCACTCCAGTGCATTTAACAGTCTCAAAAGTGCTAAAAACGTACTGTTTTTTCATTCTGCATTTTGGTCGACATACCAATGGGGGGGGGTTATTGCCCCCCGCCCCCCCTCCCCCCCCCCCCGGGCTACGCTACTGCGCAGGAAGCTGCGAAGTGACCATATGATTGATCTTCAAGCCGAGCAGCCACGCTACCATTAAACTTACAACAGAAATAAGTTTACTTTTCTAATTCCTAGGAAATTAGATTTTAATTGGCAATACTAATGCGAAAATCTTCTAAACTTTGAAATAAAATATCTCAAAAACGATAGGTCGTAAAGAAAGCTGAAATTTGGTGAAGATATGTTTTAGATATTTATTTATCTATTTTACATAATTCTAGCTAGATGCTTCTCTTCGTTTAACCAAGAAGTTTTTACTAGTCTAACCACGCCAACGCTAAGCACCCTTTTTTGGGTTCTGTTTGCAAGTCGTTGGTCAGGTTGGGATTCCACGACGGATAGACTGCTTGGCCAAATGGACAATAAGTGTTGTCTCTGCCAACGACGCAATAACGCATTGCCAGTTTGAGAATCGAACCACGAGTCAGTAACCATTCAATCACTAACTCGACGTTTACAAACTGAGTTATCGCCGCCGCTAGTTTCTTTTCTGAGGGCACCAGACAAGTCCAATTTATTTCACCACCCAGAAGCAGCACGATAATACAATTTAATTTAAGTCCGTTAAAGACATAGCTTCGAATTGAGGAATCATACTGGTAGACAGCCATCTGTTGGACACTATGCGGATGCTCTTTCAACTGAACTGAAGTTGTTAACTGGTCCCTTTAGAGAAAGCTTTGGTAAGCATCAGCTATTTTTTATTGATATTTTACATTTGAACATTTTTTTTTTCGATGGAAAAAATCTTACATATTCTTGTGAATGTTAACGCTTATTGGTAAAGGTTAGGGCCTTAAACATTTTTGTGAAACTAACGCATTGTATTAATAAACGGATGCCAAAACTATTCGATATTGAGTTTGTTTTTTGGAATCCCTCCTAAATGGATTGGGACAGAGTTTCGTCTAACGTTGACCTGCGATGATTCCAAAACCCATCTACAGTAAAAAAAAAAAGCCATCCAAAAAAAAGAAAACGAGGTGGCTCGATTCGAGATAGAAAGGGAGACAAGAGGTTAGAGAGCTAGATGGCGGAAAAAGAAACTGAGGAAAGAAATGGATGTTTCAGTTGTTTGTATGGAGATGATGGTGGCGGGTTTCCAACAAGATGGAAAGTTTTGGGACCTGTTGAAAAGAGACAGAAGAAGAGTTTTTTCCGTTCAGAGAGGTGTTAGAGGAGGTACAAGAATGTCAGGATCAAAATCTGTAAAGGAGAAGAGTTTAAACTTTAGCATTAAAAAGCTCAGTTAAAGAAAAGAAGGAACAGATGGAGTTTTGGAGCAATGACTTATCTTCACAGCACAGCTTGCCTTACACGATTCATTCAGATTGCATTGGCGTTCACCACCGCGCAGGACACAAGGATTTGCTTATAACACATGAGAGCAGCGATGCTCTTTAGTCGGTTCGCCACATTTTGCGCGGACTGGTTACTCAATTGAGAGAGCCGTTTGTTAAAAAGATTTAAAAAAACAATAATTCTGTTTTTTTAGCTTGAAACAAATCGGTTGCTATAGTTTCGGTTTCTGCAAAGTTTGAATAGCATCACTGGATGAGAGGGGAGGATGAGGGCAAGTAGGCAAAGATAAAGCTTCGGCAATATTTTTCTTTTACCTGAGATGTCATGAAGAAGCCTGAACATATAGCAAGTCGACTAGGGCAGTGCTCCGCAACCGGTGTGTGGCGAGACCATATTAGGTGTGTCGCAGAATATTTGTAACTTTTCTAGCGAATAAACATAAATGATTTTTATCCTTTTGCAAATAGACAACCCCCAACCTCAATACCCGCACCTGATAATTGTGGGTTTCCGGCTTGAAGACCTTTTTTTCATTTTTATTTTTTTTGAGATCACATCTCTAATGGCAGAAATCGGTGGTTTTCGGACTGAAGATCTTTTTTCTTTTGGAGATCAATGTTTTTTTTTGCATTTTTTGTGTTGTTACTGACATTGTCTGTTGCGGTGTGCCGCCGAATTCAGCAAGTTTTATTAGTGTGCCGCAGGTTAAAAAAAGGTTGCGGAGCACTGGACTAGAGCAGGGAAAGATATTAGTGCAGGTGGTCTCGCAAGTTTCAGTCTTGGCCTTGGAATTAAACAAGGACGCTCTTCGAAGTCTTTGAGGCAGTGAGACTCCGAGCGGTATACTTCGAAACTACCAATAATTGGTAATTAATGGACTAATAGGCGGAAAAACAGGGTAAATATAGTCCTGGATAAAACAGCTGAGTACATAGCTTTGAAGATGGAGCCGGGGTAGCGGAATAGAAGGCTATAATGCGTGAATTGGAGCCCAGGATTGGGAAGCCATTGCCACTGATGAGCAGCATCACCAGGTTGATGAAAAGTAGAAGTGGGACTGGTAAAAGAGTAAAAACAAAATAAATAAAACGCCTAGCTGTGGCAGGTCAACTGAAATAAAAAACAGTCAAGAGGTTTGAGAGCGACTTGCCCAGTTCCTCGGAAAGCTTTGTTTGCAATTTTGACCCCCCCTCCCTTACTCGGGAAAGGAATTGCACCACAATTATAACGTGGCGGGACGTTGGTGCATTACTTGTTAATTTAGCATATTGCGTCGTCGTTAGTATGAATATTTCTATAGCAAAGGTACATATAGCATTCTAGCTTTGCCCGTTCAAGTTAATTGGACCCTTTCTTTCCGTTGACCCTGGGTTTGGTTGGCAAACGATGTGGTGGTGGACAACATTATTTGATCTGTACAGCAATCACATTTACATAAGGCGAGCGATCCCTGCGATACGCAACTGAAATTTTCAGCTAATGGACCAATTCCTGTGCTTGGTCCAGGAGTGTCCAAAATTTTTTGAAAGGGTGCTAAGTGAGATTTTGCGAAACTGCGCGCGGCCCAAATCTGAGTCCAAAAAAGGATAAAGTCCTACAAAACAGGTCTTAGTGTTGATTTATTTGTGTATTTGCCAGGTGATTTTGTGCCGAAAATAAATGAAAAAGTCACGGACCGAATAAAATTTCAAACCTGGCCGAACTTTGAACAACCCCTGGTTTCGGCAAAATTTAAGGTGGTCCAATCACTTTAATGAAGAACTGGTTTTATTTAGGCCTACTTTAGAGGGCACTTTCTTTTCAGGCGAGATGCCAAACTCAGTTAGACGGGGCATTAGTATTTAGTATATTGTTAGTTTTTAAAGTTCACCGGTCAATTGGTTGAACGATAACGCGCTCGTTTCTAGAGCTAGAGATCTGAGATTCAAATCACGGACCGGTAAAATCGGAAACAGAGTTGCCTACGGCTCGCAACCGCTGCAACATTTTTTGGAAAGAAGCTGCGTTACCCGGGCGCAATTACGCGGAAATGGGCCCTACAAATCGTTAAACACTACGGCGTAATGCAGCGAGTATAATGAAAGATTTTATTTGATCTTTTAGTTCGAAATGACTAAAACGATCCAATGGTTACGTCTATGGTTGCTATAATTTCCATTACACATTTTATGCGTTATATCCAAGATACTGTATTGCAGAGTATCAGGTAGTACTGTGGTTGTGTGAAAGTGAAAAACGAAAAAAAAATGCACAGCATTCCTTAAAATGGCTTTCGACTACATCATATTCAGTGCTCTTGGTTATTACGAAAATTATATTGAATTTTTTTTTTGGAACGTGATTTAATTGAATAAAAAATTAAAGTTTTTTGTCATTGCGCAGTGCTCTTAGCAGGCCTGGCGCCACGGGGTGGCATTTCGGGGCCGTGCCCCCTCAAATGACTGCTTGTGCTCCCCCAAACGAAAATTATGCCCCCCAAGCGAGGACTGTGCCCCGAAGACAATAACGCGCTCGGGGCTATTGGAGTGCAAATTGAGGCCTAAGACTCCCAAATTAGTGTTTACCGCCCGTATTTTCGTAATTTTTGTGAACTCACACCGGATTTCATAAAACTTTTGGGACGAAGACCTTTTTTTTTTGGTCTTCACTTACGAATTCGTGAAAAATCGCAAGAATTTTGAGACGATAACCAGAATTTGTGTAAATTTTTGAACTGAAGACCTTTTTCTTTTGGTCTTCACTTTGTTCGTTTGATCCACACTGGAATAAATTTCTCGTGCCCCCTTGCCCCTCTCGATTTCACATAAATAAACTTCTCGTGCCCCCCAAAATTTATTTCTGCCTTCCCAGTCACGCTATCCTGGCGCTGGGCCTGGCTCTTAATAAAATATGGAATTTAGACAAACCTAAACAAGGAAAAAGCGTCCGTTACGAAGAAACGGTGCCCTCGACACCCCGTAGCAGCGACCAAATTCAAAGTCAGTCCTAGTGTACTTGCTGAAGAAGAGTACTAAACGAACCAGAGTAATTCTTCGTTTTTTTTTATTACTTGCCTGTTTTTCACATGCAGCTTTCAGACTCACCATTAAAGGTTAGATACCGTGATCCCCGCAAAAATGTGGTAAAGCTTTTGAACGATATTTTAACGATCCAAAACTAATAAATGAAATTGAATTTCAAAAAATGCACAAAAACAAGAAAACCATTAAATAGTTTTTACCGATTTTGCATTCACAAATAACTCTTGAAATAAATGAGCATGACACGTCGCGCCAGCGAAAAGTAGAATCCAAATCGAACGTTCAGCCCATTATGACGTAATTTTCTTCATCAGCAGCATTCACAGCAAAGTTGTTTGGCTCTCCAGTGAACCAGTTTGACCAAGCACTTGATAGTGGAGTCCCGTCAATCCATTCAAAGAGCATGGATCCATTGTTTGGTATTCTTCTCAAACCAATGAAGAAAGAATAGGGTGCTTCTAAACAAGCGTTATATTTTAAATATGTCGATTTACTTATGATTTTATCGTAAACAAAATTTCTGCGACGGTTGATATTTTTTCAATATTATATAACATATAGGCAAGCTACTGGCCGTATTTTACCTTTTGAAGCAAAAGATTTAGTTGAGATACCGGGTGCACTCAAAACGTAAGAAAATGCAATTTATAACTGACCCTTAACTGAAAATTATAGATTCTTCAGAGCCGAAAAACGGCCTAGTTACGTTACTATCATTTTTATCACTTCCAGTAAAGAAAGGGGAAAACTTTCATATCATAATATTGAAACGTCATTAATTCACTGCAATAACATGTGAACCGTAAGCAAAAATTATATTATTTTGAAGTGAAATAAGCAGAACTAACTTGTAGTTCACAGTGACATTACATCTTACTATTCATTTTTATTTGAGAACACTTTATCTATTTCTCTAAGCAAAAACACAGTGAGCAAAAATGTTTCTCTTGAAATCTTTCTACAATAATATGAAGTGAGTAACGAAGTGTAACGTACCGTCAATAACGCTTGCCCGTCAGATTAGTGTAAAATTTTGTCAAGGTATAATGTTTTTGCCCTAAAACCGCGCACGGGTTATCGTAGTAATTCAGCAACGTTTTACATGTTTTTAGGCGCCCTGCATTTCCTTTTTTTAAGCATCGTAACAGTAAAACTAGTTTGTGTCTTTTTTCAGCTGAAAAGATACTATAATGCATTTTTAGCAAAACGCCAATATTGCCCTTTGGTCAACGCTTTTCATTCTTAGAATGGTTAAGCACTATATTACCACTTGCTTACTCCTGGTTTGTTTTAATTTGCAGCACCACTGGTACAGCTTGCACTACCAATCGAAGCTTTGTTCTGAAATACTTTAGATTTTTTAAAAATCTTCTAAAAAGTTTCTAAGTAGTTTCTAAGTTTTAAAAAAACTTTATTTAGATTTTTATTTAGTTCTTTATACATATAACTGCAAAAACAGTGGAAGTTTCAAAACTAATAAAACTACCTATTGTATCTCTGATTTCTTCCAACAAAAATTGACCTATTTCCTTTCTGTTAACCAAAGCCACAATTGCTTTCGAAGCATTACACTTTTCCTCAGCCTGGGCGTAGGTCCTCAGAAAGGAATTATTTTCGATGTAGTATTCTTTGTTTCCAAATGGTCGAAACAGAGTGGATTGAACAATTGTTACAGATATGCACCATTGCAATATCAGCACAACATAAGGGAATGCTTCATTTAGATTAAGGTTATGCATTACTATAAGCTGCAGAGTCTAAACATATATTGTAAAGTATAAGGCTGTAACAAATATTATTAAAAAGAAATAAAATCACGGAGGATTCAAGATTAGACTAAGATTTTTCTTCTCTACAACCTATAACAGGTATAATTTCTGTGAAAGAAATTCGAAATTTTGCTATTATTACTACTTGCCTGAAAACAATTTTGATTAATCTAGGATTTATCCTTTGGCCTAAAAACGTTTATTCTTTGGCCGTTTGTCAATTCGCTCGCGTACCCCCAAAATTTTCGCATATTATTCTGCAATAATACAGTCGCTTTATCAACCCAAAACCTTGAAGATGAAAAAAAGTCCTATCCGCAATTTGCATGGGATTTTGTCCCCGAATCCGACTGAAAACCGAAGAAAAGAAAAAGGTCTTCTCCACAACTTGAATGGATTTTTGTTCCCGAATTCGATTGTAGACCTAGAATAAAAGGTCTTCGCAATTTGGTGTCAACGTGCCCCCCCCCCTACAATTTAGGTATTTAAGTTCGGTTTGTAACGTACCCTTTGAAAGTCGAAATGTATCCCTGGGGGTACATGTACCAACATATGGGAACCATTGGGTTAATCCATTGATTTCTAACAAAATTGACTAAAATATGTAGTCTAGAAATTATAGCTGACAAATTTATAACTTTACGGAAACGTAGAAACGAAAGAATTTCAAAGACGTAACTGGAAAAAAATTTATGGCAATTTTGAATTCTCAGTTTATCATGTGGTACAGGGCTCGATTCAAGCTTTCCCTTTAAAAAATGTTTAATTACAGCGTTTCGTTTTTACTAGCTTCTTGCTATAAACTTTAATGCACCAGCTGTAGTTAATGTCATTTCTTTTGTTGTTAAAGCCTAAAAAGCTATCACCTAAAATTAATATGGCAAAAAATTGTTGCTAATTTGTATTTTAAGACGTAAAAAGGATAAAGCAGCTGGCAGCGGATTCTTTTTTTTTCAAAACTTTTTTGTGCTGTGCTGGTTTCCAAAATATTTAACCGAGTCCAAAAAAATTGCTCTCATATAAAAACTTAACTCTGTTTTTGATTCTTTTTTCTTTAACAGTTGCAAGTCAGCAGCTTAAATTTATATGCGAGAAATAGATTGGCCTAAAGAATTTTTGCTAAAACATACGAGTTTAGGTTGCTGACTTGCTAGCATTTACGGCAAGAAATAGGCTTCTTAAATAAAAGTAGGCTATCTAAAAAACTTTCACGTGGGAAATTTTTTGGAAAAAAATTAAATTTTTAGGAAATCACCAAAGGAAATTGAAACCAAAAATTATTGTTTTGATTTTAGCTATTCCAAAAAAATAGAACAGATTTTGCATACTCTTCTTTTCTTTTGCTTGTCGGAAAGCAGCTTACTGTGAAATAGCTTTCCGCTTTTCTAAAAGCAGTATCTCCGTTACTCAAAGACGTTGTGGTCTTTAGCTTGTGTACCTTTTTCTATATTGGATCAACAAAAGTTTTTGAAAAGTTTTTTCTTAACTCAAAGCACGGTTGGCTTTGCTTGTGGACTAATTCACAAGGTAAAGTTTCGTTCCCTTCTAACAAAGTACTATTCACAGTGCACATGTATAGTTAGTAACAGCACGAACTACTAAAGCAAACTAGGTCGGCAAACTTTTTGCAATAACTAGTACTTATTTTGCAGATTTATCATACTAAAAAACAACATTAGATAGCACAAGCAACTGCGCACTATTTTTTAGCCATCATATCTTTGAAGATACGAAACAAAAGTTCGTAGCTATCATAGTGAACTACAGTTAATGCAACTTGCAAGTCAGGCTACGCTACAATATCATTGGCATTTGCTGGAATACATCTAAAATTCTGGATAACGTAACTCTATATTATTAGCTGCTTAAAATACTATTGCAGAGATTTTCAAGCTTTTTTTGGTTGCAACTAGCCAAAAACCTCTGGAGTTTACCACGTCAAACCGAATCTCTTCTGTAATACGTTTTCCAGTGAGCTGCCACAATTCTACAGTAGATAATGGGGCATGGTCCGGAAGTTTAAAATGGTCCCCAAATGGAAGAAGCGTGGCATAGTTTTCCTTTTCCCTTAAAACGTTATTGGAAATGAAATAGAACTGTGCCTTCCTTCAATATTGTGATTTTAAAGTTGAAAAAAATTTTGAGGCAGCAAACAATATTGACCTGGGTTGTAAAACTTCTTAAATCTGCACCACGCTTACCCTCAAACTGTTTGAAATACTTCTTAAATACCAAATAACAAACGCCGTTTCTACGTTTTTGCTCCATTTTATTATAATCCAGCACATTTTAACGTTTTTTTATGCTTTTTTTGCGTTGTGCTCTGACTCAAAAGGTGAGTCAAGACACAATGCCCCCCCTCTAAACACGCTACTGACGATACGCATTAGTTTAGTTTGCTAATGGATTTACGAAACATACAAAAGTAATTTAGATTGTTATACCAGTCTTGCAGATGCATCATAACCGTAATCATCACTCGTACATGTAGCCCTGGCAGTCGTTAGAAGAGGGGCTGGCAGCCTTTTTGCCAACACGGGCAACAACCATATACTTAGCCAGGTCCCTGCGGGCCTTCATAAATTCTAAAATAGGGCCAACCCCAAAATTTCGGCCGAATTATTGGTGAAGACAATGTTCCTTCTAATTTTTTGTGGTCTCTGTGCGTAGAAATTTTGGGCGTGTGCGCACTTTTTTTAGGTATTCACCCGGAATTAAAGCGGTTTTTGTGTCCAAAATTAGGTAAAGACAAAAAAAGGGTCTTCACCCAGAAATGGAGCGGTTTTTGTTTCCGAAATTACGTGAAGACCAAAAAAAAGGTCTTCTGCCTGAATTGGAGCGGTTTTTGTGCCCGAAAAGTTTATTATCTGTCTTATTATTGTAATTTTATGATCAACAACAATATGTCTGTGCGCAGCAAATTTATGCGTGTGCTAAGTTTCTGAAATCAGTGTGCCCGCGCATACGCGCACAGCTTAGAGGGAAAACTCGGTGAAGACCAAAAAAAGTCTTCACAAACTTTGATGGTAGTTTCAGAGCCGGATTTGGATGCGTGGGCAACAATTTCCGGAAGTAGCGTAAGTGGTTTAATCAAAAATGAACGAGGCGGATGGATCAATGAGATCGAGGGCTGGATTTCGATGTTGCCGGCTGAGGTCGCGGGCCGGATAAATTCCTTGACAGGCCGGATTCGGCACGCAGGCCGTAGATTGCCAACCCCTTCCCTAGAACTTAGAAGGATGCTTCGGTGAAGCATCATTTTGAATAAAATGTTTTCTTTAAATTTAAACAAATACAGTAAAAACCATTTACTCTAGAATCTGCCCGCATAGTTTTGGAACGTATTTTAAAGTTTTTTTTTTTTGTTTTCGTATGTCTGAATTGTATCTTACATTTTTGTTTGATAGCGTACGTTGCTTGATTTTTAGTTTCATTAATTTTATTGTCATTTTTTGGGTTGATTTCATTACGGAAAGGTGTAACGAAAATGTCACAATATCAAATTCTCACAATTGCTGATTCGATAATTCCGATCCAGTACGATTATGCAGAATCGATTTCCTTCGGTGTTCAAGTTTTTGTCGCGGTATTGAATAGAGTTTTGTGGATGAATGAAATCGTTGCGGACAAAGACCTTTCGATTGACAAAGTAGCACGCTTGTTGAATAGGATGAAGGATAATTTGCGGCGCGTAAGGCAATGCAACCAAAGTAAAACAATAAGCAGTACAACGAAGACATTATTTTTTGTAGAAGTTTCGGAGTGAAAACTTTTCGAAAAATGCAGATATTCTTGACAGCTGATTTTGAGTTTTCAAATGTAAATATTTGTTTGTAAAGTGATAAACGTAATGTCATTTCCCTGCTATGGCGTCATCAACAGGATGGCCTATAATATTTCTAAGCGCAATCGCTGCGGCACTGATGGAGTACGGCATAAAACGAACCTTTAAACAAATAACCTTTAAATGACAAATTATCTTCGCCCACGCCCACCGTGTTAATGTAATGGACCAAATATTTCTTCATTATTTGAACCCACAAAATTATTCGAAGATCCATGTATGATCACCTTTATTCTATTCAGGAATTACGTGTCAATAAAACTGACTAAACTTAATTAAATAAACATAAAACAAATTCACAAAAAGCTCATTGAATATTTGAAGTACCGCATATACGTAGCTACAAAAATGCAGCCAGAATTTTCGATTAGGGGGGGGGCATTTTCAGGCGCGCAACTGCGATTATGCTAAGAGGAGGCTTAAACCAAGCAATAAAATTTTTTATCTGAAAAATATCCTATCTTGTCATTGTGCTGAGCAAATTGGAGTAACTTAATCGTATCACAGTCGGAGGTTCGCTCCCATTTGCTTGGCAATTTTTTTGTAATTTTTCGTAAAAGAACAACCATTTTTCGCCATTTGAATCACATTTCGCACGTTTTAGAACTACTTGAAAAAACTTAATTGCTAAGATTCGGAAGCCGTTTAAAAGAATTAAATTGCTCAGCCCCTTTAGCCCCTCTCCTTTTTCTACAATACAGGTCAAGTCCGCGACACGTTTAAATGCTTGCATTCATGAATTAAATATTCTAAGTGATGTGGCTAAAAGGAGGAGAACTGAAGCCCCCTTTGCCATCCTGTTTGAGTCATTGGTCATTTTACGTTTGGTATATACCAGAGCTGCGAACTCGATTGATTTTTATTTGAGTTCAAGTTCGAGTTCAGTCTATTTTATCAAGTCCGAGTTCAAGTTTGACTTCAGCAATTTAATTTTTTCAAGTTCGACAAAAATATCAAAATTTTCGAGTTCAGCCAACAAAAATTAGTATTTAATTGTTTTGCGTGCTTCTGGCCTAAAAGGTACCAGCGCGGAAGCCTGGTAAAGAGCCACCAGAACGGCGACTACTTAAAACAAGCAATGCAAAAAATTTATCCTCCCACAAGATTCGAACGTGACGCCTTTGGACTACCGGTCCACTGCTCAACTGCTTGTTTGCGTGCTTCTGGCCTAAAGGCTACCAGCGCGGAAGCCCAGGGAAGAGCCACCAGAACGACGACTAAATAAAACATTATCAACATGCTATAATCGAGGTCGTCAACTTAGTTCTTTTTCTGTCGTATTATCAAATTTTGTTTCCCACTGTCTTAATCTTGAGCTGTGTTGTTTTCATCATTACAGCTTACCAAACGCTAACATCGATCACGAGAGGCTTGCTAAGTAGACTTGGATTCGATTCCCGGTCGGGTCAATATGGTGAATAAGATTTGATGTTAAATATTTAGTTGACGAGAATTGTGTCCAGGTCTTTTCGCAGCTTCTCGCCAGGAAAACTGCTGCATTGCAATATGAACTGCTCAATCGCTGAGTAAGCTTACTGTTACCAGTCAGGCCGGCTTAAATCACAATAAAATGAAGCTATGAAGAGGAAAATTTATTGAACAATATGAAACTGGTCATCGGAAGCCTCTAAGTTGCAGAGCTATGGTCACAACCATGAAGCAGAATCTATGGTTGAAATCAAATCTTCATTGTACTTGCTCTTTTGCGCCGAAGCGTGTAATGAGTTGGCGAGACCCATTTCTGAATTGTTGCACCTGGGCAATAAAACTTATCGACCAAAAAATGCTCTAACGGTGGCGAGTCGTTGCCAACACTCAGTGTCCAATTTGACCGGCCCGCGGTATGAATCTTAAACTTTCTGTCCCAGAGACAAACGCGTTACCGCTCGACCAACTAACCGACGAACGAAATGATTGATGTTCGAAACTTTACATAATCTTAACCAACTCTATTTTAGCCGGGCCGTTTGACCAATGCATTTTACTCGGGGGAAGTAGCAAAAGTGCCCTTCTATTTAATTACAAAACCGAAAGTCATGGGAATAGCAAATTGGCATGCGGTTTGATCAAAAAACTTATTTTGGAGGCGATGACGTCATTATAGTGACATCACAGCCATATTTTTGGAAAGTGACGTCATAGGCAGCTCAAATTTAGATTTACTTTTTGAAACTGAATCATTAATTACCTAAGCCAAAGTCGCTACGTCACAAAAACATCGTAAGGTGCCATTTAAGCTAACTATGAGTAAAAAAATGCTCAGATTTCGGAATGTGACTTCGGCAACTCCAAACTGGAAAACTTTTCCTTACTTTAGCAACTTCAAATTTTCAAAGGTTATTAGTAATTTGACAAATTTGAAGTACAAATTAATCTGTACTTCAAATTAATTTGACTCATAGTCAAATTAATTTGAAGTACAAATCTTTTTTCTGAAGGGATTTAAAACAAAAAAAAAGAGAGGAAAGGGAATTTTGTCTCACCTTTCTACCCCCGTGCAAAACAGGGTTAAAAAATGAAAAATTGTAAACGGATTATAATTTAGAGACTACCAGCATGAAGAACAAATCTTTGAACACCGGGCAAATTCAAAAATGGGTGGGCGAAAATTTGCTCAAGTGTTTGATTTTGTCAAAGCACTCAGTATGAGTTTGAAACGATTTCATGATGACTATTCTGGCAGTCATCGGCAAAATGAAGGTAACGGTAAGCGAATAAATTCCAGTCGTATATTTCAAGGTAAAGGATATCCAAAAATTTCGGAGTCCAAACGGAATTTTTCAGTTAGTTTTTGCATTACTAACGGATCGAGTGTTTCTAGCATTCGAGAAACAGTTTGCTTGGTGGTTTGAGAAGATCCACTGCTGCTGTAACCTTGATCAAATCGAATAGATTGCGAGACGTTTAATAATTCCAAAATATATCTAAAATACAGCAGTTGAATCTTGAGTGGTAAGCTCTAATTCAAAATTTTACCGTTAAAAAAGTGAAATAAACTACGACTATGCATTGGACTTAAAAAAAAAACAAAAAAACAAATGCTTAGCTGAAATTGATCAAAACACTCTTCTAAAGTACCCCTACAATCCACACAATATTTGCATACTACAGCCAGTTTGGGAGAGTATCGCAGAATGTGAAACACACTAAAGAAAAATCGGGTGATTTCGAATACTATTTCTTTGCAGACAACAACAACTCACGCAGTGAACCTTTAATGATTCAGTATTGAAAGGAACAGCGTGAAACTTTCACTATTGAGTCGATCGATGGTCATTTATGGCAGTTTTACGGGGAGACTGAAAGGTCACTGAGCTGTCTCTAGTCAAAGTGACCTTATCGAATCCAGATCACCTTCACACCTACCCATTTTTGAGCATGCTGCTGCTACTGCAACTTACCTAGAATCTTCTTGTATAGATTCCAAATGGCCAATGACGTCATAATCTATACGACATGGATCACAGAGATTGTAATACGTCATCCAATGACGATCTTGTTCAATATTCGATTCAACTTTTGTGAGTACGTCAGGGTTTTGCTCAATCATATAATTGGCAAAATCTTGAAACGTGGCTAATCCTAAAAACACCGGGAAATTTTGGCTTAAGACTTAATATAAACTGTAAATGCACCTACGAACTCTAAAGTACAAGCTTAGAAAAAACGAAATACTGAATTTTGAAAAAAATTCCGAACACTGGACGATCAGATATTATCGTACTGGAATTTAAAGTGAAACACAGTCTACTGTACTCAAATTGCTCAAACCCAGAAAATCGTTGTTCAGGAGGATAATGCCAAGCTTCATTAGTGCACGAAGTTGTAGCTCGTAAAAAACCTTGTAACTCTTAAAATGTTGAACAAAGGACTCCAGAATTTCTTAGGGTAAAAAGTCAACTAATCTTTGTGCTGAAAGTCCAAAATTTGACAAGCCAAGACCAAACAGTTTTCAATTTTACCTTTTTTTATCTGCTTGTTTTTATTCACTTATAGTGCACGTAGTGCGTTTGGTAGAGTGTCGGATTAGGGCTTGAAGGGGGTGAAACATCCAGCCAATTCCGAAAGCTTACAATCGTTAAAATTGAAAATATAATTTTAAAATTTATTGTTCCCATTTTGGGGCTGTGGTTACAAAGATATTCAGCAAAAACAAAAAGATATCCCCTATAAAGATTTTTGAAAACTATAAGTTTGTTCTCCCAGCCTTTGATTCCAGAAAAAGTGAGGGTTTGACCAAAATTTGGGTGGTTGTGTGACGTTATTGAAGGGTAAATATTATTTGTTCTCCTTTTTCCCTGGAAGTTCAAGCAGAAAAAACTGATTCAGGTTTCCAAAAGTTTTTACGGAGATATCTCTTTGTATTTGTTGAATATTATCTTTGCAACCGCAGCCCCAAAATAAAAATAAAAAAAATTCAAAAATTATATTTTGATTTGAATATTGTAAACTACGGAAATGGGCTGATGCTTCACCCGCTTTAAACGAATCTTGATTATCAAAAAGAAAAAAGCTATAAGACAGAAAATTTCTATCTAGTTTTTTGTTAATTCTGGCACAAATCTAAAAAAAAATCCTTACTGTAAAACTGACCCCAAACCCAACCCTAGCTTAAACCCTATTATCTTAAACCTTAAAAAGTAAACATAAAGTGCGGGAATGAATATTCCTCATTTTTGTTTTATTTTCTTTGACTAAAAGTTTGCGGTGAAACAATCACTCCCTTCCCGAAATGGCTACGCATCTTTGTGTCGTTGAAAAAATACGCTTATTCCTAATTTAGACCAAGCAGTCTAGCCATTGTTGTGGCCGGACTCCGCGAAGAAAAACTACCGTAGCAAATAAAACCCCGAAAAAGTGTTTGTGTTCGTGTGGTCAGGCCGAGATAGGGAGTCTGGTGTATGCAAATCATCAAATTTTTTATTATACTCGCTGCATTACGCTGAAGCGTGTAACGAGTTTGCAGGGTCATCTATACGCGTCATTAGTGGCGCCAGCAACGCAGCTTCTTTCGAAGAAATGTCGCAGCGGTGGCGAGTCGTTGGCAAAATTGTGTCCAATTTGATCGGCTCGAGATTTGGTAGAACATCAGACCTTCCGCTTCAGAAACGACCTTGTTATCGGTCGATCAACTGGCCGATATTTATGAGAATAAATAAATGAATTAACACTTAGCCTACCATTTTTGTGCTTGTCATGATTGAAGAAAAACCGAATTAACCTCGACGTGCGACCAAAACTTACAACGCCGTCGCGTTTGCGCACCAGTTTGTCGTTATAGGCCGATACAAGCCGAGAGAAAGGATTTCGAACCACCATGACCTTTAAGTAGTTTTCCGTTCCTTCAGGAAGCCTGAAGCTGTCCTCCGTAAACGGCGCAGACAACTCATGATGGATTTTAAATCTGCTAATCTGAACATACGTGAATGTTGATGAGTAGATATCTTTTTATGAAATTTTAAATAAATTTTAGTACTTTTTAAGAATTTTTGACTGATTTTGGGAATGCACTCCATGCTTCATCATTAATCTAAACACAACAATAAATGACAAGATGAATCCATAGACTGCAGATTTTGCTACGAAGGTCAGCTTGATAATATCTGATACATTTTAGCGTTTTTACATGTCTACTCATGGGACCAGACTTTTGGTTACAGTGGCTATTGCCCCTGAGTCACACCCCAAAAGCGCTAAATTATAAAAGAATCGTGTTAATCAAAGAATTGATGTGTTGCCAAAAGAAACATTGTTTAGCATACATATACAGCGTGGACTCAGGTTTATACGTATACGCCATGGCGTAACTGACCGAGGGGGCGGGCGGTGCTTCTTAATAGAGGACCTTTCAGGTGCAACAAAGTTGTGGGGAAAAGCAAACGATAAAATCGGACTAGACGAAAAAGCAACGAATTTTCTGTGAAGACTTTTTTTGTTTATCAAAATTGACAGAAAAATAAAGTGAATTTTTAATGAAGCTTGATGGGCCTTTCATCCAAGCTTGCTTCCCTGGTTCAAATCTCTAGTCACGCCACTGCGTACGTAAATTATGGGCAGATCGATTATGGACCAACCAAGTTTCTTAAACCCCAAATGCACTCATTTTGAAATGCAGTATAAACTGTCAGAGTTGTGTGGTTCTTTGTAATTTGGCACTTTGTTTGGTGTGACTCAGGAAAATACCGCTGAACTAAGATCTGGGCCAGAAAAATGGACGTGTAACAACGTTAATTAAGGAGTTGTACGATTCCCAGCGGGATAAAAAATCCATATTAACAATAGGTTCATTATGCAACTTATCGTAGTTTAGACTTAAGAGATCTTCAGCTGCTTACAACAAACCCAAGTTGTGTCGTCGTAACTCGTAGAAAGCGGTGTTTAATAGACAGTTAATACAGTTCACATCATTATGATTTGTCGTTATCGATTTACAGTAAACAGAGCCGCATCATCCTACAGCAATATCCGTAGCCTACGCAGTATTGATTGAGCTTAATTAAATCCTTTTACTATTACTTTTTCTCTGGAACCTCAAAATATGCTCTTGATTTTTTTTCTGTTTTTCGTTGGCAGTCTTCATTTTTGGGAACAAAATTAGGCCTATACCAGTAAAGAAGACTTGTGAAAAGAGTACGTTAAGATGAATTCGTACCTCACTAAAATTTCCTTTCACGCCATTCAACCGCAAACCCAGTTTTTTCCAGTTGGTAACGCCCGCTTTCGGTACACAGCAATAGAGGAACTTGTGCGCATGCGCAGTTACGAATCTCAATTGATTTTGAGACCACGATTTAGAACCTGATTTGAAAACAATTCTTTAATTACACTAAAATTTGCGACATTCAGTTCATAAAGTTAAACCTAAATATTTTGGACGAAAAATTAGGTAAAAATAAAACAGGCCTGCCGAATCTTTAAAAGAGAAATCTCGGGTCCAAGACATAGGCCTGCGTGTTTTAAAAATCCGTCTGAAGCTTACCGACTTAAATTTGTCCCGCCCCTTTCCATAGCTTAAGGCTGCCCTGTGTCTCGATTTTAAGTTTTCTTTGCTAAAGCGAGATTTAGCCTTGAGATCGATAATAATAATCGCGCTGATGGTTAAACGGCCTAACATTCCATCCGCATCATGAACTTTTATCTTGTGCTGTTGAAAAAAGCAAGTTTTTTTTGGGTAACAAGCAGGTTGAAACGACACTTCCCGCATAGACGTTGGTCCTTGACCCAACTACGTTCTCCGGGGTAGCACATATAATGGCGGTGTTCCCATAGGTGGCGGAACCGGGGGGGCCGGGAGGGCCCGGCCCCCCCACTTTTTTTTTCAGGGGGGGGCCCTGGGGGGGCCCTAATTTACGTGATTTTTTTCTAAAATAATATTGCTGAAAAATGTTTTTGCAACTTAATATCATAGATGTGGAAACCAGAAGGCGGAGAATGCAGACTCACACTTCCTAATTGGGTGGGAAGGCATCGGACTATATGCATTAACTTTTAAGACGATGACTCAGAATAATTTTTGTAGCGTAATTTCTCCTCTTGAGCTTAACACGGGATCGATTCCATTCCCAATTGTGATGCTCGTGTTAAGAGTACGATGCCTTCGGTTTTGGCTCAATACCTGTGCGCAAGGCCTGTGAGAGGGGGTCCAGAGGGTACATCATACCCGGGCCCAGGCCTAGGGGGGGCCCGGAAGTGTTCAGGTTTCTGCGTTAAGTTTTGGTATCGCACCATAACACCGTAATCAAACTTGCCTACAGCAAAAATATCAGTCAGCCTATTCACTACTGGTAATTGGTCGCCGTTTTTGCTACACATCCTTTAGGGCAACCAATAGTGGCCGATTTGATTAAAAAAAGAAGAAAATGTACCAAAAGCCATGCACTTGCTCCGAAATTAACGTTTTGTTACATTTCTCTGACTTAAGAGCCTTAATTCTACGGTATAACAATGTGCGAGGGCCCAAATTTCCAGAGATCCAAAAGCATTTCAACCTCAGAGATCGAGCGGAGTCAAAGTTGACATACTCTACCACTATCACTAAGTAACTCACTCTGTCTGTATGAATTTAATAGGTATTTGGGTTTTTGAAGTCTATGATTGCAGATGACTTCTTAAAACTTTTATCAGTAAAATATTTGGATTTGCAGTATTAAAGTCATTATATTGTATAATATTGTGTTAATGTCATCATCCCCCACTTCACATACTTTCTTTCATGTATATCACGTTTATGCTTGTCAATTCAAGTAAGTTTGGTGCTGGGATGTTGATCAAATGCTGTATTTTACCCTCGAGAAACATAAAAAGTGCTAAAGCTTCCGGGGCAGAGCCCCGGACCCCGCTGGGGGAGCTCACAGCGCTCCTCCAGACCCCCTAGCTGGATTTAAACCAATTTTATGTTTAGTTGTGTTTTTTATAGGTCCTAACTGTATGCGAATATCGTTATCCCCTCTCTTTTAAATGAAGATCTACACCTATCGGACAAAAAATGATTTAACGGCATGGGCCCCGATAAGGCTTGGGGGGCCCAATAAGATTTGGGGGCCTGGTATCGACCTTCGTACCCCCTGGAAAATTTTCTCTCTGAGGCTCTGCCTTTGCGGCTGTCATTTTTGCAACTATACGATGTTTACCTTATTTTGAAAGTGATTTCAAAACTCTAAAAATACCTCCCCTCTCCACGGTTATTGTACCTCAGCCGCCATTCTTTGCATTGTTACGTAATTGTTATATGCGTCACAGACGAAATAGGAGCGAATTTGATTGGTGTGCAGCTGATGAACAATTACAGGTTAATTTGTGGTGTAAAAAATGAGTACTATGCTACATTATTTTCTCAGATAATTCATTCATTTTTTTGTTCTTGACCACCACAAAAATAGTAAATAGCGAATGGATACTAACGCAAAAAGCAACATGTTGAATCTGGAAAAGGAAGGAGCGACGCAATCTTCATATTTTGCACTCACGCGTTTCAAGTAACTTTTGGAAGGAAGCCAAAATGGAATGCCTCAAACGACGCTTGCTCTGAAAAGCGTGTTTAAGAGACTTTGCAATCAATATGTTATTTGTATATGTTGGTGTTGAGCTTAGCACGTTTATAATGCTGATATAGAAATAAAATTTAAAAAAATAACATCGTTTTTTAGCAAACGTTCGTTAGCTCAACAGTCAAGTTCAGAACCTCCATTTAAGCAGGGGATAATAAACCAAGGGGAAGATAGCGACGAAAATTCGGATAATGGTAGTGGCCTTGCCAGTGATTTAAGTTCAAGCTATGATAGTCGAAGCGGTACTCCCACAATGATAAGTGAGTTTGCAAATTTAGCTAAACGGAGGGCTGAAGACTTGGTTTGGAATAGAAATGTTAAAGTGTCTTTTACAATTTACGGTTTGCAATAGACCATAATATAATAAGCTGAGTTTATTTTTAAGTCAAGCGGACAAGCTAGTGGAATCGCAGTCGCGAAATGAACAGTGATCAAATACTGGAGATTTTGGCAAAATATCTTTGTTAAGCTATACGTTACTACAAAAAAATAAGTTCTCATGATTTAACCAAGACTGTGGACTCGTGGAGTGCAGGAGTCAGAAGTTTAAAAAATATCGGGAGTTTAAAAGCCTGCAAAGTAATATGTAAACAAAGGGAAAAAATTGGTCAGTATATCCTATACATTTCAAGAAAAAAATTGAGGCAAGGCCTTAGCTTATCAGGTATCCTCCTTTTCATTGGACTATATGCCGAGTTTAATGTGTACATTTGCAGTGTGTTTACTAACTAATAATATGTAGCATTTTTGCTATGACTAAATTTGCGACTGTTTTATAATGGATATTGGATAGACCTAATATTATTGCTATAGTTTTTGATGATTAATCACGGCTTGGAATAACATTCATGGGCGGACTTTTTTATAACTGCGCGTTATGCGCTGTAGGTGAAAAAACTGGATAGACTTTGGGCCCCCCCACTTTCAAAATAGTTCCGCCATCGCTGGGTGTTCCATCACTGGCGATATTTTGCTTGCAACAAGGTGCGATTTTTTAATCGTACATTGTTGTACCAACCTGGTCAAACATCTTTGTAGGCACTCACAGATTGTTGCAAAACTTTCTCATTAATGTGGTTTATCCTATGTTAAAGAAGAACACAAGCAATGTAAAATTTTCAACGTAATAAAACTAAAATCAAGCCTAAAAAATTAATGTAACTATTTCAATAGTTGAAGTTATGAAAATACAAAGCCAATACCATTGAAATTCGACATTTGCATTTTTTTGTTATTTTGTAAATCTACATCTTGAATTAGGGGTGCCGAAACCCGAGGGGGATGGGCGGGATATATCCTCCCCAATAATTTGACTATGGTCTGCATCTGAGCGCTGGATGATGTTTGGAGCATTTTTGTGGTCTTGACTTGAATTCGGGGGAAAAAACTACTCAATTATCGGTGAAGAGCTTTTCTTTTTTTTGGTTTTCACTTGAATTCGGGAGAGAAAACTCTTCAACTATCGGAGAAGACCTTTTTTTTGCTCTTCACTTCATTTGCTTACCTGAAAAAAATCGTGGTCGAGGTTCATCCCCCCAATGTTGAAAATACTGCAAAATTAGGGTAAAATTGCAAATTATCCCCCCAATGCTCAACAAAGATCGGCACCCCTGCCTTGAATAAACATCGGTCCTATTCGTGACGTTGCTAACAACTGCCACACAATTGATTAAAAAATGCTACCAGCGCAAACATAACCGGTTTATATCAATTATTTTTTCTTTTTCTTGATTGTTTATGACCAAGCTTGCGAAATGATTCTTTTTCAAGGAAAAACCTGTCCTCGACTATGTTTTACTATCTTCGCAAAGGTGCAATTTTGTTAGTGAGACAATATCAAATTGAATCTTTCATTATACTCGCTGTAGTACGCCGAAGCGTGTAACGAGTTTGCGGGCTCATATTTGCGTCATTGCGCCCGGACAACACAGCTTTTTTCGAAGAAATATAGCGCGGTGGCGAGCAGTTGACAACTCTGTGTTCGATTTGACTGTTCGATTTGAACTTCAGACGCCCCGCTCCAAAGACGAACGCGTAGTCACTTGACCAACTGGTCGGTTAACGAGACAGTAATACCTGGAAATTTAGTATGAGGGGCATTGCACCCTAACTTTTAAATTTTAACACTAAATATGTAACAAATAATCGATTGCCAACGTTTTTGTTTGTTTTTTTCATTGTTTGACGTTAAAAATCTTTAACAGAAGAGATTTCAACTTTACGGGAAAAAAAATTCGGCGTGGCATCATGCAACATCAAATTTGCATACGTGGTTTCAAACCGACTTAGTTATCTGGTAGGTCCCGGGGTTAGGATCAGTACTTAAATTGTAGGGGGACGCGTCCCTCCATCGAGAGTTAACGTCCCCCCATCGAGATTTAGCGTCTATCCATCAAGATTTAGCGCCCCCCCATCGAGATTTGAGCGCTGGATGATCAGACAAAAAAAGGCCTGTCAGCGCAAATAAATTCCACAAATTCCTGCCGAATATAGTCCCAAATTGCGTTAGAGACCTTTTAATTTTCATTTTTTTGGTCGTCACTTGATTTCGGGGACAAAAACTTTTCAATTTTCGGTGAAGCCCTTTTTTGGGGGGGGTTTTCACTCGATTTCGGGGACGGAATTAAATAATTTCAACAAAAGTACTTGTGCAACTTTCGTACTTCCGAATGCGTTTGGTCAAGGCTGCAAAAGCGTCCCCCCATGCAAAATTTTACAGTTTAAGTACTGGTTAGGATGTATTTTTGCCTGGCTTCTGCTGTGGCTTTGACGAAAAAGGTGTGTTTTTGAAAGTAAAATTAGTCTTATTGGTTTGAATTTTCTTATTCTAACACAAAGATATTCAAATTGCTGCTGTTTGAAAAAAACTTGAAAAATAGGACTAGGTCGATCGGATATTTTTTATTAGTAATTTGGCTTATGTCATAAATCTTGTTGTTTTTTGTAATCATTAGAGTAAATTAAGCTCGGTATGAAAACGCAGTAAGCTAGATTAGACTTTACAGCTTTTCAAAATCTACTAATAAGCAACTTATGGTAGGCTAGTAGGCCTAGGAGCTAGGCCTAGTGACAGACTGGTTATACTGCAGATTGGTTGTGATCAACCCATTTCACTAAAGTTTTGTACGTTAAAAAGAATAAAACAAAAATAAACAATATTCATTTGCACATTTTTATTTAATTTGCTTTTTTAAAGGTTTAGATTAGAGTTAGGTTTTGGGAGAGTTTATGCGTTCTTGTAACCATAGTAATTATGCGTTCTTTTAAAAAAAAACGAACGAACATAAATTCATATTCTAGCATTATCGCTGCGTCCGCATGAGCGAAACCTAATAGTTGATTTAAAAATAATTTGAAAATGGCAGGATTGCTACAAATAGCGGAAAAAAGAAATGCAGATATCTTTCAAAGTAAAAATCGAAAAATTCCGAAATTATGGCCGAACAATTTTTTTTTTAAATACAACTTTGTTGGGCAATTAATTAGACCTCAATGCCCCTTTAACATAAAACAAAACAAACAAAAGCGCAGAATATCGCAACTGCTCGATGAATCTTGTTGCCGCAAATTATCGCCAGTGGGACATCAGCATAAGCTTCAATTCTGGTACGAAATTGACTCTGTAAACTAAAACATCAACGAAACAAAAATTGTTTACTGCTATGTACATAATAAAAAAAATTACCAAATTCTTTGCATTTTTTCTTCATTAACTGCTTTCGATCTTTCATTTTCTTCTTCATTCTCTCCATAAATTCTTCTTTATTCTCATAACTTTTCGATCTTTTTTCGGTTAGGTAATTTGTGTGTCTAAACTTGTTTGAAATTTCACTTAAATTCATTTTCAAAGGTAGATATTTTGGAACCTTACTTACAGGTATTAACAAATGATCGCGGTTGCCCAGTTCGAGTACACAAATTAAACCAACAAAGAAGAGCAAAACATAATTGAACTTCGTAATTATTATTTTTGCTTTTGATAAAATCATATTGCAGCTTAATTTACAAGTAAGTTTAAATGGTTTTCACAGCACCTACATAGCAGAGTTACTATCGACTGTAGTTGAAACAATTTAATCAGAGCTAATGTACGGCCATTGGTTTCATGTTAAAACAATTATCAAGCACTTTAATTCTCTGCAAATCACATGCAAATGCATCGCACATCATCTAAACTAGTGTCAAAATTACCTGTCTGATCAGCATTTAAACTGTAAAATATTGTACGAGGGTACGCTTTCGCAGCCGTGTCCAGACCCAATCGGAATGCCGCAGCAATTATGTGAAAATTTTGCCCCACATTCAGGGACATTTCAAGGTTTTCAAATTCGAGTAAAGACCAAAAAATAAAAAAGGTCTTCACCTCAATTTGGTGGTGTCTTCGGCCGGAATTTGGGTTTTATTGGTATTATCTGCCACTTTTTGTTGAAACATCAAGGACACTTTCTTTTAGTGAGAGGGCGCTGAATTCTCCTTAGGGGGACGCTAAATCTTGATGGAGAACGCTAAAACTCGATGGGGGGACGCTAACTCTTGATGGGGGGACGGGTCCTGTGTGTCTAATTATTTGCTTGTTTTTTACTCAGAATTTTAACGTGCCGGATGGTTATTTTAACATGAAACTAATCGTCGCACATTAAATCGTATTAAATAGCTAGTTTTAAGTAATAGATAAAGTACAGTATATATACAGTACCTTGTAGAGTATCAAACTACTGTTAAATAATATAGTGACGTTAACGTAGGGAATACTACAGGGGCATTCAAGTCAACTTTTTCAATTTGACCAAAATGTTGGAAAAAGCCTAAAATATATTCTCTCCAAATCTGAACTGTCTACTTCCTACCGTTTTCAAGACATTGCAGTTCAAAGTTAACAATTTTTCTCCAATGTTAGTGTTGCCATTTCGTCAGCATTGTAACAGAAGATTAACTGTTTTTTGGAAAGTTTGTTTAAATTTACTTGAAAAGCAGCTAATTTAAAATTCTGACACTTTACTTTGTTTTGACAACAACACTGTCGAAAGCACTTTTGAGAGTTGTAAATATGCTGTAGCTTTTTGAGATTTTGTTTGCAGTTGGCAACCGTGGCAAAATATCTAAGGAAAAAAGCCTTTCTTAGCGGAAATCTAAACTGTCTTATCTTGAGAACGGAAGGTCGTAGAAAGCTCAAATTTGGTAAAGTTAGTCTTTAGATCGGTCAATTTTTTTGAAAGAAAACCGAGCAAAACTTTTTTCGACCTGATTACTCTTAACCTAAAACAACTAAAGTATTTTTTAAGAAAACTAAAATCTAAATTCAAGAATTCACTTAGTTGGTAGTCAAAAATTTTCAAAAAGCTTTCAGCTTCGGTTATTCAAGAACTTCTCATCGATAGCTTTGTAATTTTTCTTTTTGTGTTTATTCTCTGCTCGACAAAATTCTCTGCTTCTAGCATTTTTTTTTACATCCCTTTCAACACTTTAGTGATTGAACACAAGCTGTATACCACAATCAGCTGTTCACCGAATCACTAAAACGCGATAATTAGTAGTTTAGTAATTAATTATTACTGGACTAATAAAAATTAATGGTAAGCCTCGGTAAGTTGGTTGTGACGTAACAAATACCAGCGGCGATCAATTGGTTATTGCGTGTGATAAACAGGAGCCTTTAATATGCGTTACGTAAGCAAATGATTTGTTACAATACACACATTTTTCCTCGGCATGAACAAAATAATTAAGAACACGGGCCAAATTTGAAAACCAATTTTTGTTGTACAATTTCGGGCTTGAACCCAAAGTTAAAGTTTTTGTTTGAGAATTGTCTCAATTGGGCAGCGTGATGGGCAAACTATAGCTCAACTTTCAGGCCGAGTCCAAAATTCGTTGAAACGATTGCATTTTGGGGTCAGAATTTCTCAGCGACTTGGTTAGGGGGGGCTGAAGCCCCCTATTACAGATTATGGCTATGGCCATGTACTCTCAAAAAATGCCCTTATTTGTGACATAGAGTAATTACGTCCGCCTTCCCACCATGAAAGATACGAATTACCACAACTGACTCAATTCACCCCCTCTTCCCCCAAAATTGCTTGCACCGAGAATTGAACCCCATACCTTGAGCATAACAAACTCAACTTTCTACGTTCCAATTTAGGTGCTGTGATGTTAATCGAATCCTGTATTTCGCCCCGTGACAAACATCGAAAAGGCTAAAGCTTCCGAAGCTCTTCCCCAGACCCTTCGGGGAGCTTACAGCACTGCCACAGACTTCCCAGCTAAACTTAAATCATACAAATGTCATCATTCCCTCTCTTTCAAATGGCGATCTACTTCCATAATATGGAAAGAGATTAATTTCAACAACAACAAAAGGGCCCCGATAACGTTTAGGGGTCCCGATATCAGTCTTTGTACCCCCTGAAAAAAACTTCTTTCTGAGGCCCTGCCTAAACATCCAACTTGGGGCGTAAAAATTGGACTTTAGAAACAGTTTCTCTCAAAATAAAGCTAATTAAAACAAAAAATATCCTGCAAAAGACAATTCAACAAAATAGCCAAAAAAATTTAGAAATTAACGAAATATTAATGATAAGCTAGAGGCAGTACCTATTCAGAGTTCTAGAGACAACATCAAACCGATGATTAACAGCCGAAGACATACTGTTTCGAAATCGACATTCGTCTTTTATTCGTCGTCAATATAGCTGGAACTACAGGTACGAGCATGAGCGCAGAAAGGCAAAGAATCACAAATTAACCAGACCATAGCAGAATTTTTTTTCCAAGTAGTCACAAAATTACAAGAGATATCCTAATTCAATTCAAAATAATTTCCAATAGCATGCCTTAGACAGCTGTTTCGCCCAATTTCAGGGCTCTTCAGTAAGGCTAGCAAGGCCAAAATGACAAATTTCACCGGTGATAAAATCTTCGAAACATACGGTTCACCAGTTTATCAATTAATGAATAAATAAATCCTTACCGATTATATTTTATATTACATAAATCTTTACACATCAATTTTAGCCAAACTACTGTAAGTAAATCACTGGTTTTAGTATTGAGCCGTCTCGGCCCTAATAGAGACGTAGCCAGTTTAAGCGAGCTGCGAGGTGAATAGGGGTTATTGATAGCGTTTCATTTCCAGAGGTTGTTAGCCTATAATTTATAGCTCTAGTTCTGAATTTTGGCACTAGTTTTGAGCTTTTCAGCCTACTACTGGAGACATGACCATTTAAGGCCAGTAATAAGGAGAGTAGGGAGTTTGCTAGTCTATCGTTCTTCTGGGAGATTTAAGGTAAGATCGGTAAACTAGCGGGTTAAGATTTGATTTATATCATATACTTCATTCGGTAAAGATTTAACTGAAAGCGTTTAGTTTCAAAGGGTAAACATTTCTCCGTTAAGATTTACTTAGTTTGGCTAAAAGTGATCGGTAAATGTTTATTTAGTATAAACATAATCGGTCAGGATTTGTTTATTCATTAATTGATAAACTGGTAAACTGTATGTTTTGAAAATTTTATCACCGGTGAAATTTGTCATTTTGACCTTGCTAGCCTTACTGAAGAGCCCTGAAATTGGGCGAAACAGCTGTCTAAGGCATGCTATTGGAAATTATTTTGAATTGAATTAGGATATCTCTTGTAATTTTGTGACTACTTGGAAAAAAAATTCTGTTATGGTCTGGTTAATTTGTGATCCTTTGCCTTTCTGCGCTCATGTTCGTACCTGTAGTTCCAGCTATACTGACGACGAATAAAAGACGAATGTCGATTTCGAAACAGTATGTCTTCGGCTGTTAATCATCGGTTTGATGTTGCCTCTAAGCAGTACTTAAATTGTAAAATTTTGCTTGGGGGACGCTTTTGCAGCCTAGACCAAACGCATTTGGCATGCGAAAGTACTTTAGTGAAGATTACGCAATTCCGTCGCAGAGATTGAGTGAGCACCAAAAAAAAGGTCTTCGCCGAAAATTGAAGTGTTTTTTCGCCAAAATTAGGTGGAAACCAAAGAAAAACTTTGCCGGAAATTGAAGTGGTTTTTCGCCAAAATTACGTGAAAAATTAGGTCCTTTTCTTCTGATCATCAGCGCTCTAACATCTAAATCTTGATGGGGGGACGCTAAATCTCGATGGGGGGATGCTAACTCTCGATGGGAGGACCCGAACCCCGCGTCCCCCCTACAATTTAAGTACTGCCTCTGAGACTCTGGATGCTGTCTATAACTTATCATTAATTTCTCAGCACATTGTTTTTAATAACGAAATATTTGTCTGCAGTATGACATTAATACATAAGTCCTCAGGTTACGACGGTCCCGACTTACGCTGTTTCGAGGTTACGAACGCACTCCATAAAAATATAAATGATAATACAGTACTGTAATATCGAAGCCCTTAAACTGGATCATTGTGATCAAGAAATACAGTGCTTTGGGCTCATTGGTTTTTGTCATTTGCATCGTAAATGACGTGAACAATTGCGAACTTTTTTGCATTATTTGTACATTTTAGTACAGTACCATACTTTACAGTACAGTACGATATGTATATAGTAATTTCTGTATAATGTTCCGACTTACATTGAAATTCGGGTTACGCCGCGTCTCAAGAACGGATCAACGTCGTAAGTCGAGGACTCCCTGTACTTTTAACAATGTGCACAAACCACGGTAGTAGTCTAATAACTTTATAACTTCAGTAATCAGTATTATAACTTTAATCAAAGGACACTCATCAACAAATGTACATCCTGAAACCATCAATAAGGCCTACTATCAACGTTTAATTAAAGACAATGTGAAAATCAAGCCAGCACAACAGAATCTCAAACAGTCACCCACCCATAGACAAGAAAACCGCAATCAGCATATCACCAGTACTAGAGGTGGGCACGAATAACATTTTACCAAAATCGCAATAATATTTTCAAACAATAAAAGCGCAATGCAGATGCGCAATTTAATTTTTTTATTTTCTGAAGCGCAGTGCAACTTCCGCAACAAACTTTTTGATTCGGTTGAAGAGCAATGCAACTCCGCAATGGCGGAATCGGATTTTCGAACCAAGTCAAATCGCAACCCAACTTTCGCAAACAAATTTATAAAGCACAATGCAAATTTCGTATTTTTTTACGGTAAAAGAGCAAGTAATTTGCTAAAGATCCGCATTTGACAACATTACGATTGAAATGAAACAAAATTAAGTTCAAAGTATAAAATTGCGCAATTAACGGATAAAAAAAAGACAAAAAACTAGATGGGAGCTAGTTGACAAACAAGCCCATTGAACGACCGAAGCATGTTAAATAATGACATTCTCAAAACAACTTTTCGCTTTCCCGCTAAGAGAGCAACTAAAAATATGTTCGTCTGGACTACCCTAGAGGGTTTGGAATTTCAAACAAATTCAAAATATGTATTTTTTCAGCCACATAATGACTTAAAACAAAAAAACATCGCATACCAGCTTAAGCCGTTTAATGATCAATTATTAGGGTGCATTTGGGAAGTTTCCGAAGTGTGGCCCCCAGGGCCCAGGGGCACACCCAAAAATTTTAAAAGGAGGGTCAATTTTTCAAAAAAACAACCAGTACCCAATTGCAGTTAATTCCAATCTCAAACTGCTGTCAAAATTATATGTATCTAGATCAAACCGTTCTCGAGTTATAAGCAAAAGTCTGTAACTTCGAACTTGTTAAATTGAAAATGGCCGAGTAAAAACAAACAAACCCACGACGCGAGCGCCGGTCGTTTCAATAATGGATGGCGCAGCGCCATTAATCTGCAATAAAAAATTAACACACAATGGAACTTTCGCAATTGCGGAGGTTGCATTTTGCCCACCTCTGACCAGAACTGCAGAAATCAATCAGAGCACCCTTACCTTCAGACAGACTACATGTGGTCCAAAAATAGTTCATTATTTTTCGACCATACTTCTTCAGGCAATAGTTTTATTTGCTTTGGGAAGGAATATTGTGGTTGAAGATCTTACATTTGTCTAGTAGCTGACTTTTACCGCAACTTGTCCAGCATCACTCATTCTTTTGCAAAATATAATTTATTACAACAATCAACTACGTCATTTCGGTCAAGTTCAATATCATTCGCAGTGCAGTCTCCTTAAGTTCGCAATGAATTCGCAGCGCGGTCTCCGTCACTTTAGTGGCGACTTCAATGCAAACTCACTTAGACTGCGCTGCGAACCGAAAAGCTTTCGATCAGGTTAAAACTTTTTTGATCGCTGGCGACTCCACTGCGAATGCGGTAAGATTGTGTTGAGACTGCATTGGGACTAAGAAACTGAAAATGCTTGAATTGCAGTGGTGTCGCCAAAGTGTGAGAGCGGCATTAGTTATACAAAAATATTACTAGGACAAAAACAACACAAAACATGGACCAACGACTATTTATCGCTATTGTTGTTGCAGAATGTTTCGCAGTGATCTTCGTACAGTAGTACATTCGCGATTATTCTGAATACAAAAAGAAATTTTTAGTCTACATAATAAATGGTATTTTCGGAGAATAACGGTAAAATATAAACGACAAACGGCCAGATGGTTGAGCGGTAGAACGTTCGTTTTTGGAGCGAGAGGTCCGATTCAAATTGAACTGTGTTGCTAACGGGATACCGCCACTGCCACATTTCTTCGAAAGGAGCTGTGTTGCCCACAAACGCAATGACGCGGAGATGGGCCCGCTGACTCGTTACACGCTACGGCGTAATAGAGTATAATGAAAAAAATGATATAGGCCTATACGCACTTACGCAATCGGACAAATTGTGTTGCTAATCAAAATAACTAAAAATAAATCAGCCGTAGGTCTATGAAGTATTTTTAAATTTACGCTATTCTGTTTTGTAATTAACGTAGGCCTTATTTTTTGATATAACTGGAAGTTAATTCAGTAAAAAAGTTATAGCTATTTCCGGGGAAAAACAAACGATTTGACTAAGCAAACGTTACGAGTTTTAGCAAATCAGAAAACTTTGTATCATAGGTAATAGGTGTGTCCCTGAAAGCTATTCATGATCCATTCCTTCTTTTTCTTTGCTTCATGCTTTTAATGGTGGTTTTTGTTAGTGCTAATTGGCATTCACTTGCTGAATAGTATTTTTGTGTAAGGTTTAGAATGTGATAATAAAACGAAGTAAATGTAACCTTCTTTTAATTTAAACGATTAGAATGGCTTCAACAGGAAAACAGCAATTGAACTATATAATTTCAATCCCGAAAAAAGCACCTAACCTAGAAATTAATAAACTGAACCGAATTAAAAAAATACAAATTATACAGATTTATCTCCATTAGTTATGAACCAGAATCTTTTTTTAAAAGAACACTTTTACAATTTAAGAAAGTACGAGGCTCATTTTTGCTGTAATTTCAAGAAGAACACGAGCCAAATTTTAAAACAATCAATTTTGCTACCAAGTACTGTATCTTGCATTTTTAAGTACTCAGCAACGGCTACGCTGGCTCAGTAAAAGCTGAGTCAGGATCGAGACGAAACGGTCTCCAGCTACAGGTTCAATTTCTGAACTGTCAATGCTTCCTTTTGTTTTTGGGAAAGACACTTAAAGCATATTTCCCATTTCGGGCCAAGTATATAGTCTACCCGTTGTGATGGCCTAGCCTGACAAAAGACTTGCAGGTAGAACCAGAGAGCTTAAGCTAGACGAGCGGTACTGCGTTCGTCTCTGGAGCAGAAGGTCTGAGGTTGAAATCTCGGGCCGGTTAAATTGGACGCAGAGTTGCCAATCGCTCGCCACCGCTGCGACATTTCTTCAAAAGGAGCAGCTGTGTAGCCCGGGCGAAATGACGCGGAGATGGTTCCCGTGAACTCGTTACACGCTTATGTGTAATAAAGCGAGTATGAAGATTTGATTTTGATAACTGCTTCGCTTTGATTAAAACGCAGAGTACTTGGTGCATACGTATGATTGAGCTGAAGGAATCAGCAGTGCTTACTTTGTCTTTTCTGTATTGCCATTATTGATGTCTTAAAGGCTATTTTATATTTATGATCATTGATCAATTCAAAACAACTTTTAACCAAGCAAGAATAAATTTGTGTCACCTCATTTTCCCGTTGAATCTAAAAAATGAGGTTTAAAATTCATGGCAATCTAAGAACAGCTAGCCTCGGTTCAAAATGAAGTTCGATATTAATAAGGCCAGAGTGAAGTTTCTACCGTGTGTGTTAGACAGGTGGCAGCTTGACTCGAAGACAGAAAAAAGCCCCTTCGCCGTCGCCTGGCCAAGAAACTTCATGAAAAAAGATGTAATTACTATTACAATATTAACTGGTTCTTAAAACAAAAAAAGTGCAGTTATGAAGCATTCTACTTACTAAATCGTTCATTAGCTGCTTCTTGAGGTCATACAATTCTTTAGACGAAGTCTTTGCTGCAAGTTCTTGCTGGTGATTGTGGCACGCTTCCATTGCCGCCAAGCTAGAGAAAGAGACAAGGTGTATATAAAAACAAGGATGGATAAAGGTAGTAGAAAATGTATTTCACAGCATCCACTATTTGGTACGCTTTTGCAGCTTTTCCTACATAGGTGTGGAATTGGATTATGCGCTCTCATTGTGCTTTTATATCCTATCCGCTATCACAGATCGACAAAAGTTTTTCTTGGCTAGAACTCTCTAGAGCACTATACCATAACTAGAGCACCAAATTGCGAAACCCGATATAAACGAGCAGACAAAAAGCGAAAGAACATCATCCTGCAATTTGGTTTAGCTAGCATTTTCATGCTTCCAAAAATAATGGTACTAGTTAATCAAAAATCAGAAACTATTACTAATGCCAAAGTTTTTCTAGCAGCAAACGAAACTATATACGATACTAGATAGGAGTTTGCCAGCAAACCCAGTGAACGACCGACGCGTAGCTAATACTGTGACGCTCAAAAGTACTTTTCGTCTACCGTAAAACCAGCAATTAGTCAAAAATATCTGATTATGGGACCTCCAGAAAAGTAAAGTCAAAATATTTGTCAGTTAAGTATCTCCTGATGTCATAAAACACTGGCACACTAGCTTGGGCCGTTCAAAAAGTTGATTTTTGGGGGTCCATTTGGGGGAGTCCCCGGGGGGGAGGGGTGGCACCCCCAAACTATGTCAAAATATTTGTCTGTTAAATATTTGCTGATATCATAAAACACTGGCACTCTAAGTTAAGCCGTTCAAAAAACTGATTTTTGCGGGGTCCATTTGGGGGAGTCCCCGGGGGGGGGCACCCCCAAACTATGTCAAAATATTTGTCTGTTAAATATCTACTGATATTAAAAAAAAGTAGCACTCTAGCTTGAGCCGTTCAAAAAATTAATTTTTGGGGCCCCATTTTGGGGGGAGTTCCCGGTGGAGTTGCCCCAAAAATTTTGGGAGAAAAAATTGCGTTTGCGGCTTAACAACTTTACACAAAAATTAAATTTCGATGTTTTGTGGTTTAGGAGAAGAGCGTACAAAAATTAGAAAAAAGGAAAAAAGAAAAAAACCTCATCGCTGCCAAGAGTGGGTTGGTTGGGATGAAAGGGTATCTTAAGACATACAAACCATATGAAATATTTTTGCCGTACGTAAGCCGTTTTTGACTGAGACCGCTTTTTACGCCAAACTTCCGAGGTGGTTTTCGGGTTCTAAAACCACAGTCACGTGACCTATTGCCTCAAAATTTGGTACAAACATATAACTCATTAATCTTAAACTGCTGTCAAAATTTCATGTACCTAGACCCAACCGTTCTCGAGTTATAAGCAAAAGTCTAAAATTTCGCACTCGATAGTTGAAAAATGGCCGAGTAAAAACAAATGAACACGCGATGCGAGCGTCGATCGTTCCAATTACGCGTATAAGCCAAGGATATTAGCTAGCATGTTACTACAAAACCACCTTTGTTTTTGTTTTTCTAGTATCTAATGCGTAAATTCTGTACTGCAGGCAAGTGATCAACGAAGAGAGTGGTTTTGCTAACTGAAACAGAGTTTATTGAAAGCATTAAAAGATTCGCGTCTAATTCGTGGATCAGGGATGAGAACTCAATTGTTTATGACCTTGAGCACGGACTTGATTGGAGTTAAATTTTGATAATAATGATGCGGCATTATTTTTCGAAGCACCAAAATCTTAGCTCAGATCTAAGCATTATGTCGCAGGGGCTTTATTGACTTAGCTCTCAGATCAAAAATATAACAGCAAAAATTAACACTTTTTTGATTTTGATACAATTAAACTAAAGTGTTCACAGTATTTTGTTTGTTTGCTATTTTAACCAACAATTGGCTGAGAAAAAATTATAGTTTACGAATAGTTGGTAGCTGATATCCGGGTTTCAAAAAGTGCTGGACACCAAGGAGTTAGAGCGAATATCGCATCAGGTTACTACAGTTCTAAAACATTCAAAAATATAACTTAACAAAACCCAATAGTCTGTTTCACACATAAACGGGACCATCGAGGGTGTGTCTTATTCAAGTAGAATCCTTAGGCTAATTTGATTCGATTTACCCAGTTACTTTGGCTACTGGATAGGAGGTTACGACGGGACCTGGCAGCTTACAATTTGAGATTAGACCAGTCTCCACTCAACGTGAAGGCTTCTAATAAGCTCCGTTTCAACGCTGAACGTAAACGAGAGAACAGTCAACCCTTAATTTAGCCTTTTTGATTAGACTGGACTCAGTATTGAACTCCTGTTTGTTTTAATTCCAGACGTTCTATTCAATATCCACTAGGCAAGCTGATTTGTTATAAACCACTCTATTTTAGGAAAAAAATTACCCAAACAAGTGAACATTTGTGGTACACTAGATACGCCGTTGAGGATTCACGACTTTTTGACGCGGCCAGTTTTACGCGAGACGTTTTGATGCATCTGCGTTAAGGTTTTGCGTCAAAACGTCTCTGGGCAAAATAGGAATATGTCTAAACTTGCTAATTAAACCCGGGCCGCGTCATAGTTGCAGACCTTGTCACGAATGCAATTCCATAAACCACAACCAAACTAAGTTGTACGTCTTTTACCTATCAAGAAATTCAAGATGCAAATCCCTTATTGACTTATATCTCTCCTTTTGTGCTGCTTTTGCCGAATGATACATTTTCGCTTGCTGATTCCACATCATCTAAAACGATTATTTAACTACAAGAGCTGTCGTTGATTTTAAACTATTTTGGTGTAGTTGCATATTTATTCTTCCGTCACCGGACAGCGGCAGACGGTAATTGTTGGATGATCCGCACGCTTTTTATAGCTGTAACTACTTCATGCTTGGAGGTAACCGCACCTGCCCAGATGTTTCTACTTATCCAATGTTCATGTGGATTTCTTCTGAATTTCTTTTCCACTGAATTCGCTGTTTGTTCGAAGCCACCAAGCACAGATAATCATCGTAAAGCGTCTTATCCAAGGACGCAACAACGTGATCAAGACGCGGTTGAACCCATATCATGCGGTCACAGCTGTCGCAAAAACGACGCCTTTAACCTCTCAGCCACGCTGCCAACAATTGCGATGATAATGTGACTAAAAGAAACCTAAATAATCCTAATATTTTCACATTCAATAATCATAGCCAAATTATTATTATGGATAAGGGCTGACCATAACTGAATCTCAGATGATTCAAAGTCGAACACAAACCACAAATTTCGAATAAAATTGGAAGGCAAATAAAGTGAGCATGAATTTTCAAAATTATGAAGATCTGTATTTAAAGGGGATCGTGACATGGTCAATTACAAACCTAAAATTTCGTCAAGACGATTAGTTGTTGTTCAACGACTAAACAGTGTATTGTAAAGTCATAATAATGATTATTAATTGTGCTGAGTCTTGCCTTTTTTCTTTTCTTTCATGCCTTTTTTTCACAAGCCAATATTTCACCATGACCTGCTTTAGACGCAATACTGTTTTCGCCGCGAAATGAAAGCGAGTTCCGTTTTTTTTTTTACTTCGAAGGCTTTCGCGAAAGGCAAGAGACAAGATGTAAAACTTATGCAGCAGAAATAGACGATAGTCTGTTACTGCAATACTACAGTCCAATGGTTGATTACCACATACGCATTTTTCAAAAAAATCGTTTTCGGTTCAATATCAATTTAATTGGAAAAAAGGAAATATCCTGTTTTAGGTTACCTGTATAGTTTTTCGAGTTTTATTGGAAACTGTTTGCAAATACAGTTTATTACTATAGCTTTAGAGCAATGGTGGGAAAAAAAAACACAACCCTGGAATCACCTCCCTTTGCAGCCTATTAGGTAGACGTGCAACTAGGATTTCGCTAAGAGCTTGAATCAAAAGTCAATTTTTTTTGTTCGAAAAATGTATCAATTGGACATGAGTGCTGAGTACGGCCTCCGATTCAGTTTGTTTTTCTAAACCTGGGTTTGGGGTTTTGCATTCCGAAGCCCCTAGTTCTGCTTTTGATACCTTTAGTGACTTAAATGTCCTCCTTTGTGTTCGATTACTGTCCCCATTTTCTTAGGCACGTCATTGATTATGGCACGCATCTATTTTTTAGGGTATTCTTGTGCTTATGTTTTAATCCAATCTTTTTTTAACTTTCCACCTTTTTCTTCCAAAATATTTTTCAGCTGAATTCTTAAGCATTGTAAGAATTTTCATGCAATACTTCACTGAATTGGTACATTAATAAAACGTAATAAAACCCGGTTTCCGTACCTAAAAACACTATCTATGACATGCTATAAACTGTAATCAAGTGTTTGGGAAAGAGCCGAGAAGCTCCAGCTGCAATAGCAGCTAAGCGCGTAGTATCGCAACTGAAACGCTCCAAGAAAAAAAGCGCTAGTACTTTAGGCGATTACCATTCCCTGAAGCGGGAGGTCCAAGGTTTAAATCTCGGGTCGGTCAAATTGGACCCAGTGTTGCCAACGGCTCACCACCACTGCGACATTTCTTCCGAAAAAAGCTGTGTTGCCCGCAGGCGCAATGACGCGGAGAATGTCCCCGCAAACTCGTTACACGATTCGGCGTAACACAGCGAGCACAATGAAAGATTTGATTTTACCAAGATTCAAAGTGCTGATTTCTTTTATTCTCTTACTCGTGTGCAGACAAGCGCTCCAAACGCAACTTAAACAATCCCCACTTTAATCGTCACAATGAGAGTAGGATTACAGCTCAAAATAACATCAATAACTCTGAAGCAGAGTAAAATTACGAGCACCACACTGAATAGTATCTGTCAATGACCAACCTTGATTGATTTGATGCCTAAGTTCTATTAAACCCGAAAAATCATGTCACAAACCCCTTAAAGGCGGTGAATCATCCAGCCAATTCCAGTGGTTTACAATAGCTAAAATTGAACTATAGTTTTTGATATTTTTTGTTTTAATTTTGGGACTGCGGTTGCAAAGATATTCAACAAATACAAAAAGATGTCCCCCCAAAAAAACTTTTTGGAAACTCTGAGTTTTGTTCTTCCCGCCAAAACCACAGTAGGCCTAATGGTTTAGAGAACTGTGGTAGGCCTAATAGTTTAGAGATAGTTGATTTCTGCATAGTTTAGGCCTATTTAGGCCTAACTATCTCTAAATTATTAGGCCTAATAGTTTAGAGATAGTTAGGCCTAATAGTTTAATAAGATTACAGTAGGCCTAATAGTATAGAGAACTGTGGCTTTGGCGAGAAGATCAAAACTCAGAGTTTCCAAAAACTTTTTTCGGGGGGACATCTTTTTGTATTTGTTGAATATCTTTGCAAACGCAGCCCCAAAATCAAAACAAAAAATATCAAAAATTATAGTTCAATTTTAGCTATTGTAAACCACCGGAATTGGCTGGATGATTCACCGCCTTTAAAACTATAAAAAAATTATATAAACACATTATTTGAAAAACATGCTCATTCAAAGGCAGAAGGTTCTATGGCTTCCAGACACTAAAAGATGCGGTTGAGCGTTTAGCTGTGGTCTACAATATTGAATCTTTGAAGTGACGCAATTGCGTCATAATTGGCATGATCATTTATTCCGAATACGCAGTATGAAAAAGATTTTGTATCATTTTGGATTTGAAATGGACATCTATGCTGTAATATGCAAACCAAGTCCACTGACCGCCAACATTAGGGTTAGTTGGAGGTCCGTTGGTTAACGATCAGTTTGTGGCGGCCAGTTATCGTGGACCTCTAATACGGACTACGCATGGCAATAAAAAGGCACAAAATTAGACTAGTAACCGAAAAACTTGGAAAATGGTTAACGCCTATGCAGATGCAAATTCGTAATTGGAAGAATAGCACCAAGCAAGCTCAATCGGCGGACACGGAGTTAACAACATTTTAAACACTAATTCGAAGCTGTACAAAGTAATAGTGATGTACCAATTAATCGGAATCGGAAAAATCCGTGTTAATTCGGCAACAGACAAAAACGCATAAAATTCCCGATCTGATACTGATTCTTTTGAGTCCTCGACAACTGACCTCCAACTAACCCTAACCTAATGTTGATGGTCATAAGACTTCGTTCGATTTTCAGGTACATGCAGTAAGCAATTTGCAAGCAAATAGCTAGTGCAAAAGAACGTAATTTGCAAGTAAGCATATTTCTTACGTTTAGTTTTTCTTCAGTGCAATTAATTTTCTGTAAATCTTGATCCCAATGTCCCATCAGAAGCTCTACAGCTTTATTGAATTCATCATATAAAAGTGCCCGCTTGTTTTTCTGAATAAAAGTTATTACAAACTCTTATCGGTAGCTTTTGAGGTTTATGACATCTTGATATAAACACTGGTTAATATTTAGAACTTTCACAATTTCCTTATTTTGCATTTTTTTGTTTATATAAATTCTGATGAGTGCCACTGGTGAATGAAATACTAATCGAAATAAAGCATTTACTGTAAACGTGTTTTTAAAATTAATGACAATTTCACCCAAAATTAGTATCTACTTTTTTATTACGTAATTTTAACCCAAAAGTAACCCAAACTCAAATCTTTACTCTTAAAACTAACCCCAAACCTAACTCAAACTTAACTTTAATCCTTAAAAAAGGTAATGAAAAATGCGCACTGCGCAAATAAATATTTCTCATCTTTGTTTTATTCTTTTCAACTTAAAAATTTTCAGTGAAATAATCACTTCCAAAATTAATTGCTTTTTATGAACGAAAATGAGGAGCAACGGTTGATATTTTACAGATTCTTTGACAAGTTGCCTTGGCCAGGAGACAGCATATGGATCATCTAGTCTTCAAGCTAGCACTTACTCAGTTTTCTTCCAATCATAGCATAGGCTCCACACAGTCAGGAAAATTGTAAAGAGTTAAACAATCTTGAGTTAGATCCTTAATTTCGATAATTAGGTGATTGAATGGAACCGCTCAACTTTTTCCGAATATCACGTTATAAAACTTTAGCGATAAGAAGATACCCAATACCAATTAGTTGTCTCTTTCCACAGAGTAGGTGCTTTACCATTCTGCCCAGGAAAAGCGAGCAAATCAATAATAATACTAATTCAAAGGTGTACCTGATTTTGAAGCATATCATCTACTTTTTGCCTGGAAGCCTCGCACTGCTGGGTAAATTTCTCCACTTTTCGGCGTTTGGAGTTTAGCGATTTGTTAATTTCGGCGCCAAACTGATGCAAAACGTCAAATACTGGTCGATTACTTGAATCATAACAACAGCCTCTATAAAAACAGAAATTCTGGTTGCAAAATAAAAAAAATTATCCAACTTCGATTGGCAAATTGTGGATCAAAGTTGGATTTTTCTTCGTTTAGCGTCTTGAAAGCACTGTAGTTAAACCAAGATGAAAAAATAACTCAATAAAAAAAACAATTATGCCCAAGTCGGGGTAAATGAACATAGCCATAGTGTGTTCAAAAACAGCAAATATTTTTTCATTAATATCGATTTAAATTAATACTGAGATTCACTAATTATTTAATAACGAGGTACACTGGTTCAAATTTGTTCATTTTTTGCCGGTTTCAGCTCAAAATTGCGGCCCCGTGACCAGGCGCCCTAAAATTAGTACGCATGAAGGCTTTATCTGCACCCACAGTTGGTCCAAATTTCTTTTCACGTCCAGTCATTTTCGCGTATTAAACAAATTACTGGTTATAAATTTTTCACACAGAAATGGCCGTTTTACCCGGTTTTTGGTTTCCTACAAGATGACGAGATCGTGGATTCCAAAATTGGCATACATGACGCTTTAATTTATTCCCATGTAGTGATCAAAGTTCAACTTCCTAGATTTAATCGTATCAGAAATATTCTACTTCAAATACGATGTCTCAAGAGCTTTCCAGAGGCCTAATTTAATATCATTGGCAACACTGACATTGATAACATTGGCGACGCCATCATAATTTTATCTTAAGGCAATGCCGTAATTAGGTTTTGGCATTGAGCCGTTTAGCTGAGCACTTATCAGTTTGATCTTGCGAGCTGAACATATCCAAGTTGGAAAAATAGTACAGTAGCCAAACGATCTCCAAAGAAATTATGCTGGCAAACTGTGTAACAAACGTTTTATGAATAAGCAAAAGCACGGCTAGGAGGCCATTATTTAGAACTTGATTTGAAAGTTTATACTAAATCACTAAATAGGAAAATGCGGTAGGCAAGTACCGATGGTAGTCTTATTATCAGGTATGAGTTATTCGTCAAGCAATAAATAACCTTACTGTTAGGTCATGACTTAGACTGAAACGTGACTGACAGCTTGATTTTCAGTGAGATCGCAAGGCTAATGTGCAGTATGCTCTTTTTTCAGCTCGGATCTGTTCCACTGACAAGACTATTTCTGTAGGTGCGGATTCCGCCCAGCATGAAGTAGTTAGCGCAATCAGAAATGTGCGGATCGTCCAATAGTTAGCGTCTGACGCTGTCCGGTGACAGGAAAATGAATATGCACAAAAACAAGGTTAATTTGATTAGTGTGCATTTAAATAGCTTGATGTAGTAGCTTAATTGCAGTGCTGCCTTAGAAATAAAACTGGGATGGCGTCCGTGATGTTATCAACGTTATGGTCACCAATAAAAATTTAGGGAGGCCACTACGTCGATTAGAAGTGGAATATCTCTGGAACCGCTGAGTCAAGAAGGATGGAGTCAATGCTGATCTAACCTAATACGATTGCCCTCATTAATTTTGCCTGCAGTGCTCGTTAAACCGCTTTTTAGTTATAACCATTAACCAAACCAATAAATTTCAACACTCATCTACCAAAATGCCAGAGTAAAAAAAAGTTGCATCTGACTTGTCCAAACTATTTCTGTAGTTGAAGCATAAATAAAACATTAAAATTACAAGTCATCATCAGCGGTGATTTCTGGCATGGATCCGCATCTCGAATATAATTTGCTTCTTGGTGTAGGTTTCCTTTTCTTGGATAGCTTTTTTCCTTTTCTTGCAGCAATACTTTTTGCTGAAGTGATGCGAGAAGCCGACTTGTGACGACGTTTAGATGGAGCTCTTTTTCGTGAAGGCATATTTTGGAAAAAAGCCAAACTGTTAGAAGAGGGTAAACTTTGTATAGAAGTGAGGCTGGATTTTTTTGCATTTCCCAAGCTGCTTCGAAAGGGAAAATCAGAACCCACCAATGGAGACAAATTTGCTTTAGCGGCCAAATTAGGATTTTTTGTTGAAGACAAACTTTTCTTTGAAGCTAAATTGGAAAAGACAGATGTATTCAAGTTTTGCTTGTTTGGCAAAGCCATCATTTCAGCTTCAGGGCCAGCATGGTCTGTTTTATTCGCAGCATCTAAATTGCTGCTTTTCAACAAACCCAAACTCCTGCTTGGAGCCAAAATTGAGGTATTGGAACAATTAAAGTTCTTACCGCCTTGAAATTCCGAATGATTAGATACACTTCCTACCAAATCAGCTTTAATCGTTGGGTTCATAGTATTTGCATTGGTGTTACTCATTGGGTATAAACTGCTGTTGTCAACTAAGCACGACACATTTAAAGGGTTTAATCTCGTTTTGCTGGACCGTCCAAACTGGCTAAAAGAACCTCCCGTTTGATTCGCTTCTGGTTCATCTATTTTATCTAGTCCGGTATTGTTCATTTCACCCAAACTCCTATTTAAAGCTAAATTCGAGGTACTGCAGGGATTTAAGCTCCCTTTTCTGTTTTCTGAATGACTGGGTTTAGCTTCCGCTAGTTCAGGATCATCTGTGCTGGTAATAATTTCATCATCTTCGGCTTCAACATCAGAATCATCTTGTGCTTCAACGTCAATTTCAACATCTAAAAATTGAATTGGTACTGTAACTCAGCTTCATTAGATTAAAAAATGAGTCAGGTGCCATATTTTATACAGCAAAATTTCTTCTTTTTTTTTCAATACCAGTTCAACTCATATAGTTGACAATAGTTTAGCTTATGCTAGCATTTCTTAACAAGAAAATAGGAATAGTGATTTACCACATTTTTCGGAAGAGGCACACTTAAAATTTCTAAAAAATTACATGTGCGCCTTATTTATGGATCAGGTAATACTCTCATCCTTTTCATGATTTAATTTCAGCTTTAAAAGTTATTCAGAACCTTCTAAGTTTTATTTCATTTAGTACGCCTTACACTCTGGTGCACGTTTTGTAAGAAAAGTAATACAAGCCTTATACTCTGGTTGGCCTTACGTAAGAAAAGCAATAAAAGTCGCTTATTGATACTGCGTTTCATAGTCCGAAACATACGGTACTGCAAGTTAAAATAACTTCAAGGCTACCTGATCTAGCTATTATCACTTTAAGGGAGTGAAGCATTCAGTCAATTTCAGTAGTTTACAATAGCTACAATCAAAATATGATTTTCGAAATTTTAGCGCAGAATCCTAGGAAAAATCCACCAATACAACGACTAGATGAAACAAGCAATGCAAAAAAGTTGTTAACCCATAGAGTAGTCATTGTTTTTGTGGTTTACATGCTGGTAGCCAATAAGCTAGAAAACAAATAAACAATTAAATATCAAAACTATTGCCCGCAAACGTCGAAAACACCATAATTAACATATTATTGACTGATACCCAACGAAAATGAAGCGAATTATGAGTCATACCTTATTTATACGAAGTAACTCAAATCTTTTTTGTTTAAATATCACCTGTTTTGGCATATTTAATTTGCTTCACCATAATAAATAATGTATACTGTATAGCGCTAAAAAATATATTCAGCACAATGTATATTTAGCATTCTCATTTAATGACGTGGTCAATAGAAAATAGAATTACCAGAACTAGATTGTTCACTTTCGGAGTCCGAAACCTCCTTCAGATTATCATCAGTGTTATCGACATCTCTTTCACTTTTCTGGTCAACAATTGATTTTCGAGGCATTCTCACTTTTTATTGAAGTTTTGTATTTGTCAACAACAACAAACATGAAAGAACATTACACAAATTAGACAACAAATTTAACTACAAAACATACAGACTACAGCTCCACTGAAAAACAACAAAAGCGTAATTAATTAAAACCTTAAACTGATCTACGACTATTTACAGGAATTCTATCCATTTAGCAGTAACATAATACAGCGCACGCCAAACATTAAAGTTTGGAACCCTACAGCAGCGTTTCTCAAACCATGGCTCGCGACCCAAATGTGGGTCGTCAAGGCTTTATGAATGGGGAGCTGACACAATGACACAAGTAGAGCCCTTAGCCCTTTCGTTATCTTTAATTCGCAATTAAGCATTGACTTTTTAATTTTGGTGTTCTCTTTTTTTTTCGAGAAATAATAATTGCTTGCGCTGGAGATTTAAGAAAAAAGTGTCTGTACGAACTTTCATCACCCAAGTTTTGGTGGGAAGTTGCAAACGAATATACAATATTGTATGAAGAAGCCTTAAAAATTATAATACCTTTTCCAAGTCCATATTTACGCGAGATGGAATGTTTTACTCTGGCATTTATGACAGACAACTATAGAAACTGTCTGGAAGAAGAACATCTAATGCATTGAGCGTTTGCTTGATATTAATCCACGATTTCAAAAACTTGTTGAAGTGAAATGGCGAAAAATGTGCTACAAAAGTTTTGCTTTTTCTGCTCTGTTTTTGTAATTATTTATTTGGGTCGCAGCTATCCTTGCAAATAGGGTTTTTAAACAAATTTAGGTTGCAGAAGAAAATCATTGAGAAACACTGCCCTAAAATCTGTTTTACCCGTAATCGGGATCATCAGGGGTACCTCATTCAAATAAAATACCGATATTCGCTCTGGCCCACGCTTTCGAGCACTTTTTAAAATCCGTCGAATTCAAACTCCACTCATCATTTAGCAGTAATATAAACTAGCCTTTCTGTTGCAAGTAAGCAACACAAAATTGGAAAAAGTAAGTTGCCATATTTTTCAGACCTTAAGGGGCACTTAAAACATTCAAAATTTCAAGAAACAACAGAAGGTGCCTCGTTATATATATCAAGTTGTTCTATCTTTCTTCACGATTTAACTAACTTCAGAGTTATTTAGAGCTTTATTAGTTTTTAGAACTTTGTAAGTTGCATTTTATGAAGTATGGCTTATATTCCAGTTCACCACTTATAACGAAATAAAAGCAATGAAGGTCATTTACTGATACTGCACCTTATATTCTGAAGAATACGGCAGATGCATTCTGCTTGGCCAGAAAAACTTTTCAGTTTTTATTGAAAGGTGCGATATTGCAACTAGAATGCGTCATTGTAAGCGATATCCAAGACTTCAATACGATTTCCCTAACTTTAGATAATAGATACCCCAATTGATTTTGCCTTCAGTCGTCGTTTTATAACAGTATACAACTTTTAGTGAACTTTAGAAACTTTAAAATAGCATCCTAATTGCATTCAGCAGGTTTGTAAGCTTGGTCATTGATGATCAACAGATTTGAAACATTGAAAGTTTCACTCCTGGAGCAGCTTAGTTATTGCATATATAATCTAAAAGTCACCAATAAACATCGATCAATTGCAGTGCTATACTGCAAATATACAACAACAACTCTACACTTTTCGCAAGTTCTTAGCAATTTCATTTTATCCCGCTAGCAAGGTTTTTAAAATCCCAGCGAATTTTCAGCAATATTATTGCTAGACCATGACTATTATGCGCCGTCGATTAGTTGCGGGGACTATTAGGCACCAGACCTTTCATATGCCAGGACTATTACGCATTAGAGCCACATTTTTGCACTTTCCATGCAACGCAATAAATAGGTATGGGTCGCAAAACAATGAATAAATAATTAAACTATTTTTAGTAGCAAATTTTATTTTTTTAATTTAATTATCTATAAAATGTGATTTTCACATTTTCTATTCATTAATTTTCGAGACTTATTGTAATATTGTACGCAACGCAAAAAACAAAACAACATGAACTGTAAAAAACGAACAATTACAGTCGACTCTCGATTTAACGGATATCAGATTTACGGGCATTGATTTGAGCAAATAAATTATCTATTTATTTTTTTGAAATAAATAGCAAAAGATTTGGTTTTAAGATATAACAAAGAGTGCAAAAAATTTTCATATAGGTTGTTTGAACAAAAAAAAGTGATTTTAACCAAAACGTGTTAAGTGCATCTAAACCAGGTAAAATCCGTGTCTTTTCGAATAACGGACATTTTCCAACAACAAAAAATTGCATTTCCGCATTAATCCGTTAAATTGAGGTTTGACTACAGCTAATTTTTTTAGCGCATATTATAGTTAATTCAATTTTCTACAATTAATACTAATTTTTTGACACTTCTCAAAATATAAAACACAGCATGAAACATAGAAACAAACAGTTCATTTTTTGTAGCGTGTTTTTTAGTTCTTTAAAAGCAAGATTTTCAGATTTTTCATTAAATCATGGTAAGTAATTTTCAACAATTCTCGTACCCAACGCAAAAAAAAACAACAGCATGAATCATGAAAACAATTACTCTACAGTTTGCTTTCGTGGCGTACTTATAAGCTTGATTAACCATCAGTTGTTATCAGCGTAATCGTAATTAGCGCGAATGACCTGCGAAAAAGCGTTATTAGCAGCTCTAAGTGCGATTTAGCGATCTACTAACTTTGCACGAGTAAAATAATTACCGCAGAAGTAAAACAACTCACTACTAAAACTAGATGGGAGTTTGCCAGCAAACCCAGTGAACGACCGACGCGTAGCTAATGCTGTGACGCTCAAAAGTACTTTTTGTCTACCGCAAAATTAGCAATTATTCAAAAATATCTGATTATGGAACCTCCAGAAAAGTAGAGGCAAAAAATTTGTCAGTTAAATATCTCCTGATATCATAAAACACGGGCACCTTTGCTTGGGCCATTCAAAAAATTGATTTTTAGGGGTCCATTTGACTCCCAAACTATGTCAAAATATTTGTCTGTTAAATCTCTGCTGATATCACAAAACACTGGCTCTCTAAGTTAAGCCGTTCAAAAACTTTTTTGGGGGGTCCCGGGGGGGTGGCACCCCCAAACCATGTCAAAATATTTGCCTGTTAACTATCAGCTGATATCAAAACAAACTGGCACCCTAAGTTGAGCCATTCAAAAAATTGATTTCGGAGGTCCATTTGGGGGGTGGCAAAATATCTACTGAAATCAAAAAAAAGTAGCACTCTAGCTTGAGCTGTTCAAAAAATGGATTTTTTGGGGCCCCATTTGGGGGGGTTACCGGGGGAGTTGCCCCAAAAAATTTCGGGAGAAAAAATTGCGTTTGCAGCTCAACAACTTCACACAAAAATTAGATTTCGATGTTTTGTGGTTTAGGAGAAGAGCGTACAAAAATTAGGAAGAAAAAAAAGGGAAAAAAAGGAAAAAACCTCATCGCGGCCAAGAGTGGGTTGGTTGGGATGAAAGGGTATCTTAAGACATATATTATCGTGTGAAATATTTTTTGCCGTACTTAAGCCGTTTTTGACTGAGACCGCTTTTTACGCCAAACTTGCGGGGCGGTTTTCGGACCCTCAAACCACAGTCACGTGACCTATTGCCTCGAAATTTGGTACAAACATATACCGGTAACTCATTAATCTCGAACTGCTGTCGAAATTTTATGTAGCTAGACCAAACCGTTCTCGAGTTATAAGCAAAAGTCTGAAATTTCGCACTCGTTAGTTGGAAAATGGCCGAGTAAAAACAAAGGAACACGCGACGCGAGCGTCGGTCGTTCCAATAATATGTGAGGAAATAATTTGAAACAATGCACTGTATTGCACAATTCTGTAAAACTTTAAAAATTTCTGATAAAGTTGCTGTAAAATTAAAAATATCCATTCAAAATTTCTAAAAAGTTGCTATAAAAACTAAAAATATCCATTTAAACATTATTTTGACTTCAACAGCACAACGATCATAAATTCTTGAACTAACTATCAACATCCACATACTTACATTTCATTTAACGCAACTTGGTCACTATTTTATAACATAATATGGTCAATAAAAGGTATATACTGTCGCAGATATCGCTTGTAATTCAAAACAATGGGGTGAGTAGGGAAATTTTTGTTTATGAGGATGTCAGCTCAGCTAAGTATTATTTTAGTACCGGTATGGTTTTAGACAAAAACCAATGACAAATTTCTATTGCATGAACCACGGACGCCGGATGGTCCTCTTTTCAGCTGAACAACACCGTATTTTATTAAAGCCTGCAACCTAGCAATTTTTCAACAGGTTTAGCTTTTAATATCAATCAGTTTAGTTACGCTTCATTAACTGTGTCAAAATCAACACAGAAACTAAATGCAAAAGTAAAACAGTTTCTTCTTGAAAGAAATCAGGAATACTTTCACCAGAAGATTGCATGAATAGGCTAGTATAAACAATGCTCAAACTTTGGCAAATCCAAAAATTACCGCTTCATGTTGACAATTCTTTCTTAATGAGTAGATAATTAAAGCAATGTTACTTGAATTTGTTAGCAATTGTTATTCAAAAAGAAAGCTTTTACTGAAAGAGCTGCGGTTCCAGTGAATGAGTTCAAAAATTTTTTGAAAATGCTTTTTCACAATGCCATAGACGGATAAATTTTGGCAAAACAAGTGTTTTAATATTTTTTATTAAACAATTTATTTTGTTTGTTTTATATTTATCACACCTAGGTTCTACGTCTAGTGGAATGCCAGCTAAAGTTCTCACACTTTTTCAAGAATAAATGAAAAGCAGTGGTTCAATTTTTGAACAAAAGGTTTCCTTTCACTGGAAAATTTCAGTGCCTTTGTTTTACAAAGCTATTCATTCCTTGCATCATAAGGTTTAGATTGCCAAAACGGTTTTTGCCTTTTGTATACCCGTCATTTTTCTTTTGCATGACAGCTTTCAGACTGACAATAAAACTTCATTATTAGAGTATTTCAAGTATTGGCATAACTTAACTTTCTTTCTTAAAGCCTTAAAATTTCTCACAGAAAAATTTACACACAACTTACAATACTTGCATTGGGGTCGACAAACCAGATAAAGTGTTAAATGACGAATCAGAAAAATTAACTAGTTGCTAAAAGTAGCTAAATATTAACTAGTTACTGACTACCACAATTTAATATAAATTTTGGCCCCCTTGATTTGAATAAGACTATATTAAATTTTAGCCCCCTGAAGAACCCATAGGGGCGAAACAGACTGTTAAGGCATGATAAATTGTGGTGTTCAGTAACCAGTTAATTCAACTTACAATAAAGTAATCAGTTTTTTAAAGTGTTGGCATAACTAGACTTTCTTTTATAAAAGCCGTAAAATTTTTCCAACAAAAAGTTTTAAACATAATATGCAACTTACAATAAATTTAATCAGTTTTCTAAGTTTAATTAATTAATGTGGAGAAATACAAAAAATTGTATTATAACGTCACACATACATATAAAAATCAAACATTATGGTATCATATATGCAACGAAATTCTATCTGCATCAGCATCATCAAAAAAATTCACCTTCATCTGCAGAATACAAAGTGCATCTTTATCGGTTTCATGGCAAAACACTTACCGGATTATGTAAAATTCATATAGATGCTATTATTTTGGCCATTACATGTGTTACATGAATCTTGACCAATATACATGCACAATTGCATATTCATACAAATACAACACGCAACAAATTTATCAGTTTTTTAAGTTTCAATCACTGAGTTTGGAGAAATCCTAAAAAATGCATTATGACATCATACGTATAAAAATCAAATATTATGGTATCATACATGCAATAAAATTCCATCTGTATTTGGATCATCAAATCCATTCGTGAAATAAATTTATCAATATTTGCATAATATAAAATGCATCTTTATCTAGCTCATGGCAAAAGCACTTACATATAAAATTTATCAGAGGTGGGCAAAGCGCAATTAGAAGCGCAAAAGCGCAACTTCCGCAGTTGCGGAAGTTGCATCGCGCTTTAGTTATTTTTGTTTGAAACATTGCGTAAGTTGCGTTGCGGACTAAAGTGGTTAGAATTTGTTGCGCTTTAATTGTGCTGCGCTTTCAATTTTTTTTTTTTTTTCTGTTAAAAGCGCAATTCTATACGTTGAACATAATTTTGCTCCATGTAGATCGTAGTTTTGATAAATGTCGGCCTTCTTTATTAAATTATTTACTCTTTTTCAGTCTAAAATCGCAAAAATTGCGGTATTTGCATTGTGTTGTAAATTTCAATTGCGGAAGTTAGGTAGCGCTCCAACTTGGCACGAAAATGCCGTTCCACAATTGCGGATATGAGTTGCGCTTCAACTGAATCAAAAAGTTTCTAGCGGAAATTTCGCTGCGCTTTTACTGGTTGAAAAGATCGCTGCGCTTTTGATATAATGTTATTTGTGCCCACCTATGAAATTTATATAGTCAGATCACCTGACAAATACTAATGCATGAAACACTGTCTAGTGGTCAGAAATTTTTTGCTAACTTACAAAATAAACGTAAAATTCATATACATGCTATTATTCAGTGCAGTAAATCTGAATAAAAATTGACCACTAACTCATAATCCTGGCCTTGACTCATCATGTTTTACCACTGATCTTTTTTCTTCACCTCTGGCAAGGGCTGTGACAGACTGAGACATACTTCCCACCAACATACGTTTGTTCTAGCGCAATTCTAGATAAACCTTAGCAACTGTTGGAACGATCGATGCTCGCGTCGCGTGTTCCCTTGTGTATACTCGGCCATTTTCAAACTAATGATTGTGAAGTTTCAGACTTCTGCTTATAACTCGAGACCGGTTAGGTCTAGCTACATGAAATTTTGACAGCAGTCGAGATTAATGATTTTCATGTTAGTACCATATTTCGAGGTAATAAGTCCCGTGACTTTGGTTTTAGGGTCCGAAAACCGCTCCGAAACTTTGGCGTGAAAAGTGGTCTCATTCGAAAACGGCTCAAGTACGGCAAAAAATATATCACAGTTTTATGTCTTAAGATACCCTTTCATCCCTACCAACCCACTGTTGGTCACGATGAGGCTTTTTTCTTCCTAAATCTTGTACGCTCTTCTTCTAAACCACAAAACATCGAAATCTAGTTTTTGTGTAAAGTTGTTGAGCTGCAAACGCAATTTTGTTTCGCGAAATTTTTTGGGGCAACTCCCCCAGGAATCCCCTCAAAAAATCAATTTATTTACGGCTCAAGCTAGGATGCTATTTTTTTTTTGATATCAGCACTTACATATAAAATTTATCATTTTAAGAGACAAATATTTTGACATAATTTGGGGGTACCACCTCCCCCCAGGAACCCCCCAAACAGCAATTTTTTGAACGGCTCAAACTAGGGTGCCAGTTTTGTTTGATATCAGCAGATGTTTTAATAGACAAATATTTTGACATAGTTTGGGGGTGCAACCCCTTGGGAACCCCCCAAAAATCAATTTTTTGAACGATTTAACTAAGGGTGACAGTATTTTTTGATTCCAGTAGATATTTTAAGAGACAAATATTTTGACATAGTTTGACCACCTCCTCATCCAGGAACCCTCCAAAACTCAATTTTTTGAGCGGCATAAGTGAGGGTGCCAGTTTTTTTGATATCAGTAGATATTTAACAGACAAATATTTTGACATTGTTTGGGGCTACCACCCCCCTGGAGAGCCCCCCAAAAAATCTATTTTTGGAACAGCTGAACTTAAGGTGCCAGTTTTTTTAAATATGTAATTATTCAACAGAAAAATCTATTGACATGGTTTGGGGGTGCCACTCCCCTGGAGACTCCCTCAAATGGACCCCCCAAAATCGATTTCTTGAACGACTTAACCTAGGGTGCCAGTTTTTTGATATCAGTAGATATTTAAGAGATAAATATTTTGACATAGTTTGGGGGTGCCACCCTCGGAAACCCCCAAAAATCAATTTTTTGAATGGCTTAGGCTGGGCGCTAGTTTTTATGAAATCTCAAGATATTTGTGTCGATTGTTTAAATGGGTTGCTACTTAGCAAGCTCCCATTTAGTTACACGTTGTTTTTGTTGTTGTTTTGTACAGTCTGACAATCACAAAAAGCTACCATGAAAATACACTCAGCATGAAAACATTAGGCTGATTGCTTTTTGAACAGACAATAGGCTAAAAATCCTATAAATCCATGGAGATGCTACCTACATATTTAATGACTGCAAGTTTGTAAAAGCACTTAAGATCAAATTTGGCACAAAGTTCTGCTGAAGAACTTTTATAGCAAATACCAGCTTACATTTACATGACTATAGGAAGAAAAAGTTTTATCAGTAGGCAAATTGTCCATCCCAAAATGAAAAAAAAGCGTGTCAAAGACATTAGCATTATGCCATTACTATTAGCCAATGATATTGCAATATACCTACCAAAATGCTTTTAGATTTTTTGATTTAAATCAGATTTTTATATTTCACAGTTTTTTTGGGTGGAAAGGGGATACTTTACAGCAGGGCTGATCAATTAACATTAAGTGATTTAAATCAACCAACAAAAATTATGATTTGAATTAACTAATAAAGAAACCTCAAAATTAATGAAATTTTAACGAGTTAAACTTGCAAAATGTCAATAGTTTGTGGTTACTTAACAACTTTTTCATGCCATAGCAGTTGACATTTTTTAAAATGAACTTAGTAGCTTTTAGAAAGAATTGAATGTTCCAAAACTATTTTAGCTAAAACTGAAACTATTGCAGCGACATATTTTGCATTAACTAGTATACCAGTAAATTTATATTTTATATAACCGATACAGAATATGTTTGAAATTGATTTCAGACATCACTCCTTAGGGTAGAGTTGGGTAATTTTAGCAACTTTCTCTCTTATCTTTAATTTTCAGAAAACACTGACTCTTTTTGAACTATGTTTGGACTGCATCTGCGTAGTATTTTGTTTGTGGCTTTCTTCAAACATTGAGGTGCTATGATATCATACTCGCTAGCTATATAATGTAATAAGGGTTGCCAAAATTTCTGGTAAAACTGGAAATTCCGATAAGCCAATAAATCTTTTTTATTTTTTGTTTTGATTATCTCAACTGCTTGTTTAGCATTAAATTTGGTTAGTTCAAATAAGCTGTATTCAGATTTTTGACTAATTTGAAGAAAATTTAAATTCTAAAATATGTTGTTCAGATTGGCTAAAAAAAAAAGCAGAAAATACAACCTATGATCATACTTACAATAGTCCAAACAAAATTAAAATCCATTCACAAAATTTTTAAAATTCTTCTTTTTATTAGTCTAATTTTCCAGATTATGATTGCATTCGAAAAAAGTTTTCAGTATTAAATTTGAATTAATATCAATTAAACGCATTATTAATTCTTACAATTTTTGTTAACTTAGTGAAACCTCTGTTTTTTAAGTTGATGCTTTTAAGATAGAGGAATAGATTATTTTTAACAAATCCATTTCCAAGTCGCATAATTACAAACACTGCCAATATCAACCAGCAATGAAGGTAGGCTACAACAGAGCCTAGATAGTTAGAGGCAGACCAAATGCTTCCAAACAATTCAATTACTAACAGAAATATTGTAGCTGCAAGAAAAGAAAATGCAGAGGTCTCCAACAAAGATAATAAATTTCTTGTAGAAGATTAGGTCACAGGAAATATTAAAACCAGTTTTAGAAAGCTTAGAACTTCTAAAAAGACCTGCCAGCATCAAGTCTTAAATTTTTATCCATGCTGAAATTTCCGTTTTTGTGCCAAAATTTCCAGTTGCCGATATTCCTCGACTTTACCCTAACTGATAAGCAAAATACAGATTGCAGTGTAGTCGTTTCCCCAAAAAGTCAAAAAGTTTTAAAAATCAAAATAATCTGATTTTGACTGAAAACAATCCAATTTTTTATGTAATAGTTAAAGGCAGAGACTGCTGTGAAAAATACCCAATGGCCACAAAATGTCTAAAAGATGTCCCAAACTAAAATTGGTCGAAATGTTGTTTATTTTGCAAAATGCATATAGTTGAATAGACGTCTTCACAAAGATGTCTAAAACATGCAAACTCAATCATGTGATAAGGTCTATGAGCTACATATATTCAACTTATTAGTAAAGATGTCTTTTCAACTACATGCCTTTTTGCAAAATAGACATTTAGACAAAAATTAACCTATCTAAATTAGGTCTTCTGCATAAACCTAGAACACGCTTAAATGTCTATTTGACTAACTTTGTGCCCACGGAGTTAGAACATCGATAGCTCTAACTTTAACTCTACTCCTAGCCCAAACTAAAAATTTACTCAAACCTTAATCAAAAAAACTTTTTAAATGAGCAAATAAGCACCCACTTTTTGCTTGTTTATTCTACAGTATTTCTTGGTGTTATGTAATGTGACACTCGCCACTTCCTAAAAAAAGACTTCAACAGTAGTGCTTTGCATTAAAACCTCTGTCCATGCTTTACCAGCATACCAGTACCAAACAGTCCTGGATTGTGACCATGACCAAAATTTTGAATCAACTTACAGCTTACCTGCTGTTCCCATAGGCCTATCTTTTTTTTTTTTTTAAAGTTTTTTTAGCGCTACTGGTACGTTAGACCTATAGTAAAGCTAATGGTTAAAGCAAGTAGTATGCGGTGGTACGGTCATGTTTTGAGGAAAAACGATGAGAATGTGATAGTAAATGCATTAAAACTTGAAGTGAGCAGTAGTGGAGGAAGAGGAAGATCGAAACAAACATGGAAAAAGCAAGTAGAGAATGAGATGAAGAAAAATGGACTGGTGAAAGAGAATGCATGTGATTGAACAAAATGGTGAGGCGTGGTAAAGACAATGACCATATGAAATCCGGCCAACTCCGTCGACAATACCAGATTCAATAGGCCTATGTGATGATGATAATGTTCGACCTACCTGCCAACAGTAGGCCCTACTGATATGTCATGCTTTCTAATCAGCCAGTAAGCAATAACCCAATAACACCATAAACTCTTAAACTAAAAAATACACTCTTAAGCCTAATATGTAGTATTGAATTGAATGAATAGAACATCTGCTACTGAAATGGTATACCTGGGTTTCATTTACCCAAACCATGCAAAAAATTAGCACAATATTCACAGCTTCCTTGGTTGATGTTTACATTGTTCAGCAATAAAAGAAATAACGTGAAGCCACCACTGTGTGTGAAAGACGAGCCGCAGATTGACTCAAAGATTAATAGGTCTCTTTGGTCTCTCCTACCGGTAATTGTTGTACAATTTTAAGTACCAGTAGGCTAGACCTAGCCCAATTTTTGTGAAAAAACTCACGAAAAATCTTGGAGCGCAGGTGGTTTTGCCTTCAAACCTGACAGTCTTCGGAAACTAAGCGCTTAAATTTTCCTGCACTGCAAATATAAGGCTACATGCCTGCTCTAAGCTTCAATGGACTGAAATTACGCTATTTGGATAGGCCAACCTGTATGGTCTGACTATGGAACAAAGATGTGCGCTAATAAACTACAGAACACCAACATTGTTTGACAACGTCTTTTGAAAGAAAATGCTAATTTCTAGTGCTGTGCTTGGTATTGATATCTACCACCAAGTCTAGAACCTCAACGTGCATACCGCAACCGAGTAACCTGCAGTCTGCCAATGCTGCCACCAGCAACTTTTCAAAATTCACTAGAATTACCAAAAAATATCACTAGATCTAAGAAAAATATCACTAGATTTCAAATTTCAGGTTTTTTGAACAGTTTACGCCCCTTCACACCAATGCTGCCACAAGCTACTCTCCAAAATTAACCAGAATTTTGTGAAATTTTTAGGTGATCTCCAAAAAAAAAAAAAAAGGTCTTCACTCCAGCGACCCACAGTTTTCGCGTAATTTTCTTGGTCATCTCCAAAAAAAAGGTCTTCACTCAAGTGGTAAGTCTACTTTCAGGTATTTTCACATTCTACAAAAAATTCTCTAGATCGTTGAAAAAACTTACTAGGTCACTAGAACGGACCAAAATTCACTAGATCCACCACTGCCGTCTGCTATTACAGTAGCTTACCGTAGTTTTCTTTAGACCCAAATCAAATCAAAGTGGCGGAAAAAAAGCTAAATAAGTTGCCATTAAAATTTTTAAGATTAGTAGAATATTGAAAAAATAAACAGCACCAAAAAATCAAAAATTCAAAACATAGACTCTTTATGAGTTGTCTGGAAACTGATAGTGTTGTTTTCTTTTTTTATTCACGGTTCACTTGTTCTAAAATTTTCCAATTTGTCCATACAGCGCGACTTTTTTCTTCACGATTCATTTGTTCTATGAATATGACTAATCATAGGCTTTTTATCAGTAGTAATATAGTTTATTTTTGTTTAGAAAAGAAGCAATGAACTAACCAAAAAAGTGCTGTCATCAAAGAACATCAAACGATATATTCTCTTTCTGGTGAGAGACTGCTAACGACCTTGATGTCCAGGCACCAAAGTATTTGGCGCAATCGCCCAGTCTGTAACCTCTCACCAACTACAAACAAAAAAATTAAAATTGTACAATACAGAAACACAAAAATAAAAAACTCTTGCGATTACCGGTATTTTTAATAATAATCCTTTTTGTCATTGACAGGACTAAATTTGAAATTGCTACATTATCTGCAAGTTTTGTACAGCCAATTAAGAACTGATGAGAGCTTGCTGAGTAGCAACCCCTTTGAATGACCGACGCAAATATCTACAGACTTTTAAAAAACTAGCGCCCTAGCTTAAGCCATTCCAAAAATTGATTTTTGGTGAGTCCTGGGGGGCGGCACCCCCAAACTATGTCAAAATATTTGTCTATTAAATATCTACTGATATCAAAACAAACTGGCACCTTAGCTTATGCTGTTAAAAACAATATTGGTTTTTGGGGCTCCTCAGGGGGTGGCACTCACAAACTATGTCAAAATATTTGTCCGTTGAATATCTAAATATTTTAAAAAAACTTGCACCCTAGCTTGAGCCAGTGTTGCAGAGTCGGAGTCGGGAGTCGGAGTCGAGAGAGTCGAAGGTTTTTACGGGGAGTCGGAGTCAGAGTCGAAAAAAGGATTTTGCCGGAGTCTGAGTCAGTGTCGGAAAAAAGATTTTGCCGGAGTTGGGAGTAGAAGTCAGAGTCGAAAAATATATGCTCGACTTTCAGTGTTGCACAAAAATTTGATTAAAGTGTAAGCTACGTCCTGTGTTAACGTAACTGTAGTCAAGTTGCATGTAGCATTCGCAGGCATTAGTCTGGCTGCAACAGCATACGCTTATATTTACATCTTCACATTTTTGAATAGGTTTGTATTTAGTTTGCTGCAATGTTGCAGATTCGGAGTCGGTAGTCGGAGTCGAGGGAGTCGAAGGTTTTACGGGGAGTTGGAGTCAGAGTCGGAGTCGAAAAAAAGATTTTGCCGGAGTCGGGAGTCAGAGTCGAATGGAAATAAATCCCGGGAGTCAGAGTTGGAGATGGAGTCGAACTGAAAAAATGGCTGAGAGTCGGAGTCAGAGTCGAACTGATTTTGCTTCGACTCTGCAACACTGGCTTGAGCCGTTCAAAACATCGATTTTTGATGGATCATTTTGTGGGGGTGGCACCCCCAAACCATGTCAAAATTTTTGTCGGTTAAATATCTACTGATATCAAAAAACATTGGCACCCTAAGTTAAGTCGTTCAAAAAAGTGATTTTCGGGGGGTTCCCAGGGGGTGGCACTTCCAAACTGTGTCAAAATATTTGTCTGTTAAGTATCTGTTGATATCAAAACCACACTGGCACCCTCGCTTGAGCCATTCAAAAAATTGATTTTTGGTGGTCCATTTGGGGTAGTCCCCGGGGAATGGTACCCCCAAATTATGTCAAAATATTTGTCTCTTAAATATCTGTTGATATCAAAAAAAACTAGCGCCCTGGCCCAAGTTGTTAGAAAAATTGGTTTTTGGGGGTGTCCATTTTGGAGGGATTCCTGGGGGAGTCGCCCCAAAAATTTGATTTGTTTTCCAAACGGCAAAAATTTTGATTAAATGATTTGTTTTCCAAACAGCGCCCCACGAGCCGTTTTTGTCATATATATATATATCGGAAACGTAAATCTACGATATACTTAGTAGGTTTTTTTGTTCCAAATTAGAGTGTATTTCGTCGTATATAACAAGTCGGAAATTTCCAATATATATCGGCAAATTTGATTGCAAATTAGCTCAAAAAAGAGGTATTGCAAAACAAATCTTTTTTTTTTCTAATGGCATTTCATATTTATGTTCAAAACTGAAGTATCAAAAGTCAAAAATTCACAAAAAAAAAACTATTTTTCGAAACATTTTTGAAAATTGGAGGTTGTGAACTGGCAAAAACGTAACGAATGAAAATATGTTAATCTTCATGAGCGTTGAACCTTGACATGCAATGTCTGGGTCAAATTAAGTTTTATATTATTGCATTGCTTACTCACTTGCTTAAGATCAAACCAAATTAAATCCTTTATTATACCAGTACTCATTGTACTACGCCAAAACGTGTAACGAGTTTGCGGGCCCATCTCCGCGTCATCGCACCCGGGCAACACAGCTCCTTTCGAAGAAATATCACAGTGGTGGCGAGTCGTTGATCGGGCCGAGATTTATACCTAAGACCTCCCGCTCCAGAGACGAACGCGTTACCACTTGACCAACTGGCCAGTACTTGCTTCAATGTCGGTTCTAATTTTGGTGTTGCATAGACTTTTTGATATGTAGCGCTAGCAGTAGCACAGAGATAGAAAAGTGCAGAACAGTCTCTCTGTGCGGAAATTAATTTTGGTGGGGCAACGCTCAATGCTCATATAAAGTGCGAGTGACTAAAGTTACAGGGGTCGAAATTAACGTATTTTCCAAACCTTTTTCCCCAAACCTATTTACCAAACCTTTTTCCACAATTCCCTTTATTCACGAAAATACGAATTAATCCGCTTGCTTCTCTATCATTAGCGACCCTGCTATTCGCAATTTTGAGTAGAAGCTAGTCATGCAAAAGTCATGTAGGCAGCCGCATTTAAGAGTAACCCTCTATCGCCTTTTTCTCATACATTTGGTTTAAATACGACATTTTGCTATTGAATTGCTGCGAGATGCGTAGTCTTGTGATTAACGTGTTCGCCTTTCAACCATCGCACCTGGGTTCGGTTCGCGCTTGGGTAACGAACGCATGGAATGGAACTATACGGAGCGTAGATGCAGTACCGGTACGCAGGAGTGAGAAAGGAAATGTACGAAGCAATCTTTTTTTTGCTTGATAACCTTGCATTACAGCCAGGGTTGGGGCAGCGATTCCAGCCTGAGGGATAGCAATTACGCAACAGCAGCTTTTTTGCTTACAAAAGCGACGTACCATTACGCTTCATTGCAGCTGCCTGTGTGAGTTTTGTATGACTAGCTTCTCATGCAATTTTGTGACATCACAATAGACGTAATTTTTGCAAAAATTCTCGCAGACTAAGAAACGCGATAAGAAACTGGTAGCAGTGAGTAGCAAAATATATCCAAGTCTAAAAATTTGGCTTCGGCTACTAGAACCTGTAGATTAAGGCTACCAGAGCTAATCTAGAGTACGCCTTTTGTAATGTCATAAAATTGCGAAATGCAGGGTTACCAATGGTACGAAGTCAAACAGATTAATTCACATTATCGGCAAATGAGGGGAACTGTGGAAAAAGGTTTGGGGCACCTTTTTATTTCTTCAAGTAGTTCTAATTTCTTCAATGAAACCGAGTTTGGGGCGTATTTCTTCAAAGGGGCATTCAAGTGATGTTTTTCACTGTTGACTAAAATATTGGGAAAATCCTAAAAGGCATTCTCACCAATTTTGAACTTTCTACGTCTTCCCGTTTTTAGGACTTTGCACTTTAAAGTTAACAATTTTCCTTTTACTTCAATGTTGCCATTTTGCCAGAATGTGACAGAAGATTTTCGACACTGCTCGAAATCGGGTTTATTGATTAAACCCAATACTAATTCTTTTCCTTATTTACATATTTATATCTATTGGTCAAAAAAGAAGCAAACAAATCAAGTGTTGGTCCACGGATTCCATAATGTTCTAGTTTGATTAACAAAGTTTTATGATTAAAAAGCCTTTTTGAGATCAAATAACAATAGAGCAGTGTAATTTTCATCGTTAATATTATCATAAAATAAAGTCAATACATCAGTTAAAGCATGAGATGTTGAACGATTAGCCCTAAACCCATATTGTGTGGGCAAAATATATCAGCCATTGCGTTTACACCACGGTGACCTTTCCAGTTTTGATACCATCTTTCTTTTTTGCCTAATTGGGATTGGGGGGCTAGGGGATCAAATAAAGTCTGTTTAATCCCCCAACTCTTTTTTATACACCCAAACCCAAAATAAGGTTATGGTGTCATTTGATGTAAAAAGCCTGTTCACCAATATTCCTGTGGACTTCGTTACGGACATAATTTTAAAAGGTTTCACCTTTGCCACTAAAATTGGCTTGATCACGTGATAACACTGGAATTGTTACAACATTCATTCTAACATTTCCCGCATAGTGCAAGGCGCCAAATTCAATTACTGTATCCGGGGATATAGGTATTAGGCTAGAATGATATCGGTAAATGAGTAAATCAGAAAAATGATGTAAAAAATCTCTTTCGGTTTCTACTGTAGTTTCTATTGTAGTTGTTGTTGTGTTTACTGCATTACAACTACACTGTTGATGTTCAGCAACGTTTTTATTGCTGTTGTAGCCTAGTGCACTCCTATACAACAACACATGAGGTTCTGGGTTGTCAGGTTGTTCTTAATACTGTAGGTAGCCTATCCTTAGTCCTAATTCTTAAACCCTACTATGGTTGCTATCTGACAACCGGTGTGTCTGTTTAGAACAACTGCCTCGGAGCATCCTAGTCTGTGTGGTAGGCCTATGACAAAGCAATTGAGCATTAGGCTACTGTACTTCATTAGATTTTACATTCAGGTTCAGGGTTTGAAAACTGAAAAGGACTAGCAAGTAGGGAGCCATAACAGATAATTGATAAAGGAGAAGGCTACAGTATCGTAACTCAGAACTGAAGATGTTCGGTAGCCGGTTGCCAGTGATTTCGTCACAAAGTGATTTCGTCACAGTGATTTCGTCACAAATGATTACGTGACAGACGGCATTTTGAGCACAAGAAAAGACAGAATAGGCCTATCTGCTAACCGTATTATACTACCATTGTATTGAAATTTAGGAATTGACTAAGAACAGCAGTCATTAAACTATTCTACTATCCCCAGAGCTGTCTTGCCCTAACCCTCACTTTGTGGCGAAATCACTGTGACGAAATCACCATGTGACGAGATCACTGGTAACCCGGTAGCCTACTATTGTTCATGTGTGCATGTTCTGTAGTGACAAGCTGAGCGAATTGGCTTATTAAAAGTGGGCTTACCGGTAGTAGTTTTGTAGCTAAGCTACTCATAGTCATACTACCTACTGTACTGTAGCTTAGTACTACATACCATTAGGCTCTAGTCTGCTAGTCTATGTCAGATATAGGTAGGCCTATAGATCTGAGATAGACCAATGGACTCAGGACTGTGGTACTGTAGGATTTTGCGGTTTTACTGTATAGCAGCAATCAAAATTAATGCTTGCTCAAGGCAAGCGTAATTCCCCTTGGGCAAATACCCACTACTGTACTGGTAATTTTCTGCCTTCACTTGCCGGAAAGGCTCAAGGCAAGTCAACAAAACACTGGTAAATCTTAGATTGTGGCAATTATGAACAAATAAATCTTTCATCGTGGTGATTATGCATTAACTTGGATTTTTTTTCATTATCTTGAAGTAAAAGCGACCCATAATTTTTATTGTTGAAGGTGCAGCAACCACGCCTTTTACGGGTTGCCAGTGATTTCGTCACAAAGTGATTTCGTCACAGTGATTTCGTCACAAATGATTACGTAACAGACGGCATTTTGAGCACAAGAAAAGACAGAATAGGCCTATCTGCTAACCGTATTATACTACCATTGTATTGAAATTTAGGAATTGACTAAGAAAAGCAGTCATTAAACTATTCTACTATCCCCAGAGCTGTCTTGCCCTAACCCTCACTTTGTGGCGAAATCACTGTGACGAAATCACCATGTGACGAGATCACTGGTAACCCCTTTTACGTACCTATTATTATTGCAAATACATATTTTTGTTTTCTTGCATGTATATCGGTAACGTACATCGTTTTGTTGCTGTATCCTTTTTCTGGTGAATAGTGATGTGAAACTGTTACTTTTTTTTATGTTTTATTTTTATTTTTAAGAGTTTTATTTTTATTCTTAAGAATTGCCAGAAATAAATGAATACTACTACTACACTACTACTACTCTGTACTACCAGACTACTACTACAAAAATACACCGCATAAAATTGATAAACACCAAAAAGCAAAAAAATATTCTGAAACGTAAATTTGTTTGCCACGTTTGTTATCTGGTTTGTGTTAAACTCTTAGTGTTACTGTTAGGCCACTGTAATTAAATAAAGAGCAGGTAAAGAAAGCTTTGTAACCTGTTTTTTTTTTGCACAATCATTGCAATTAACATCTACCTTGATTGCATGCTCATCATCAATTGCAATTATTAGCACTTCTAAGTTTTTAGGATTTGTTTGATTGGCCTACTCAAATGCACTACCTGACTACTCTGTACAGGCAGACTGGCTACACAACTTTTTTGACACTAAATGTTATGTTTCTTACCAGCTTCCCTACAGAACTTTCCCTATGCTTGGCCAATTCAGAGTTGTTGAATTACCGGTTATCGATAACCACCAAAGACGTCCCTTAGACTAGTCGACACAGACAAATTGTCCTCGAAGATGAATGAATGTAATGCTGTGTATATTACCGCGTTATGCCGCTGTAGTGAGCTGACCTGTCCGAACAAAACTAAAACAAGTCATCCCAGTTTTGAAAACAAACGCTAAGGTTAGGGTTATGGTTTAGGATTAGGGTTAGTTTTCTTAAAAAAAAAAGTTTAATTTGCTCTGTTTTCCTCTTGCATGTTTTTCACGTTTACCTTTCTGCTTCAGTGATTTTGTTCAATACGTGTCAATGTATTACCCATAACCTTATCGTTTTCTCCACTAATCGTCTTTTTATTTCTGTGGAGTTGTATTCATTTAGTCGATTACTATGTTGTTGCAAAGATTTGCTTGGGTTGACTTAAGCCAGTTGGTGCAATACACACCATTCGAGTCGTTTTGTTCCAAACACCACCTTGCATTGGGTCGAGTTGGATGGGTTGACCTGTTCAAGGGACGACTTTGGTGGCATACCCAGTTACCCAAGGTTGCCACATCCTGAAGAAATCCTGGATTTTTTTTCCTGTTCTGGAAGGTTCTTGAATTTTGTTTTTATCTAGGTCTGTAGGTCCTGAAAAGTCTTGGAAAATATTTTGAAGGTTTTTCCTACTCTCTGCTTTACAGGGATAGATCTGAGATAGTGCAACTTTTTTTTTTTAATATAAGTGGTACTTTCTAATTGTACCAAAGCCATTATAGTAATGATTGGCATTGTGAAGGTGCTTTAGATTTAAAAAGCTTTACTATTAGAATGCAAATAATTGGCACTTTGCTGAGCAGTATGAATGAATCATTAAATATTATTGGGAAAAGTTGATCATGGACAGTTGTTTATTGCAATGTGATACTCTTTTACTGTTAGTAGCAATGGCATAGGTAGTAATAGCCCCCCCATTGGCCTGTTGACCAAAACTCGTAATATGGAAAATACGACCTTTTTTACACGACTTTAAAGACAGTGTTATGCAGAATTATGGACTCGGAAACATTTGTTTAGGAAGAAGGGGCTAATATTTGTCAAAAATAAAATTTGTTACATCTAACTACAAAAATGGCAAAAATAAACAATCAATGCAATTGCTTGATGTAGAATGCTTAACATAAGCTTTGTAAAAAATTATATGGGGGAAGACTATTCAGTATTTAATTTAGTTAATTACCAATCACCTCTCTCTAATTTAGTATACTAACTGACTATTGGGAACTATTTCTTGGTTTATTTTTTTAGTTTTATTGTTTTAACTTACTTTTTTTTTCCTTCATGGCTCTAAAAACATTGCAATTATTTTTTTGCATCTTGCCAAAAGCCATCGTTTGGTTTCACAAAAGTCCTGGGTGCAATGGATAATTCATGATTACCCTATCTTCCGTTTTTCATAACTGTTTATTGTACCCAAATACAATACAACACAAATCTTATTTTATCAGCCCTCCTCCCAAATTATCTTTGCCTATAACATACAGACGAATTCGATTAATACTTGTGAGTTTTTCAAATGATTGGGTTTTATGATTTACTGGCTGGAAAAAAGCTTGGACTGAAGTTTTACCATTAGGCATTGCTTACTTAGCCCATTTATGCAACCAGTTTCATCATATTTTTACAGTGCTAACTCCTATGCCACGTTTTAAAAGCATTAATTTTTTACCAAAATAGCCCTAAAATTAAGTTGTTTTGGCAAAAAAGTTGAAATATCATCTGGTGCTGGGGGTGCTGCCCCCATACCCCAAACACACAACCCTTCCATTTTAGATTTTGGCTATGCACCTGGTTAGTTGTCTATGCTAGTAATGCAAATGCTTTGCACCAATATTTTTCTTCAATCATAAGTGCAAAAAACTAGGTATATATATGTAATAGTAATAGTGAAAATAATGAAAATTAAATTTTAAGTCCTGTAAAAAAGCCTTAAACAGGTCTGAAAAATAACTTTAAAAGTCTTGGAATTTAATTTTGCTGTTTCTGTGGCAACCCTGATTATCGTACCCTACTGCTCTTTCAGTAACGTTGCAAGTGATGTTGAATTTCATGATTTTGTTGCAAAGTAAAGGTTCAGGGAAGATGGCAGAGGGTCAGGGCAAATTGGCAAGACAGGCCTGGGTATATTGATATAATAGAATATTTCAATGACTGTTCTTCTCAGTCAATGCTTTAATTTTAGTAATGCAATACAGTATCCCTGTGTTCCCTCTAAGTTTATGGCTAATCAGCAAGTGCCCAAATTTTCTTTAAACAATTGTGCCCAAAGCCCTAAAAAGACGTTTATGTGTCCTAAATTTCGTACCAATCCAGCATTAAAGTATACCAAATGTCATATTTCCACAAATTTGTCAAGTTTTCTAAAGCTATGTTTACTGTATTGCCAAAAATATATGCCCTTGCTCCAACAAATCACCGATTCGCTGAAAAAAATCGGCTTAGTGGGAACACTGCAGTATCCACATTACGATGACGAGATGGCAGTTGCCAGATAGGCCCTGGGCCTATTCTGTCTTTCTCTAAGCAGAATGTTATCTTGCAGATACCAGTCCAGAGTTTTAATCACTTTGTGACAAGGTTACTGGCAACCCTTAGTAATAAGCTTGTGGCATGTTTAGAAAATGGAAAATCAAACAAAGTCAGTTTTAACTAAGCCAAAAGTCAAAGAATGAAAGATCTATAATATTAAACATATTATGTCAGTATAAGAACGGTTAACCAGAATTAAACATTTAGCCTACTTACTTTATACTGACTACTGTGCAGTATTTAGGTATTTAATCGATATTAGGCTAACAGCAAACTATTATATTGTTGTGTTATTGTAACAAGCTTAAGAGTTGATGGAATCCGACAAAAACTCAATGTATGTTGTTGCTGAATTTTTTAGCGTATTGCACTGCTAGAATAATCATAAAACCTAAGTACTGTCAACTTTTAATTTAATGGGCTAATGTCAAAGCAACCCTGCCTGACTGTCCATTGCTGAGACATACGTGCTGAAACAGAAAAAGCATAAAAATGGCTCAAAAAATTATCAAGTACATCCACCTCTCACTATGGTCCACAACAACTAACCGCAAACCAAATGTCGCAGATTGGCTAAAAAGGGCGATCATAAAAATATTTTACTATTCCCAGAACCATCTTGCCCAAATCCTTTGTGACGAAATCACTGTGATAAAAACATTGGTTCGTGGTCAGTTTGTTGCGGTCTGTTGACTTGGCTCGCTCTCACTACGTTCTTGAGTTGGCCTACTGTTGTTAGTTCACATAAAACAAACTAAAAGTGCAAATTGAGAATGTACTAATTTTTTTGCGGATAAATGTTTAATTGTTTAAACTTTAATTCAATGCACCACTAAAACAGAAATGTGTAAATTCAGTTCAAGATCATTGAGCGCAAACATTTCCGAAACTGATTAGTAGATTGTCATTGTGAATCAATCATTTATAATCATTGTCAGGTGTAACAAAAACAGAGTACCTGTATTTGTAGATTATCATTGCAAATCGATCATTTATAATCATTGTTAGGTGTAACGAAAACAAAATATCCGTATCTGTAGTGTTATTTTGGTAACTATTCTTTAGTTCTTCAGATCAGTATAACAAATAAATCCATGCTTCTCCTCAGTCTCTCGTCTTTCTCACTAGAGTACTGCATGTTTAGTGGGGTTCTGTCATTTTCATAGTTTTCTAAGACGACCCAAAGGAAAACTCCACTACACACCTTGGTCATAGCATACATGTAATACTGTTCAGTTACTAAATGATGGGAATCTGCTGCCCCAAAATGTTCCAATTTAAAGTTTGTTTCTTCATATCCTATAAGTTTCTTCATGAATGGACTATAGAAAAAACAGTGATCTCCTAATCGCTGCAAAAAAGAGAGGAAGAGTGGTGTAAAAGAATTTTGATTTCTTTGTTGAATTCACTTGCATTGTTGCATTATTTATTCCATTTGAATATTTGCATCACCTTGGGATTTGTTTTTAAAAAAATGTGAGTCTGTGAAATCGAAAGATTGTTAAATTGAGGATTGATCATGTGAATTTATTTTGTGTAGTAACCAGCGTAATTTGTTGAATCTAGAGTATTAAGATGACAGTTTAATATGTTACAGGAAAGATGAGCCAAGCAAAGCTATGGCGCGAAAGTTGGTGGCTGATGGTAAAGCATATGCAAGTGAAGGAGAATTATACAAGTCATTGAAATGCTTCAAAAAAGCATATAAATTATTTCCAACTGAAAAGATCCAGAGCCGAATTGAACGAATTCAAGTAAAATGCTTAATTAAATTGTGCATTGAGGCCTACTTCAGCCAGATAGTCAAGCAGTAAGCATGTTCGCCTCTACAACAAAAAATCTTATTTTTAAAATGTCGCAATTCACTAACACCAAATAATTATGAATCTTACTGGCAAGATTTTTTTTCATAACGTAGAAGGTGGTTGCTTGACTTGATAACCTTGAGGTCTTTTGCAACTTCTTCGCAAATTATTAAAAAATTGTACTTCATCCTGTTACTAAGTAATGAAATAAATTTGTATTGTCTGGTGTGCAATTCTTGGGCCAGTCAAATTGGTAGCAGTTTCCCCAGCAGCTCACCAATTACTACTCTTTCAAAACAGCTGTGTTGCCATTAGGTGCAGAGCTGCTGAGATAATCCACACCAATGTTTCTTCTTATGTTTTGATAAGTTTGCTTAAACCCTAAAAATAAGTAATTTTTTAATAATAAACAATAGGAAAACCCTGAAATGTGTCAATGCATACCCAATAGAAATGCTGATTTGCTGCAGAAATTGACATTATAATCTTTGCTGTTACATATGACCCCAGCACTATGTAACCATTAGGTCGATTTTTATCAAGAAATCAGTGTTTTTATTCAGTTGGCACACGCCGACTCATTTTAGATTTTCCATTGTTTGGTATTGGAAAACTGCTGATTGTTTGAGCGCAGGCTGATGCAGTAACTCACGAGAACCTAAGAGGGAACACTGCCCCACCTACTGGTCATGAACTTGTTGCACTCTCTTGTGTGTAATTTCACAAGAATAATGAAGATTTGGTTTTAACATCTGTGGGCCGCTTAGACTTCATAAAACCATTAATTTAAAATTTTAATACAATTTTAAGATCAAAAAGTGCCTTATAATGAACCTGGGGGATGAATCTCTTGATGCTGCCTATTTTCTAAAACCATCGTTTATATCCACTGCCCTTTGGTGTGGCAGCTGTGGCTTATCTTGGAAGTTCATGAGTTAGAAAAAAGAAGTGCTAGAATGTGATATGATTGCCAGAGGTTTGCAAAGGTTGAACGCACAAGATCATGCTAGATGGAGACTGGGCTGCGAAAACCCCCTGACCCCTGCATTTGAAAAAAATCTGCTGGGCTCCAGAAATGAATACACACTCCTGGAGCAAAATAGTGATGATGATTGATGATATCTAAAATATGAATGTTTCCCTTATTTTTGCTCTCATACTACATTTTTGCAAACTTGAGTTTTTTTTCACGACTATTTATGCCATTTAAATTTTTTTTCTTGCTCTGAAAGAAAGTGTATGAATAGTATTACATACTCAATTAACTTTTCAATGTCAAATCTCCAAGACAAGCTCCTTTCCTGGAGTTGTTTCAACTATACTAACAATATGTGTTGTGTTAATAACTGCCTTCAACTGTCTGAATTATGCTGCAAGCATAGTTTGGCTGCTTTGAGCCATCAAGGCAGAAATGTGTAGACCACTCACTGAATGCATAGACAAAATTTGGTGTCATGAGAAGAAATTGCAATGTCTGCTGCATTGCTGAGAAGGTCGATCGTGCTCGCTCCTGCATTGCTGAGAGGGTTGATCCTGCTCGCATTATCTGGGTTTAACCCTCATTGTAGTTATGTTGTTGCGCTCTTAGATAAAACACTATGATGATTATTTTTGCATGGTTGCTTTGAACAAGCATCAAAGTTAAATAAACAAGAATTTAAGAAAATCCATTAGAACATTATGCTGGCAGAAAACCTAAGCAGCTATGTTACCAGTACTAGTAAACTCCTAAGCTTTGTATAAATCCGTTTAAGCACTTAATACTTATCACAATGAAAATTGTGAATATTGTCCAATAGTTAGCATCTGATGCTGTCCTGTGACAAGAGAATAAATATACAATAATTTCAACACTAAAATTTGTTATTAAATTATAGCAAGCAATGGACGATGAAGATGAAGACGAAGAAAACATGGGATTTATTGAACTAGACAATGGAATGGTCATCTTTAAAAAACTAGTTGAACGCCTTTTTCCTCACCAGGTAATGGCACCAAATGCTTATTCCTTTGAATTTATTTTTTACTTGCTTATATTACACACTTTGCTTGCAAAAAGTGAGAGCTCTTAGGTTGGCATGAACATCAAGACTAAGAAAATCTTGCTCAAAAATGAGGGATGGGAAACCATGATATGTTTGAACTCAAGTTGCTTGACCAATGAAATGTTATTTTTTACTGAATTAATTGCGCTGTAACACATGGTAGTTTCAATCGATGGATTTTTTGCTTTTAAAAGCTGTTGCTTGCAGCATGAATATCTTGACATTTCTTTGCAGACTATCGTATCTCATTTTTATATTTCAAAAAAAAATTTGTTCGTTTTTTTTTATTTTGCTGATTTTTAATAAACCAGGTTTTCAGAAGTTAGTTTTGAACAGAATGGGTGTTAGTTGCAACATTACGATATACTTGCAACGATTGTTGTATTGCTGATGCGATATTATCAGCCAGTAAATATCTGCTGGCTGATTATATCAGTAAAGTTCTACCTAAATTTTAGATGCTGTTGATACGAGTTATGCTTTGTAGGACTGCACCTGATGTCACAATCACTAATATTCGATATCCAATAACCCCTACCACTACACCACAGTCTGTGACTTAGAGTTAAATTTTAATGTTGTCAAAGTTGTGTTTTGTTTTAGTGGATTTTTGAAAAGTTTTTTTTGAGCAGATTTTAAGGTTTAAGAGTATGTTCTTATAAGTTTATTAAGCTTCAGTTGATGTACTGGTATTAACTATTTTCAAGATTGAAGGAGTGAAGTGGCTGTATGATTTATATCAATCCAAGAAGAAAGGTGGAATTTTAGCTGATGACATGGGGTAAGGCTTTATTACAACGGTGTTCTTATAAGTTTATTGACAGGAAAAAACATTCACAAGTTTCAAGTTACAATTAACACAAAAATACATAAAAAATACTCAATTAGGTTGGATTACAGCTTTTATTTGAAGAAGCAACCTGCCAAAGCTAACATTATTTTGTTTTCAAGGTTTTCTCCACTGATTCATCTTTTATATATGATTATTTTGAGAAGTAGCCAAAAAAGTTGTGATCATTCTGGTTCGCATGATCTGGTTGATTCTAAATTTAGAGAGCCTGTTAAAAAATTGCTTGTGCAAATTTGGTATCCTGCACGTTTGGCTCAAACAAACTAGTCGTTAAATTTAGAGAACCAGTTTCAGATCCGGTTCCTGCAAAATTTGAATATAATTTGGTTGCCTAATATTGGCTCTCCATAAAAAAGAAATTTTACGTTTTTTTCGTGTAAGTTATCATCCGGTACTAATTAGTACTCCAGTACCGGTACCTGTTGTATTTTGTAATTGTGGCTCTTACAATATGAAAATGAGCTGTCAGATTTTGAAATATTTTCAATGCTTTGATTATGAATGACAGTAAATAGAGCCCTGGCATTTTAATAGGTAAATCTGTTTGATTTCTAGACAGTTATTGAAATGATCGACGCTCGTGTTGCGTTGTTTTTACTCTGCCATTTTCAAACTAACGAGTGCGAAGTTTCAAACTTTTGCTAACAGCTTGAGAATGGTTAGGTCTAGCTTCGTGAAATTTTAACAGCAGTTTGAAGTTAATGATTTGTATGTTTGTACCAAATTTCGAGGCAATAAGTCACATGACTTCGGTTTCGGGACCCAAAAACTGTCGCGAAAGTTTGGCGTAAAAAGTGGTATCGTTCAAAAACGGCTTAAGTACGGCAAAAACTATTTCACACGGTTATATGTCTTAAGCTACCCTTTCATTCCTACCAACCCATTTTTGAACGTATTGAGGCCTTTTTTTCCTTTTTTTCCTTCTTAAATCTTAAACTTCTCCTAAACCACAAAATATCGAAATCCAATTTTTGTGTAAAGTTATTGAGCTTTATAGCGCATTTTGTCTCCCAAAATTTTTTGGAGCCACTCCCCCAAAATGGGGTCCCCAAAAATCAATTTTTTGAATGGGTAAAGCTAGAGCGAAAGTTTTTTTTTGATATCAGTAGATATTTGAGAGACAAATGCTTTGACGTAGTGTGGGGGTATCACCCCCGGAACCCCTCAAATCAACTTTTTGAATTGGTTAAGCTAGGGCAATGGTTTTGTTTGGTATCAGCAGATATTTGAGAGACAAATGTTTTGACATAGTTTGTGGTGCCACCCCCACAGGAGCCCCCCCAATGGACCCAAAAAAAGTTGATTTCTAAATGGTTTAAAGTAGGGTAATAGTTTTTTTTGATACTAGGAGACATGTAAGGGGCAAATATTTTGATATAGTTTAGAGGTACTCCCCAAGGAACCTCCCCATATAATTCCCCCAAAATCAAGTTTTGAACAGCTTAAGCTTAGGTGCTAGTTTTTTTGATATTAGCAGAGATTTAAGAGGCAAATATTTTGACATAGTTTTGGGACCCCCTCGAGAACCCCCATATGGACCTCCCGAAATCAATTCTCATTATTTAACGTGCGTCAGTCATTCAATGAGCTTGCGTCTCAGTGAGCTCTCATCTAGTTATTTGTTTCTCTTTAAACTGTTATGCATCGACCTATTAATGGCTTTTTAGACCAAAACTAGTTTTAGAAAGTTTTAGCTAAACCATTATTTCTTAAACAAAGGATTTTTAAGTTTGACTAATTGATCAAGACTATGTGAACTCCTTGTAGATAAATTTTTGAAGCTTTCATAATTGCGAAAATTGGCTTGAAATATGCAAAGAAGGTTTGAACGTAAACAGAAAATATTGCACATTGTAAAGAAAATCAAATCTTTACTATACTCGCTGTATTATGCCGAAGTGTACAAGGAGTTGGTAGGGATATCCATTCCAGAATACGGAATTCTTTGGAACTGGCTCCTATTTTGAACTGGTTCCGTTTTTAAGATTTGGTTTAATTGTGAAGAAAAACTGCAAGTGATAAATTTGTTCAACGGAGCTGGTCGACTCCGTTGGGAAACGTTCTTTTAACTCAGATGTTGCAATGGCATGATTTTTTCTAGGAAGGCGAAACCCCCTGGTTGCGGACCGGTTTTCTCTCCCTGAAAACAACTAAAAATGACGGTTAAAATAAAAACGAAAAAATTCAGAGAAACTGATGAAGCATTGCAGAATGAGAATATCCAATAATGATGTGATTTATAGTGCTGTAATCCTTGTACTCGCTGTACATTCATTAAAAATGAAACAAGATGTTGGACTTTTTTTGTTCTGCAGTAATCGAGCAGTTAAGTGCTGAATTGATATCAAAAAGTACTGACGGCCATTTTATGGATTTAGGATTCGGTTAAGGATTCACAATTCTGGATTCGGAAAAAAGATTCGAAATTAGTCGAGGATACATAATTATTCTGAAATGGACATCCCTACGAGTTAGAGGGGCCCATCATTGCACCTGCGCTGTGCAGGTAACACAGCTTCTTACGAGAAAATGTCGCAGCAGTGGCTAGTCATTGGCAATACTGTGTTCAATTTGACCGACCCGAGGTTTGAACCTTTTAAGGTTTGAACCTCGGACCTACTGCTTCAGAGACGAATGCGCTACCGCTCGACCAACTGGCCGGTCATTGCGAAGTAAGAAAAGTGTAGTTGGCATGGTTGTTGCACAACTAAATGTCTTACTTAAAGTTAAAAGACTGCTTTTATTTAACCTTGTTTATGCTCAACTGATTATTGGAAAATATCGTAAAATAACTGATTGATATAGCAAATGCATATTTTAGGTTGGGCAAGACCATTCAAATTATCGCGTTTGCATCTGCAATGTTTGATATGCAATTGGTGAAGCATATTTTGTTAGTTCTTCCATTGTCTGTAATTCCAACGTGGAAAAAAGAGTTCGAAAACTGGGCACCTGGAATAAAAGTTGATTGTTTTCATGGTGCTTCTCAGAAACGAATGGCAGTAAGTTGTATGGACTAGATTTTTATAGCCTTAATGTTTTGAAAGCCTCTTTTTCAGCGTTTTTCAACGATTTTTATGCCTATATGAACTTGATATCGACTACTAATGCATTGCGCTGCATAAACGAGTAAATATACAAGTAATTAATCGAGTTTTATTTGATGTAAGCCCACATTGGTTTGCAGTTAAATGAGGCCTGTTGTTTTCTGATTAACTAAACCAAGATTAAAAACGTAAATCGACTCATTACGGAGGCTCAACCAAAGATTCCATTTCAACTTTAAAACAATATATCGTTCGTTCATGTGTAGGAACCATTCACCGACGCAGAGCCGAACCAAGTCAACTGACCAGGAACCCACTGGCTGCCAACATTAGGGTTGGGGTTAGTTGGTGATCAGTTGGTTTGCGGTCAGTTGTCGTGGACCCACAGATCACCCTTTTTTTACCACGGCAGCGCAGAGCCCGATGGATGTTTCAACAGTTTTCTGATTAACCACTTCGGTTTGATTTCGGTCCTTTTCTGTTGTCTTTTTAAAGCAGCACTTGAAAACAAAGCTTGTAAATTTAAAACGAAATATCATATTGCCTTCATCTGCATAGAGTAACTACATGTTTAGGTCTTACGACAATGCATGAGAAAGCAAAGTGTTTGTATCACCACTTATGGACTAATGGTGACTCAATGGAAGGTACTAAGCGAGACAATACATGGGACTGAGTTTACGTGGGATTATATTATCCTTGACGAAGGCCACAAAATCAAGAACCGATCAAAAACAACCAAAAGTTTACATGCTATACCCTCCAAAAACCGTATTATTTTGACTGGTAAGAGACTTAGCCGGAAGTTACGATGGAAGATTGGAAGTATATGATACAAACTATCATATATTTCAGTTGATAATTCATTGACTGTGCCCTGTGCAGAGCCAGCTGTAATATGGTCATTTAAATTAAGGAGGACTGAAATTCTGAACCTGGAAAGTTTGATGTACTAAATTTGAACATTTCCAGTCAAACGTTTTTGACAAGGCGACATCAATTTTTTCAAAAAATTGCTCAGAATTTTTTTTGAAATTATCTTAATGTTGTAACTGAGCCAACCTAAATATATATAGCCAATTGGCCATTAGTGGTTTTTGTTAACATGTCTTCTTGATGCGAAATTCTTGACCCCTTTTACCATAAAGGGCTGGGTAGCAATGTTCGCTCCAACTTTTTGGCTAACCGGCGAGTACCCAAATTTCATTGAATTAATTGTGCCCAAAGCTGTAAAAAGACATTTATGTAACCAAAATTTCATTTCAATTTGGTATTAGAAGTGTACTAAATTCCATATTTCCACAAATTTGTTTAGTTTTCTAAAGCTATGTTTATCATATTGCCAAAAATTAGTTTTCTTTGTTCCAACAAATCGCTAATTTGCTGACGAAATCGGCTTAATTGCTACACTGCAGTGGGTAGTACGGTACCAAGTCAAGATAGGGTATTATGCTGGATTATCACTGCAATTTTACGCGACTGTGGTGGACAAAATGTCTTTCAACTGAACTGTCGTTCAGGCACACCAATTCAAAATAGAGTGCGCGACATGTGGGCTTTGATGGATTGGGTGACTCAGGGATCACTACTTGGTACACAGAAAACTTTCAAACAAAGCTATGAAGACCCAATTACTCGGGCCAGACAAAGGGTAAGTTTGGTGACTGAACCAGTAAACGATCCGGATTCGAGCTTTCTGAGATTTGTTTTTGAAAATTTTAAAGCCTAATTTTATTAAATACGATAAAAATAATACCATTAATTAACTAGAGGCAGTGCACGTTCGAGTGTTTTAATGCATACTGTACTGCTGATTAACAACAATCTTGATTATTTTCAACAAAAACTACGGTAATCAACTACAGTTTCGTTTCTCGGCAACGTAATCGAGAGGGTAAAGGCGTCGTTTTCACGACGACCCTGATCGCATGATCTTGGTTCAACCCCGACCCTGGTCACGTTGTTGCATCCTTGGATAAACCGCTTTACAATGATTTTCTCTCGAGTGGAGGAAAAATGTCGATCAATCAGTTGTATTTTTGTAGGATGCCACTGGACCCGAGATCCAACTTGGAAACCACATGGCTGAAAGCTTGAGACAACTTACTCAGCCATATATCCTAAGAAGAACCAAGGTTAGTTGACATTTTAAGTGAATATTGTTGCATAGGCTCATTGCTTAGCATGGACCTGTATGCATTTTGTCACTCAAGACTTTTCGACCATGTTTCCGAATCCTGAAATATTTTTATACATTTATTTATATCTTTTTCACCATTTGGGGCATGATTCTTAATCGCATATAAGAATAGTATAGACATTTTTTTGGTCTTTTAATCGAAATTAATTTTTTGGTTCATTCACAGAAAATTCAGGTGAAAGATCAAAATTTTAAATGTCTAAGGTGTCAAATAAATCCTGCTTTGCTTAGCGTTATGGTGACAGTAGATTCTCTGTTCTTGCTCAAGGCCGCTCGCTTTTCCATCTTATCTGCTCTTGAAGCCGCTCTCATCAAAACTTCTATCCTCGCCCGCTGCCTAAGAATTCGTGTACAGCTTAAAGATTGTGCGCTAATACGCTCTCTCATTGGTCTTTTTCCAGCCAATCACGGCTCGTTTTTCTCTGAATAGCCGCCCCTTTTTCTACGTTCTCCATTCTGACAATTCTTCTTGACAAGTGTGAAACAAAAAACTGCTTCAAAGACATAAACATTTTAATGAAAACTAGTGTCAAATAAGCGAGATATCGTGGTTTTAGTAAATTCTTAAGCAATTGTAAATGGCTTGCAAAAACAAAACGCTGTGCACTTATCAATTGGCTCATTACGGTCATTAGTGACATATAGGGCGCTTATGAAGCCAAAAGATCTTTAAAAAGGAGCTAAAATAGACGATTCCGCTCAGGACAGCGGGTTGGTAATTAACTCAACATTCTGTTAAAGTCTTTGGTTGAACACGGTATTCAAATTTTCGAGCTGCATCATTTAATATATTTTTTTTTTAACTCACGCAACTCTTGTAATATAGTAGCCTACAGAAAATACTCGACTTTACATGATTTTTGTATGCTAGTAATGTCTCTGTCAAGAACTACCGACTAATGGTAAAACATCCATTGACGTATATTAAGACTACATGCTACATATAAGGCAGAGTACGACTGTTTGATTCTCAGTCTAACCGTGTAGCAACTCGATCGAAATGCTGTTTTCTAATCAAATCTATGTACTCGCTTTATTACGCTGATGCGTCTAACGAGTTGGCGGGGCCAAATGACCTATTTCCGCATTATTGCGCTTGTGGACAACTTTTTTCGCAGAAATGTAGCGATGTCAAGCTATTAAAAGACACTGATCTGATTTGAAAGGCCCGAGATTTGAACCTCAGACCTTCCGCTTAAGAGACGAAATCGTTATCGCTCGATCAACTGGTCGACTTTCGGTTTTCTAAAAAGATTTCTTCAGCTGTTTTTGATTTTAATCTAGGAAGAACTGATGATTGAAAACAAGGAAAATCTTGGCGCCAAGCAAAAGATCGCAGATAATGGACAAGATATAACCGCACTTTCTTCTCAGTCCGCTTTTCCAAAGCTCTCGACTAAGAATGAACTAGTAGTGTGGGTAAGCATACAAAATAACATTACACCCAAAATTTCTTGGATAGCAATATACTTTTAGTATTTTTACTTCGTTTTTTTGTTAGTATTTTTCAAAGCATCTATTGATGATCAAATTAAACCGATTAAAAATTTGAAATTTGCTGTCACGATAGAAGCTTTACATTCGTTTTGTTGTTTCAAGTAGTAGTGTTATGAAGGTAGATTTTTTAAGTATTTGCTTTGGCCCGACAGGCCGCATGGAATCGAACTAAAGAGTTTTCTATTTCAGTAGCCGACACTCTCATTCAGTCCCGTATTATTTTCCTTGGAAAATAAACATTTAGTCAACTACGGTTATGATAGTTCGTTTTGCTTTTCTAGGTACCTTAACGAGAGAGTAGAAACCCTTAAGTCTTCAGTTCACATTTTCAACTGCTCAAGTCTCCTCCATTGGCTAAAAGTAGACGTTAAAACAAAGAAAAACTTTAGCAGAGCAGTAGTATTTTGTGTTTCAACCGAACAATTTTTCTAGGTTTACATGTCTCCCACACAAGAAAAAATATATCGTGATTTCATCCAGTTGGACAGTATCAAAGAGCTTCTATCTAGCAAACGCAACCCACTGGTATATTTGAATGTCATGAAAAAAATTTGCGACCATCCTCGATTATTATCAACAAAGGCATGCAAACAGTTGGGTTTACTAACTGGCGCCAATTCGTAAGTAAGCTTTTGCAATATTGCGATGTTTTTGCTTTCCTACTTATAATTTTCTGTTATTCCTCGCCGTATAAGAAGCTTTGAGCAATGTGCATTGTGCAACGTATTTTCTTCAACTAGTAATAGTACAGTGTTTAGAGCTTCGGTGTTTTGATGAACTACAACGAGTTAATTTCTACGATTATTGCAAATTCTCTTGTGAAAGCGGAAATCTCGAATAAGCAACTTTTACTGCAATCTTGATCTACTTTTTATTTTAACACTCATCCTTTTAAGCCCAAAAAAGTAATTAACTGTAGAAAATGGAAACTAATAATGTGTATTTCTGCGGATTTTATCAATTTTTTCGTTTTTGGCGTTGAAAACAAGTTGGTACAAGTTTCACATCCAGGAGAAAAGATTCTTGTAGAACTTAACACAAACCAATGTTATGGATTGTTATTGCGCTTAAGAAGCTCGTACAATTTCGGTACTATAGCATATCTACTCGGCCTTGCAATCCAAACGCTTATAAAAATTATACATTTTTTTCGCTAGGAATCAAAACCTTGGTTAAAAAAAGGAAGATAATGTGAACAAAATAGTCTAACAACTGAAACCAAATTTACAAAAATCGATTGCTATTTTTTCGCTTTTGTGTATGAAATCTCCCAAGCACGCTCTATGCTCTGTATCTTCAAGACTAGAAGTATTCTTTTTTCAACTTGCATTTTAGTTCCTTTGACGAAATTGATGCTGAAGAGTACGAAGAATGTGCTGCGAATCGGATTGATAACATTTCCGATGAGATTCTGATTGAAGAATCCGGTAAATATATCAATTACTTGTCATTTTTGCCGATCAGTGGTCAAGTGAATACAGCGTCTGCTACTGAAACTGTAGACTTAGGTTCGATTCCTGGTCGCGTCAAACCAAAGACTATAAAAATTAATATTCACGTCTTCTCTTCTTAACGCTCCGCATTAGAAGGGACAGTGTGAAGCCTCCACCATATGTGGTAGACAGGTGGCAGCTTGACTCAAAGACCGAAAGTCCCTTCGCTGTCTCTTCTGGCCAAGGTAACTTGGTGGATAAAAGATGTAATTACAAACGCAATTTTTTACGCGATATCCATTTTGGTGCAGTAAACTCCGGCTCTAAATGATTTTTTTTTTCTTTTTCAAAGACTTTTTTCCTTTTTAGCAAAGTTGGAATTCCTTATCCAGCTGTTGCTACGGCTCCGCAAAGAAGGACACCGCACGTTAGTTTTTTCCTTGTCACGAAAAATGCTCAACGTAATCCAGCGAATTTTGATGAATTACAAGTTCAAGGTATGGTCGAGTTCTGTTTCTTTTTGCTCAGACTTTTTTAGGGGGGGAGGGAAAAGTTCAAAGAATCGCTATCTGGATAACTATGATATGAAGGCATGTTTTGCAATTATATTAGCATAGTTTGCAATTCCTAAAAGTTTTACTGAATCTGTTTGCTTTTAAATGAGCTTGTTAGCGATTTATCATAAGAAGTTATTTTTCAGATTATGCGAATGGATGGACTGGTCACTAAACTACAAGAAAGAGAAAAAAGAGTGAATTTGTTTCAACAAGACGAATCTTATAGCGTGTTTCTGCTAACAACTCAGGTCTTTTAACTTATTTCAATCATTTGGATTCTAGAATGTGATGTTTCGTTCGCCATGTTCTCATCTGCAGGATAAAGTTAGAGTGAAGAAAGTACATCCTACCCAAATAGTAGAAATATTTTTTGCAATCTTCTGTTCGCTTAATTCAAATATCAAATCCGGAGAAAATATAGGTTCGCTGCAATATAGAAGAAAGCCATGGAATTTCCCAACTTTAGGCCAGGTTACCGAATTTGCTAAAGTGAGAGCTTTTTGGCCTTCACTTAATTTAAAAAAAGTCCCCCCATCCTTACATAATCCTGCCTACGCCTCTGCACCCTACGTAAACTCTAGAAATAATTTTTTTTGCAAACCGTACGTTCGCTAAGTTGAATTAATGATTTTGAATAAAACAAAAGTTGTCATATTTGATTGTATGATTCAATGTTGTAATATTCTGGTGGACAGGAACTAGATATGCTATAGTACCAAAATTGTACGTTATTTTGGTTTCAATTGTACGTTATTTATCGTTAGTTTGGTTTCAGTTTTTACACTATATTGTTCATAATTTCTTCCTCTTTTTGAACCAAGGCTTTGATTCCTAGCGAAAAAAAAATGTATCGATAATTTTTACAAGCGTTTGGATAGCAAGGCCGCGTAAATGTGCAATAGTACCGAAATTGTACGAGAAGCTGTTGAATGAAGAGAATTCAATAAAGAGAAGCTGTTGAATGAAGGGAATGATTGGAACAAAAGTCTGGAAATAACAAAGGTTGAAGGTCCATGTTAACAAGTTGGACGTGATGGAAGCTCTTCTTCTAATGAATACAGGAAAGGCTGCTGAACCAAGCGGAGTTACAGTGAAGTTGTTGAATGTTTGCAAAAAAGCAAAAAAGTGAGAAGATTGGCCAAAGTTGCAAACAATATGTTGGAGGGAAATAAAATGCCAGAGTGTTGGAGAAAGAATGATGTGATTCCAATTTTTAAAGGAAAAGGAGATGTAAGATCGTGTGGTAATTACAGAAGCATTAAACTGTTAGAACATGGTATGAAAGTGATTGAAAGAATTTTTAAAAGAAGGCTACGGAAAGTGGTGAAACTGGATGAAATGCAGATGGGTTTCATGCCAGGTAGAGGTACGGCGGACGCTATCTTCATAATGAGACAGTTGTTGGAAAAATATGAGATGGTCGGAAGAGATCTATATGTGGTATTTGTGGATCTTGAGAAAGCCTTTGATCGTGTTCCAAGAGAGGTGATTTGGTGGTCGCTAAGGAGAAAAGGGGTACTAGAAAGAGAAATAAACGATAATGGAAATGTATACAAATATTGAAACATCCGTCAAGGTGAAATACACGAGATCGGAATCATTTGATGTAAAAGTTGGGACTCCATCAAGGATCGATACTAAGTCCTCTTCTGTTTGCATTGGTGATGGATGAAGTGACTAAAGACATCAGAGAAAGAGTTGTAAAGGAAATGCTGTATGCAGATGATATTGTGCTAGTCGGTGATAACTGGGAAGAGGTAGAATCTTGATGGAAGAAAGCATTACTAGAGAAAGGAATGAAAATAAGTATAACAAGACAAAGGCTTTTTATAGAAAGTGTGCTTGCTCTGTTTGTGGCAAAAGAGTGGGAAGAACTCCGTGCTGTGTACAAAATGTCAACACTGAGTGCACAAGAGGTGTTCTGGAGTTCATGGAAGTTTAACCCTAGTGAAGGATTTTACTTGCAAAAAATGCTTTCCTGGTGTGCTATTTGAAGATGAAAATAAAATGAGAACTTTGGATGGAGACAACATAGAAGTGGTGGACAGGTTTTCTTAGCTTGGGGACGTAATCAGTACGGAAGGAGGAGCTCAGGAGGCTGTGACATCAAGAATTAGATCGGCATGGAAAAAATTTAAAGAGATTTCGAATGTTATATGCGGAAGAAGCATATCATTGAAGGTTAGAGGCACCTTATACAAAGCTATGTGAGAAATGCTCTAACTTATGGTGCTGAATGTTGGGCAATGGGCATTGAAAATGGAAGATGAAAGGAGACTGAAGACCACAGAAATGAGAATGTTGCGAATGCTATGTGGGAAAACCTTGAAAGATAAAATGAACAATGAGAAGATTCGTGAAATGACGGGTGTAGAGAGATTGGAAGAGTTTCTGAGAGAGAAAAGGTTGCGATGGTTGGGACATGTGGAGAGAATGGATGAAGAAAGGGGTCCAGTAAAGGCACTAATCTTAGAAGTTGATGCGACAAAAAAAGGAAGACCGAAAAAGAGGTGGAAAGAAGTACTAGAATGTGACGTGACTGCCAGAGGTTTGCAGAGGTTGGATGCACAAGATCGTGAAAGATGGCGACTAGGCTGCAAAAACCAGCTGACCCCTGCATGCGGGGAACCTCTGCTGGGCTCCAGAAATAGAAGGAAGCTTATTCCTGGAGCAAAATGATGATGATGAATGCAGTAATATTCAACAGCAGTATTTATCTGATAAGCTAGCGAAGTATAGTTATCAACTTTTTATAAACCATGACATCTTTGCAAAGACTCCTATCACTACAGAGTTATAAATAGGCCGACTAGTTCAGGCCCAAACCCGAAAATATAAGCCCGAACCCGAATACTTATTTGAAGTCCCCCTCCTCGAAAAAAAAGGTTGCCGAGATCTGTACCGATCAAAGATTGACGAGAAAACAAAAATCTTACATGTTATTAACTCAATTGTGGGCTAATTTGGAGTAAAAAAAGGTCTTTAGTGCTTTTTGAACCAGATATCTGGGAGCTAGGTTTTCGGTGTACGATACCAGTGCTCCTTCCTAGTTGGCCCTCATTAAGAAACCCTGAGCTAGGAGTTTTATTGCATGCTGAAAAAAATCTAAAATATGGTATTGTTCAACCCCAGATAAAGCAATTTTTGGTGTTCATGGTCTCAATGTTGGCTAAGTCATCATGATTTTAACAGGTCGGAGGTGTTGGATTGACATTGACAGGTGCAGATCGAGTGATTATTTACGATCCATCGTGGAACCCTGCCACCGATGCCCAGTCCGTGGACAGAATCTATCGGATCGGACAAAAGAAGTAAATTTTGCTGAAATTACAGGATGCAAAGCAAGCAGATAGCGATTTCTTTTTGAAACTCTGTAATGGAAATCGACAGCTAGAGTTAAGATTATCCAAAAAAGATTTCTTCTTGATTCCTTGATAAAATCCAAACACCTTTTAATTGTGTTTTGTTGGTGTCACCCCGATTTTCATTGCTGAGTTTGGAATCGAGATTAAATTCAAATTTTTATTATGCTGTATCACGCTAAAACGTGTAACGAGTTGATGGCCTCATGATAGTGCCATTGCTACTGCAGGCAACACAGCTCCTTTTAAAAAAATGTCGCAGCAGTGGCGAGCCGTTGGCGACACTGTGTCCGATCTGAACCTCTGATCTTTCGCTCCAAGGACGTACGTGTTACCGCTCGACCTCCTCACCGATTCGAACGAAAATTGGATGTTGCTATGTGATTATCTCATCAACTGGGCATTGCCACAAAATACCTCTTTGGAGATTTTAAGAATTGTATTCCGATCACAATCGGGAAGATTAAACTCGATGCTGCATCGGTTATATGAACAGCATTGAACATGTTTGATTGGACATGGTGTGTTTGTTTTTAGAAGTGTTGTGGTGTATCGGTTGATATCTTGCGGAACAGTAGAAGAAAAGATCTATCGCAGACAGATCTTTAAAAATTCAATGATTGAACAAAGCACTTGTGGTCGCAAAGACCCTTTCAGGTAAGTTAGATTGTGTCAAATTGCTTTTCAAACTCTGCTTTTCTCGTACAACTTGAACTAACAAATATTACAACCAGATTACAATCTTAAAAGGTTGTTACCATTCGTATATCTAATAACCTCGACTAAAAAGCTTAGATCTGCATAAAATTCATATTAAACTGGACGAAATTAGGACCAAACAACGGTTAGGAATTATAATTTTTCTGCCTTCTTTTTAAGTAATGAAGAAGTCGTGAGATGCAACTGTTGGTCACCGTCAATATTGAGCATGGGTGGTTTAGTGACCGAGTGCTCAGTTGACTCGCTTTATTTGTGGTGTGAAAATAACCATTTACGTTTCCTCCTGGTTCTCCGTTATGATTTCATAGTTCTGCTTTGCCGCAACCACAGAAAAGAGCGATATAGCTGAAGTACCCTACTACTTCTTAATTTCTGGAAAAAATCTGTAGTTCAACTATGTTTGTTTTTGGTTTTAAGATTTTTGAATGATTGATTTCGTTAGTAAAACCATGTGATTTCGGGTGGAAGTAAATAATAATCTTTGGGTACAAACACGAGTAGGTTGGTTTCTAATTGCAACGTATGATGTTGCGTAAGAATATGCATTTATCCAAATTTGTTCAAAGTTTAAACTCATATTAACAAGAAAAAAAGAGAAAGACAAAAATGAGAGAAAGTTCAAACTTAAAATTACCTCGTTCTAAAAAGAAAAAAATGAAAGGAAATAAAGGAAGAAATAAGAAAAATGTGCAAGAAAAACAAATTTTAATTACAGTAGTTTTCGTCAAACTTTCAAGTGACCAAGCGGGCCCGTGCCAAACCGATCTCGCCAAAACGTCCTTTTCCCTCTCTTAGAGATTAAACGGTAGAATATGGATAAAAGAACACAAGCAATACGTTGGAACAAAGCAATAAAAACAAAGTAACCACTTTGTTTTTCCCCGAATCTCCAACGTATTGCTTGTGTTCTATTGTCGGACTTCTGTATTACACCATGCTTTTATCCATAGGGAAGAGCGTGCTAATTTCAACCACCCAATAGAAAAATGCGAACTATAAGTAACAAAAGCATCTTATGTTAGAAAGCTTTCGTTCTGGAGTTCAAAAGGTAGTTAAACGTGGAGTGAAAGCAAAATCAACGGGATTATGTAAAGTTAGGCTAATCGTTTGAGATTAAATTGGCGTTTACTTCATCATTCTTGATCTAGCCGTTAGAGATATTCGACTTTAAACACGACGTAATGCCTCCAATCATTATTTTGTTGGCAACCCTGATGTTAATAACATCTGCGACGCTATCTTAGTTTTATCTTAAGGCAACGCCGCACTTAGGCTAAGCCACAGAGGCTTTTTAACCTGTATATTAGTTAATATTAATAGGTCTCTGTAGGCTAGGCTACTGCATTGAAACGTCAGGGTTGCCAATAAAAATTATCATTAGAGGGCCGTACGTCGTGTTTGAAGTAGAATATCTCGGAAACGGATGGGTCAAAAAGGATGGAGTCAACGCTAATAATAATGTAATCTAATACCAACTGCCCTAACGTTTGATTCCCCCATTAATTTTGCCTTCTGTCCTCGTTTGAGTGCAAGCCAAGTCAACTGACCACCTCAAACTAACCGTCAGCATTAGGGTTAGGATTAGTTGGCGGTCAGTAGGTTTGCGGTCCGTTTCTGGCCCTCAGTTGTCGTGGACCCGTTAAATGTGGTTATCTTTTTTTACAGATATTTTTCTAGCCAAGATTTAAGGGAATTGTTTGTGCTTGATGACGTCACTTCGTCGGTAACGCAGCAGCAACTGGAAAAGTTGCATGCTCATCAACGTCAGTGGGACGACGAATTGAGAGAACATGTCCAACACATCCGAACCCTTAGTGAGTGCTTTTACTAGGCAATACAATTGAATTTGAGCAAGCAGCAGTTTTTGGAGACGTTTCCTTGGAAGTAAAACATGAATGATTGATCATTGATTACTGGTTAATCCAGTTATTTTATTGCTAATTTTCCATATATCCTATGCTGTTGCATTTTGTCTGTATTTTCCTTTTCATGACATCTGCAGATATCTCCTTTGGCGATAATTATGAAAAAGTTCATGCTATGACGGGTCGTCATTTTTTTGAAATCGTCAGAATGTCGCAACTCACTAAGACAAAATGATTAAAATCAACTATGATAATGGCACATAAATTGCCTCTCTGACAAAAGGATGGTTGCTTGACTCGATGACCATAAGGTCCTTCGTAACTTCCTTGTCGCCTTCTTAAACCTATGCTAATTAATTTCTACTTCGTGCTATTACTGAGCGATGAAATAAATTTGCATTGTCTAGTTGCCCCATTAATGGAGAAATCAGCAGTTGCGTAGGCCCAGGATGACCTTTTAGTTCTGAGATAATTCTAAGGTTTCCTAACGGTCAGACTAAACCAAAGACTCTAAAAAATAATATTCACAGCTTTCTTCTATAATGATCAGCTACAAAAGGAACAGTGTGAAACCTCTACCGTGTGTGGTAGACAGTTGGGCAGGTGGCAGCTTGACTCGAAGACCGAAAAGTCCCTTCGCTGTCTCTTGGTCTAGGCAACTTGTTGAATAAATATGCAGTTGCCTTTGTAGGCCATTTTTGATCTAAAAGTTCATTGTTTCTTTATGGTTTTTTGCGTAGAATTTATTACAAATTTCAAATGGATTTCCTTACTCAAAACATAATTTCATAAACAATCCGTATTTTTGCTGTAGAAATGTATGACATCAGCGATCACGATTTGATGTTCACACGAAAGCCAGACGACTTTGATTACGAAACGGAAATGGCTGGAAGTCAGTTCAACAATAGAGTAAGTTTGAAACACAAGGTTATTTTTATTGAGTTTTTTAACACCTAGGACCCTATTGGTATTAAGTAGAGTACTACGGTATAATGTAATAGTTATTGCTGGGTTTGATAAAAAATGAATCTAATTTATTCAAATTTTTTTGTTTTTTAAGTATGTTTCAACTTTTTTGGGGGAAGGGCAAGGGGTTCAGTGAATATTTTGCTTAGTAAATGATCAATAAAATAGAATGTAAATTTTTGCTTGTTCCTACAAAATACGTCGCTAGTAGCTTTTTTTTGCTAAAACGGTTTGGGCGCATTTCAATCTGTCCAAAGACGAATTATTTAATTTTGAAAAAATAACAAATGTTACTGAACAAAAAATTTGCCTTCTGACCAAAAAGTTTTCGAAATTTTGCAATTTTAACATTAAAATTTCATTAATTTTTTCATCTGTCTTCATTAGTTGATTTAAATCTACCCTAGCGATTACATCATTCCACTTTTGTTTCATTTCTTAATTTTTTAAAGGTTGAAGAAGCGCAGATGAAATTGAGGTTGGAATCCGTTCAACTGACTGGAATAAACGAAGCCGAAACGAGGTGGGGTGGAGGGGTGCCGAATATTACCGCCGGAAATGGGAATTTCGATAGAAACGAGCGTAAGTTTGCCTAAAGTTTGTTGCGTTTTCGTTTAGGCTACGACATTTTCGTTATTGAAATTTTTAATTGCGTAAGTTTTAAATTTTGTCTGCCCTGTACTGGTTACGAAAATAGAAGTCGTGACGTCATAAGTTTGTGGATCGACGCTGAAAATCTAAAAATAACCGATCAGTGGTGGAGTAGATAGAGCGTCTGCTACTGACTTGGTTGACTCGGGTTCGATTCCCGGTGGAGTCAAACCAAAGACTATAAAAATGGGTGTTCGTAGCTTCTCTGCTTGACGTTCAGCAATTAAAGGGACAGTGTGAAGCCTCCGCCGTGTGTGGTAGACAGGTGGGCAGGTGGCAGCATGGCTCGAAGACCGAAAGGTCTCTTCGCTGTCTCCTGGCCAAGGCAACTTGGTGAATAAAATAGAATTACAATTACTACAATTGATTCTTGGGACTTGTACGTGAAAATAATGTTTTTTACAACTTGACCCAAATTACCAATTAGTTGTTGTTCCAATTGTGTAAAGTATTTCACTGGTGAAAAATTGAAAAATTTTGATATGATTTTATGCGAGATGATGTATCGATAAATGATTGTTAATTAAAACAGTAGTTAAATCTTAGGAGAGAATCATAACTCGTGGTAGATCTACGCTACCATTCTTTAATTTTTGTTGTCGAGATTTCGAAGCCATTGCTTTTCATCTGGGGGACATGATATTTTAAATACCAAAACAAATACCTCTATGGTGATGGGAGTCCTTGATTGATGTGCAAATTGTGATTGCTTCTTCATTCAGAAGGTTGCCTTGGCCAGGAGCCAACGAAGGAACCTTGTAGTCTTGGCTTTAAGCTGCCTTCTTGCCACCACACACGGTGCAGGCCTTTTTTGAACGTCAAGCAAGGGAGCTGAAAACACCAAATTTTACAGTCTTTTGTTTGATCCTACCAGGAATCGAACCCGTGTCAACCGTTTCAGTAGCAGACGCTCTATCCACTCGACCACTGATCTGTAAATAAACAGCGTGTTTGCTCTCGGTTTCTCCTATGCGTCGTTGGGATTCAATGGCGTGACGTTCAGTTGCACCATGCTTTTGACCGCAGGAAACAAGAGGCACTTCCAACCAACCTCCTTCTGCCGAATGGACCTATACTTCGAAAGGTTATCTTGATGCTAGTTTCATGACTTTACGTTACAAATTGATTCTGGAATCGGAATCTCTGCAGCCTTGACTTCAAAAAAGCTGGAAAGCAGTCCCTTAAGTTGATTTTAAAATTTTAGCTAATGTTTGTTTTTAGCGATATACCCCATTGAAGGACTCAACAAAGAGCTCGATGCCCTTACTTTTCCAGTAAGTAATTTCATTCTAAGGTATCGAAAACTACGTCAACCAAGATTGATTCGGCCACTGTAAAACACACACAAAACGAACGTCAAATCTTTGTTAATACCACGTTTGTTGCAAATTACTTTGTGATTGCAAGTAAGTTAGAGCCTGTGTGCAGTGTGGTAATCTGCTAGCGCCTTTGATCTGACAGGGAACAAAATTGAGCCAATAATGCTAAATGAGTTCCACAAGAATTTGAATAAGCTTGTAGAATTTAGAATTTAAGAAACTTTTTCGTGGAGAAAAACGCATTCATTTAGCGGCGTATGAACAACTGACGACTTTCACCTGCCGGAAGCCATGGCTTTGCCCTCAGCCGCTGAACAATTTTGTGATTTTTCGAAAAAAGTTGCCTTTTTAATGCCATTTGGAGGACATTTCGCACGTTTTTAGATCCGTTTGAAACATCTAATTTGCTAATACAGTAGAGTCTGCTTAATACATCCACGGTTAATAAATCCAGTTTTTATTACGATTTTTGGTAATGTGTAATTGAAACGTGCCTATAAAAAGCAGTTGTAAATTATTAAAAAACAATAGTTTAATTGTCTTTGAGACAAACCGACTTTGGAATAAAAATTACGAGAATTTTAAAACATTTCGTTAAGACCAAAGCAGTTAAAAGTACGGTTTTGTCTGGATCCACCCTGTGAAAAGAAAAGTTGATGAACACCTCAGAAAAATCTTTTCTCCCAGACAAACATCATTGAACAAATTTTTAGTGTCATTAAATGATGAAAATCGTTAAATTAAGTGCATTTTACTCCCCAGAGGGTGGCTTAAATTGCATTATAGAAAATTCCGTTATTAAATCCGCCGCTTATTAAATCCAAAATTTGTTGGCCCACGGTGGATGTATTAAGCGGATTCTGTATTTGGAAACCATTTGAAAGAATCAAGTTGACCAGCTTTCTCTTACACGCTGGCCAGGTCCAAAAACATGTTTATAAGTATGCATAATTGGCTAAATTTTCGAAGTTACATGGCTAATAGGGTAGGGTGGGCTCAGCTTCTTTAGCCCAACCCTTGTTGCGCCGCTAGTACTCTCTGTAGCTGATCAATTATGCTGACCAGTATCTACCTAGTCATAGCAAATATTGAACTGTTCTAATCCCAGACGACGAGTATTGGTTCTTCGAGTTCGTCCCGACATAGTTCAGATTCTCCAGATCTTAACAATGATGCGAGTGGTGGTGATTCGGACAACTTCATCAGAGATGAGTCTGAAAGCGATAAGGAAGAACAGGTGGTTGTTAAGATGATTTTTATTTCAAATCAAGTCTTGTAGTATACTCGCTGTTTTACGCCGAGGCGTGTAACGATTTGGCGGGGCCCATCTCCGCGTCATTGCGCCTACAGGCGACACAGCTCCTTTCGAAGATATGTTGCAGCGGTGTTGAGTCTTTGGTAACATTGTGTCTGATTTGACCAGCCCAAGATTGGAACCTCAGACCTTTCCCTCCAGAGACGAGCGCGTTTACGCTCGATTAATATCCACTTTGTTGTTTATCAACCGTTGTGATTAAGTGACTGGACTTTGAATCATGTTAAATGCACGGTCGGGTTCGATCCTTACTGCTAGCAAAAGTGGAAGTTCGTGATTTTTTGGTGCGAAAAGTTTTGGCGTGACCGGTTTTAACGTCGAAGACGTTTTGACGCGAAAACCTGACTTCAACGCGAATACGTTAAGACCTAGCTCAGGGTTGATGGTTGATCTAGCCACCTAACTGCCAGTGGAAGTTGTTCTGACTTCCCAGGAGTCGTCCACGAAGGACATCAAGCTTGTACTAGCCCAGTGGTTCCAGGCGGGGAGGAATTTTGCCATTTCAATGGGAGGAATTTCAAAACTTCGATTTTAAGATAACTATTAACTAGTGGCATTTGTACTGCGCGCTGCGGATGTTTACTTCAATAATATTGGCCGGCAAGGGATTGCATTTGTACTTGTCTAAAGTATGTTTATAGCGTGGGCATTGCTGTAGTTTAATATCTTAGGCAAATTAGGATTGGAAACCTGCAAACTGTAGTGCATACTAGCGTAGGTTCTCAAAGTGCTCCGTACGTAGCCGCAGGGGTCTGCAAGGGAAACCTGAAGGCTCCGCAAACTATTCGTTTACGTATTGAAATACTGACTTAGCTAATTTGCAACTTTCCAAGGAAGCAATAACGCCATTAATAAAATTTGACACTACCTCGTTGGTAAGCTCGTCAGGTGTCAAATTCACAGCGTTTGCTGCCGGTCGTCACTGCTTTTTTGCCCCTCTTTCTTTAATTTATGTAACAATCAGCAAAGGAGGAATGTAGCAAACAAGGTTGGGAACCACTGACCTAGCACATCACTCCGAGCACGCCTAAAACTCCTGATATGCATCATTAGTATAGCTGTAGCATCCAGAATTTAAACCTTTGCATTACAGTGTAACGTCTGAAATTCTGTTGTTGTTACAGTCACACAATCGTCCATCGCTTGATCTCAATTCGGCCATCAGCGTTCACAGCACCCCAGCTCGACAGGTTATGACTTTCTAATTTTTAGGAGTGACCCTACGAGTTTAGGAGTTTAGTTTAGGAGTTTAGTTTTAGGAGTTTAGGAGTTTAGTTTTAGTTTAGGAGTTTAGTTTAGGAGTTTAGGACCCTACAATTCGGCCATCAGCGTTCACAGCACCCCAGCTCGACAGGTTATGACTTTCTAATTTTTAGGAGTGACCCTACGAGTTTCTAATTTTTAGGAGTGACCTCGTATATATTTCGGGCCTGTTTGTTTCCAGTTAACCAAACAAGTGGCAATAGATATTAAAGATTTATGGTTGAGAGGCTTTAATTGCGGTGTTTGTGGTTCAAATTGTCTTGGCTCTTCAGGTAGATGTTGTTCGAGTCAAAGTACACCTGTCTCTAGCTATTGGCATCACACTTTGTTTTGAAGAACCAGTAAATTTTGGGTTGAGGCTGGCTGTTCTTAAATTTTTCGCCTCGTTTTTAAATTGTTCTTAACCTTATTAGAAAATAGTGACCCAAATTTATTCTTCGTTGATAAAAAGTAATCTTTTGTTATAGATTATGATTATTCAGAAGTTACATAGCAGATTTGAAACAAAGTTTTATCACAACTGTGAGGTAGCACTTCCTCTACATATTGCTTTCCCATTAGGCTGGTGTTTCATCAGCATCTAAATTCGCACATAACATATCCTGGCAGCCCACCCGAACCTTCAATATAGGCTATTATTCAGATGCTGGTAAAACACTAGCCTAATAGGAAAGCAGATATGTGAGGGAAGTGCTACCTCACAGTTTTGAAAAAAAAATTGATTATTATTAGACAAGTCAACAATGGCAAATTAGAAAAGGCCAAAAAAACTGCTTATTACATACAAATGCAGTGTACTAGCCTGTGTTCTTAATTATTTTTTTATGCTGAGGCTGGCTTTGTTCTTAATTTGTTTTTGATTCAGCCTCGTGTTCTTATAAAGCAGTTCTTATAAAAAAAGTGTATTTTTTTCTGCTGATTTATAATGGCAATAAGTTTTGACGGTGTTGATGAGCTGTTAATAATATGTATCATTGCAGCCTAATAGTCGTCAATCGTTGGATCACATTTCAACTTGTGGTGTACATAGCACTCCAGTTGGTCAGGTAATAAAATTTTTTTTTTTGAAAAGTGTCTGCTTCGACAATATGAACATTTTAATCAAAGCAATTCTCAAGTTTTGTACCACCAATCAACTTTTCTAATATTTTTTTGTAGATTTGGCTTTCATGAGTAGGATGTTCAATCAAGTTAACATTTTTCGCTTCGCAAAAAAAAAATATATATTCAAGCATTCGTAAATAAAAGAAAATTTCAGCGAACTGTAGTAGTAGTCTTGAGTTTATTTTGTCGCTGAGAATTTTTGATCATATGTCCAAATTTGGAAATATCTTTTTTGGCATTTCAAACATTTTACGGTCATTTTCGGATTCCAAGTGCAACAAAAATTAACCTTGCAACAAATTGAATCGTCTTGATTAAATTGCTTTCCATTGTGATCATTTCCTTTTAGACAAATTCTAACTTACCTTCGTTTCATGAGGATGATTGCTCCATTCATATTGTGGACTCCCCTGGTTTCACGAAACATACCCAAAACCTGGCTGAAAACTCTCCACCTCCCATCACTTATGATCATGATGTAAGATATAGATATAAGAACTAATTTTGATTTCATGGGTCGTCAAATTTATGTCTACTAGCCATCCAAACAATAAAGACTAGTCAGTAATAGTCACTCTACAATTTTCAACGGTTACGTTTCAATATTCAGATTTTAAGACTGAGTATTTTTGAGAAAATGTTCGGTCATGGTGAAAAAATGCAATAGTAATCATGTCTTCATTTTCCAAGTTTCCATGTCAAACAGTAGCAGAGGAACCTTGCTGTCCCGTAAAATTCTCTTTTCAAGTGCCCATTGTAGCTCACTTCGTCTTTTTTCGACGCTGAATCAAGCAGGGAAGTACTGAATACTAATTTAAAGTTGTTTAGTTTCCTTTGACATGGAATCGAACCCAAGTCTATTGTTTCAGTTGAGGACGCATTAGGCAGCAAAACATAGTCAACAGTAAATTATTTAAAATACTTTTCCAGTTTTTCAGCGACGATAATCTGATAGCTGTTGATTCTCCTTTGGCGTCACAAAACACTGCCGCTCCTTCGATTAAAATCACTACCGCGTCTAAAAATGAATCCTTTCCCACTGAAGTATGTTTTTTATTTTTTATTTTACTGCGACACTTAATGCGATATACAGCGCTGTTACTTTCCTTCCTTTTCACTAACCGAACACTAATTTTTTAGTAGCTGTTTGCTAGCAACTTTTAAAATGTCTGTCATAAAATATGATTGGGAATGCAGTAAGTAAAGTTTGTGTGATTTCTCGTTTCTGGAATTTAAGAGGTTGCCATAGTGTTTTGTGTAGTTTTCTGAAAAGCTTATCAAGTATTGCGTTTTCAGCGTTATAACTAGCAAACTTAATTATTGCTTAGAAACAGTTTCCTAGATCCAAGTAGTTTACTTTCATTTTTCTGTCAATATCAGTTTTTGAAAAATTAATCCATTGCTGGTTTGGTTGCATATTTATTCTTCTGTCACCGGACAGCGTCAAACTCTAACTGTTGGATGATCCGCACACTTTCTATCGCGTTAAATATTTCGTGTATGGTTGGAATTCGCACCTGCTTTGAGAGTTTCCTGTGATCCAATGTTCCTGAAGGTTTCTCCGAACTCTAGTCCACTAAATTTGCTGCTTGTTCGAAGCCACCAAGCAGAGATAAACATCGTAAAGCGTCTCATCCAAGGACGCAACAACGTGACCAGGGTGCGGGTTGAACCGAGCTCATGCGAACAAGATCGTCGTAAAAACGACGCCTTTGCGCTCACGGCTATTGGCTGGCATGACAATGATCACAACATTGCTTACTTGAATGCAGATTCAAGAATCGATCACAATATTCTCTGAAAGTGAAAATGAAGAGGAGTTAGATGACTCATGGAAAACAGCGTTTTCTCTATCAAACCAAAATCCCAATTTGTCAACGGTAATTAACTAGTATTTTTTCATTTTTCGAAAACTTTTCGGCCAGCTAGTAGTGCTTTGAATAATTACAGTTTTAATATTTTGTTGTTAAGAGTTCATCTTGCCCTTGTTGGCACATTTGATTGCATAATGAAACTCATTAAGATGAAGGAATCAAGAGGAGTGATCGGCGTAAGCTGAAAGAAAATCATAAATATGTCTGTCATGTTGGTCTCTCCATACAAATAGTAGCATCACTGCGTGATATAACTGCAATGCTGCATGGTTTTAGGCATCTCTTCTAGTCATTAACGCTAGTTAGGTAAAGGGACCAATCTTACATCGAACTGTATGGTGCTACTTTGCCGCGGGTTACTGTAATCGCATGGACCATTGGCAACAAAAAAAAACTAAAAGCGTATGACGCCAAAAGGTTCCAAAAATAACTCCAACTTTTGATGCTTTTATCTTGAGTTCTTGTTATTGCAGGGTTCTGCTGTATCGAAAAATGATACTCCGATCGGGGTCCGAAACCAGAGACGCCTGCGAGTTATCGACTCCGATGAAACCGACAGTGACAGTGAAAGCCTCCTCAAGTTGGTCAATTGTAAGTTGTGTGCAGTATACGAGTTACAGTAGAAGAACGAATTGGTATTGGTTGTTATACTTGATTCTCGAGAAAGCGACATGTTGCTGCCATTTAGACAAGTTCTCGTTTTGTTTGCACCAACGTCTGACTGCCTCAATGTGATGGTGCGATCCCCCCTGAATGTGCGTGGGTCGACATAGTGGGGCGCACTTCCCCAGGGCTCGACAAGAAAAGTTACCGTTTTGTTACCGCCTATGATTACCGTGTTCCGAGTTTTGTGTTGATTTTTGACTTCGCACTTAATTAAATATGCTGCTAGTTCGAAGCCACGAGTAATATTGAATTGTAAAATGATTTAATAAAAAAAATCGCCTCTTTTTTTTAAACTACATTACTGTCTGCTTCAATTTCCCCATTCAAAAACCCTGTTTTAGCATTCATTGCTTTCAGCTAGAACATAGCATTATCTTTATAGCTTCACGCCGCTCGTTGAATGTCAATTCATCACAAAACAGAAGAAGCGTATCTGCGTATATGTCGGCCAACTTCAGTCGCCTGTCGGCCAGCCCAGAGAAGTCGGACAGTCGAAACAGTTTCAACTCTTCCGGTCATTCGCCTAATGTAGATAACAGTAGTGACGGTAGCGACACCGATTTGGATGAACCTCAGGTTTGACAGTTTTAAACTTTCGAAATTAAGGTTTGATATTTATTTTTTAAATAGGAAATTTAAGTCTTAAGGTTGTTCACGCTGTAGACATCAACCAAACAGTTTTATTGTTAGGCTGAAGTCTCAAAGTCTGCTCTTCCGTGTCTGAGAGAAAAGCTAAAAACGAACATCCAATTTGTGGTACAGCAGGCTTGTATAGATTTCCATTTGTTCGGTATCCGAACAACCCTCATTTTGTCTTATTTAGAATCCCCCGTCTTCCATTCCGAGTTGACTGGTGAATCCGTCCTCCGAGCGGGACGTAAAAGACAACCATTGGTATTGGGTACCTACTATCTTCCCATTAGCAGTGGCCGCCTGTGTGAAAGTTGAGTACCTAATTGGCTGCCTAGTGCCCATTCCTTGCGTAAAGTGGAATTGGCCGCTATGCTGGGTTTCTGTGTTGTAGCTTTTCTGTTACACCAAGCTCTCTAGAGAAAAAAGCGCTATGGCTCAAACCAACCCATCAAGTGCCCTGGCTGAGGGACTCTGTTCTGTTTGGGGCCCGGTGTGAAATCGAGAGCGTACGAGCGTATTCTTTGTTTCTTTTAACCAACTACAGTTTATACGCTGGTAAGCCGGGCGAACACAATTTTTCTTTAAAACAAAGTAAGATACGCTCGTACGGCGTACGCTCACGATTTGACATGCAGTGTAGCCTGACCGATTAAAATTATATTTTTTTAGTTTTAAAATTCTTTTTCCGTTACTTCGGCTGTTCAGCATCTAAATTATTGATTTTAGGATGTTGGTTGCAAATTATTAAACTTATAATTTCAAATTATTAGAATGATTATTGGATGTTTTTGAAGCCAGAGGATTGGTTTTCGAGCCGGTCAAATTGCATACATTGTCACTAATGGCTCTACAACGCTGCGGCATCTTTTCGTTACAGCTGAAACTGTGCTCTGTTGCGATAGAGCATGGATTAGCCCCGCCAACTCGTTACACGCTTCGGCGTAATGCAGCGAGTATCATGAATTAATGATGTTTTTCTGTTATTTTTCTAGGAATATGATCGTGGTCGCTCGGTGCTGCGCGATTGTACAAATACTGAAATGGGTGGTAACAGCCGCGAGCAATCTTTCCGTGTGAACCTTTCAAGTTGCAGCGACACCAGCAAGAATGAAAGTTCATCTGACCACTTTTCTCTGCAACTCTCTGATTTCGAAGACGAAATTTGAAGAAGGCTGTCATTATGTGACTAAATTACGCAAATATGTTTGCTGCCCGCTTTGCCACTGCTTTATTTTGGTTACAAATATACACGAGGTGTTATGGCATCAGTGTTAAAGAGATGCTGCTCGAAATGGTTTTATTGACGAAATGAGAACTACTTAAGGTAATAAAGAGGTACCCCAGACTTTTTTCCACAATTCCCTTATTCTCGAAAATAGGAGTTAGTCTGTTTAGGCAATAGGCTAAAGTCTGCAAGAAATTTTGTCAAATCCGCTTTTTGTAATGTCGCAGAATTGCGAAATGCAGCAGGGGCGGCTCGTAATGGAAGCTGAAAAGGCTGCAGCATACCCTGCATCGTCTTCGTTTTTCTTTTTTTTATTAAAATTTTTATTTTGGAGATTTTTAGAATTGCTGTGGCGACCAGCCAATAATTAATCACCTTTACCGCGCCCTCTCTCCCGCTCGACCACAAAAATTAGAAAATTATTGCGTTTGTATAACTATTTTAATATAAAAATTTTTTTGAAAACTTGAGAAAAGCTGTTCACTTTGGAGCTTATATAACGCATTGAAATTGTACGCAGTGGCGTCACAGCTAGTCTTTCTTCACTCTCTGTTGTGATAACTGGACAAAAATAAGCTGCTGCTCGCGCAGCCTTTTGGCTTGTTGAGAAATGTAAAAATGTTTCTGGATAGCAAGCATTGAACTTTTGAATTTATCACATCTTGTGCTGTTGTGGGATACTGCGGTTGGTGTAGACTGTAGAGTTGTGGAAGGATATATGCTAAACTAGAACGTAACATCGCAAGTGATATCGCGGACTTTGCGACAGTATCCAGATTTGACTGAACTTTATTACACTTTCAAATAGCGATCCAATTGCGTTGAATGATTTTGTAAATATGAGGTCGTTGATAGTCAAAAGAATAATTTAAATGCGCCCCTTTCAAATTTTTTCACTAACTTTAACAGCTTTTGGTTATTTGCTTCCGATATTTAAAGGTCTCGAAAAGTTGAAAATAATAATCAAGCAAAATCAGTTCTATGATTGTACAGCCAAAGTCATTTATACCATCCTTGATCTTACTCAGATTGCAGATCAGTATTTCTTTGTGGTTAAAATAGCTGTCGTAAGGATTAAATTACAAAAGTGTACTCAATACGTTTTGGCAATTTTTGTTGAATTAGATCAGATAAAGTTTTTGCATCGGCATTTTTGTTTTTTAAAAAATTCCAATCATTAAAGCAGCGATTAAAACTGCCAGGCTGCTACAAGCGATGTTATGTTAAACCATGGTTAAACGTATATCTAAATAAAGAATTAATGTTTAAAGAAAAATAATGTCTATCCATAAGGTTTTGAAACATGTCTTCTGTCGCGCGCCGGTAACGCTGGCCAAATCGTAAATCGAACTTTGACGTCAGTGATACCGATTTAAACTAGTTTTTCTTGTCCGGGCCTCGGCGTGCCTCTTGCAGTTGAGACATTACAATAGATGAGGCATAAATTTTGAGTTATTACTAAGGTGACTGCGGAGTAGACTCCTGTTGATGTAGAAAGCTCATTCTTGGTGATAAGTTCAGCTGCACTTTTTCGTCGTAGTAGAATTTATCTACGACGTTAACTTTTTAGGGCCCAAATGTTTTTGTATAATTTGCAGCTTACCCTTTCAAAATGGTCACGAGCCGCCACTGAAATGCAGGGTTGCCAATGGTACGGTTTCAAACGGATTAAATCGTGTTTTTGCGAATAAGGGAAATTATGAAAAAAGGTTTGAGGCACCTCTTTATTATCTCAAGTACTTCTCAATGAAACCGATTTCGAGTAGCATCTCTTTAAAGTCAAGTTTACAACCCTTGCATGTGCTTTTGGCTGTCTTATTATTATTATTTTTTTATCATTATTGTGATTGAATCAATCTTGACGCGCGCGTTTGTTACACCTTTTGTTTTTACTGGGCTTTCGCGACAGTATTTGACTTCATTATTTCGTTTCTAACACGACGTGAGATAAGTTGAAATAATCTATAAAATTTGTGCAAAAAAAAATTTTTTTTGCGGCATTTAATCACGTGACTGCAATTTTAAAGTTCTAAAACCGGAAAAATAACCAAATTTGCATTGCAATTTTATTAATTTTAGTATAACTGGCTAACGACTAAATGCAGAAAGCTGAAATTTATACGTAAGTTGGAAATAGATAAAAGCTACTTACATACCAGTTTCTTGGGCAACTAACCGACCACTTGACCGCAATTTCAGAGGTCAAAAATTTGGAAAAAGTGGCAAACTTTTAACCAGTGTATTTCGTTAACTACCGAAATCGATAAAAGAAAAAGGGTTGCAATTACTAAACACGCTATTGACCTTTAATTGGAACGATTTTTTCTTTTTTTGAACTTCTCTCTTGCAAATATGCTTACTCAACTCTGTTTCACCTCCCAAAAAATGCGGACACTTGTCACAATTGTTTTTGCATAGATTGAACTTCTGTATATTTATTACTGTGGCGCTAGTTTTGCAAAATATGGAAATTTCTAAAAATATTTTTCAAAAGCAGTCAAGATTACAATTAAACTAATTAAAACAGTTTTAGTGGTTAGTTTACAAAAATCAGTTCCTCAAATTCTTATTGAATGAGACTGAAGATGGCCACAGGCTGAAATCGATTTCTATGAACCAAATTTTAACACATAAAAGCTGTTTTACTTTAATCCTAATCTCAACTAATTTTGAATCATATTTTTTGGAATTTCAAAAATGTTTTAAACTAGGGCCACAGTAATGGATAGTCCTGTACAGTAAGTTTACTCTATGCAAAAACCATTGTGACGTGTGGCCAGTGGCGGATTTAGGGGGGGGGATGCATCCCCCCCCACCAGCCTAAAAGTTACGATTTTGGCCGAAAAATTAGCCCTTATTTTGAATAATTCGGCTCCATTTCGGGATGCATCCCCCCCCACCGACCTAAACGTAACGAATCCGGCGAAAAATCAGTCTCAATTTTGGTGAAGACCTTTTTTTTTTTTTTTTTTTTGGAGACCACCTGATTTTGGGCGAAAAAAACGTTTGAATTTCCGATTCCGGCCGAAAAATCAGTCTCAATTTTGGTGAAGACATCCGAATTTTTGAGGTTTTGGCTTCAAATCCCCCCCCACCAAAATTTTCTGGATCCGCCACTGCGTGTGGCCGCATTTTTTGAGAGGTGTGGCATAGTTGAGTAAGTATATTAACGTCGTACTATTGTGATATATGAGTGGATGAAAATAATGCGAAATAAAAGTGATTGTATTGAAATTTGTGTGGTTTCTCGGCGGCTCGGCACTACCTCCACTGTTTTACGGCGCTGAACTTAGAGGCAGCATTTTATAGCTGAGCAAACTCCGGTATACTGTACCACACACTAGATCGTTGTCGCTTCGGGCAGGCTAAGATCAACATTAATTTCGTTCAAAATATGGCGCCATGGTATAAACTAGAGATGGCAACAGCGCAGCGGCCGCGCGCTGTTGGTGCCCGCGCAGCGCGGCAACTAAAATCTGCATTACGTCACAGCGTCAGCGCCGCGTACAATAATTTTTTTAAACAATTATTGCTGGTGATTTTCTCTTTATGAACAACAATGGTTAGTCTGGATGTAACTATTATATGAATTGAAGACAATGCATGCTACTAAAACAGTAAAAGGTGCCTTCAGTTCAAGTTCAGTTTTTCAGAATTCGTAGCATCCTGGAATCGGCTATTTTGGCTACAAGAAACTTAGTTTTGATCGGCTGAATTAACGTGTGTTATTGATACCAACAAAAAGATTTTGGTTTTGTTAGGCTAGACTAGGAAAGGTTTAGGACGTTCTGTGAGAAGATAAAACAAATGCTGACAAAAGTAGAAGAAACAGGTTTGTGGGAAACAATCATCAGAGTTAAGGCACAAAACAAAGCCTAGCGACACACACCCACCCTGTACGCAGTAGGCCTATGGTATTGGTACAAGCCCAAGGCTAGACAACAGTTTCTACTACACATGCACTTGCTTTTCAGAGTAACAGAGTTTGTTCAGTGTAGCCTATTCGTCAACAGGTCATGGCATCAAGAATTAGGCTTTCGGTTCTTATGTCTGTAGCCTATCTCAGATCTGGTAGACCTATGTAGTAGTGTACGAAGACTAGGCTACACAAATTTCCTATGACAGAATAGCCTAAGTAGTAGCAAAATTTATTCCACAATCAAACACACATGCAAACGGCAAAGGTAGCCTATAATACATAGGGTAGTTTCATACAAGTGTAGTACCGGTAGCTTGTGACAGTATGAAGAGCTTGTGATAACTTATATTTCATTATTTGAGCTACTGGTTCAGGATTAGTACAGTAGTTGCACGGAATCATCAGGTAGACTGGTAGATTGTTTTTGATTGCCAAAACATGGTGCAGAAAAACTGATAGAAAGCACATACAAGGCAGATTAAATCTGAAGGCCTATAAATATAATTAAAACGACTGATCTCACGTCGCATGTTTCTAAGTTTTTACTCGGCCATTTTTAAAGTTAATGAGTGCGAAGTTTCAAGTTTCAGGCTTTTACTCATAACTTGATAATGGTTTGGTCTAGCTACGGTACATGAAATTTTGACAGCAGTTTGAGATTCATAAGTTATTTGTGTGTGCCAAATTTCAAGGCAATGAGTCCCATAACTTCAGGTTTAGGACTCGAAAGCTACTTCAAAAGTTTGGTGTAAAAAGCGATCGTATTCAAAGACGGCTGAAGTACGGCAAAAAATATTTCACTTGGTTATATGTCGTAAGATACTCTATCATCCCTACCTTCACTTTTAGCCGCATGGAGTTTTTTTTATTTTTTGCTTTCTAAATTTTGTGCACTCTTCTTCTCCTAAACCACACAACATCGATATCTAATTTTTGTGTAAATTTGTTGAGCTGCAAATGCAATTTTGGCTCCTGAAATTTTTTGAGGCTTTTCCCCAGAACCCCCTCAAAATGGGGCCCTAAAAAACTAATTTTTTTAATTGCTCAAGTTAAGGTGATAGTTTTTTGTTTGTTTTGGTAAATATTTAAGCAACAAATAGCTTGACATAGTATAGAGATACCACCCCCCCCCCAAGGGGCCCCCAAATGGACTCTACGGAAATTAGTTTTTTGAACGGTTCAAGCTTGGCATTGCTTTTTTTTATATCGGCAGATGTTTAAAAACCAAATATTTTGACATGGTTTGAGAGAACGACCCTTTTGAAAACCTTCCAAAATGATACCCCTAAAATCAATTTTTTTGTATGTCATAAGCTAAAGAGCTAATTTTTTTATGATGTTATTGGAAATTTAAAGGATATTTAACTTGGGGTGCGGCGCAGTGCAGCGTTAACTTACTTGTGTTTGGATGCGGTGCGGTGCAACATGTGGACAAGGTTTGCGGACGCAGCACAGCATGCGGATGCATTTTATGTTATCGGCGCCATCTCTAGTACAAACCTTTAAATTTGGGCTGGGTTTTAATTTGTAATTGTGGCATCATTAAGTTTTGACGTCGCAAAGAGGGACTATCGCACAATGCATCCCTGTCTACGCTATGAACTGTGACATAGATAACCCTTATGAATGGTGAAACAAAATAAACACCATTGGTTTGACCATAGACTCGTTATTAGTAAACTGCAAATTGACAATTGTATGTTTTTTCTTAACGGTTCATTTGTTCTAAAACGCGCCGATTCGTCTAATCAATGTGACTTTTTACTTCATGGTTCAATCGTTTTACTGATATCTCCAATCAAATCAGTCGAATACGAGTGACCGCAAAAAACAAGAGCAAACTTTTTTGTTCAAAGCTCTTTTTCTCCGAGAGTCAGTTTCTAATCTGCTAAACAAAGTATCTATAATTTGACCATAGTCGTTATCAAAGATGGGCATCGGTACTTTAAAAGTAAGTCGGTACCGGTACTCGGTACTTGCCCCTAAAAGTAATTCGGTACCGGTACTCGGTACTCCGTTTAAAATGTACCGACTTACTTTTGCGGTACCGGTACTTTTTGAAAAAAATGTGCAATATCAAAGTTCGACCATTGGTGGCAAAAAAAAGTGAACTTCATGCATTATTCCGGTTAGGGGGTGTCCTCTCTCGTCTTCGTTGCCACACGTGTTGTAGGCACAGCTTCAAGTTCTGCTCATGTCGTCGCAGAAATGGTCGGAGACTTCTTATTGCAGAACCTGTGGTCATGAACTACGGGATATTTCAAGGTTTCAACGAAGTTTCAAACAGCGCAAATGGTGCTTTTACTTTAGATATTTAGATTAAAATAAAATCGCAAAAATTTAATAATTTAGACAAGACATCGAAGTAGTGAATCTTAATAAAACAAAACATTTACTAGCTCTCGGTGTGCAGAAATTTAACCTACACATGTCACAACAATGCTGCGTCTGAAACTCTTAGAAGAGCTACATTTGGAATTTTACTTTCGCTTGATGGGGTTGCTGTTTTGCTTGAGTGGGATTTACGGTCAAGACCTTGATGGGGTAGCTAGCTTCGTAGAGTTTCTCCACCCTCAATCTTCAAACGGGATCACTGGTGTCCAACTATGCTGAGCATAAGGAGGGAATTTTGATACTTTACCCAATTTGGAACATCGTGGGGTTGCCACTTTCAAGGTTAAATGAGAGTGACTACCTCCAACAAAAATGTAGTAAATTTTCTTCCCAAATTAGTGCACCTCTTTATAGATATTCTGCCTTCAATGTTAGGGGATGTGACTGAAATACTGGGAGATGAAACCCTCCAATACCCACGTGTTCGGCACCATTAGACGGGATACACAACCATATATATAATAACAACAGCTAACTTAATAGGAAATTAAAAGAATACAATCAACATCAGGAGTGCAAAAGTTGAGATTCTCAAATTTTATTCAAAAAATTTCAGAATCAAGAAAATAGCACGTACTGGTAAGTTTTTAAGGTAAAAAGCCAAAATAGCCCACAAAAACTTGTAGAAATGACAGGATTATTGCTAAATGGCATTAATCGATTAAATATTTCGTAAAGATATATGTACTGTTAAGTGTTAACATCAGTGGCGTAAAAACTAGTAATGAAATTAAGACAGGTTAAATAATTAACAACTACAACTTAAAAGGAAAAAGCAATACCGGTGCTAAAAATTATGTTGAAACACAGAATTATTGGCAGCTACTAGCTATTATGCTATCAGGAGAGTTTTACTGGCAATCGTTTTGAAGTCGCTTGAAACAAACAAAAAATAATGACGTCGTCATAAAAGAAATTAATCATCATAAAAGCAAAGCTTCACTTAGCGTTTTGTATGACGAATGCTCAATTGCCCCCTCCTTAAAATTTTTCTCACCGGTTTAGGACACAAAAACGACCAATTTGTTCAAAGAAAAGGGCAAGATATGCACGAAAGCGCTAAATTTGCAAAATCTTAACCCTATCTGGACTGGGGGGGGGCTACATTTGCACGCGCTTTTTTTAAACGCTTATTGTTTTAAAACTACTTGAAGATAGTCGATCAAATCCCTTGACTTTTTAAGTTAATAAATTCTGCTTCCATTAATAAAAATTTCAAAATTTTTTACGAACTATAAAGCGAGTTATTAACTGTTAAAGTCAGTACATAGGTCAAGTTCTGATTTTCGTAAATAAAGAGAATAGGCGAGAATGAGCCACGCATGCTTAGCGACGCATATCGAAATTATGCGTTCTGAGTGAGTCATTGAAATTCTCGGCCGTCAGTCGAGTGCGGAATGGCAAGGCGCTATGACGAATAGCATTTCGTCATAAAAACGGCTGTTAGAATCTTTTACAACTAAGTGAGATCATCAATCAAACAAGCAAAGAATTTGTGTTTCCATACTACGGTCTTTCTGTCGCCTGGTCAAAGTTTCATTTTACTGTTTGTATTACAATTCGTGCGAACAAATAACAAAACCAACAAAATAAGTTCAATGCTACAGTTTTATTGTGCTTATTGTTATTGAGGTAACGCTTTTTGAATATGTTTGAAAAACAAAACCATGGTTTCGACTCAATGGGCCAATTATGTTTAATTTTTCCAATTGCTGATTTATGTACTGCATATTGCACAAGTACGTGGTACAATGGTACATACAGCAGATGCAAAGCTTGAGAGCTGTCAATCGAAAGGTAGTTGCTGGCTTCGAAAATGGTTTCTTTTATCGCGTTTCGATAGATATTGGCTATTGCAATATTTACGCCGCATTTTAATCAAACAATTGATAGACAAATAAGCAACTTTGACCAGCTATGTCTTACGCCAAAAGCGTTTATATATTTTTTTCTTGTTAAAATGCTGTTGCCACTGCCGAAGTTGCGTTTTTTATATGCACTTATGCAAATTGTGTTTCAAATATGTGGGTTTCAACTTTCAATATTGTATTTTTAATAACTTTATGATAAATTTGACGGCAAGATGGCTTCGATACAACGGTGGAAAAATTACAGTGCTTTTTTTTTCTAAATTTTTCAAAAACGCGAGACGAGATTTAGAAAAACTCTGTAATTGGGATAATGCCACTAAATTTAAAATAATGTGCATTTAATTGCAGTATATATATTTTTGCTGCTGCTGCGCAAAAATTGCGAAAATCAGGGCGCCACCAGAATTTTGCTAAGGGGGCTAGAACCCTCGGTTAAAATTGTCTGCATTCCAAGGTGGGGGTGTGGGAGCCTAGCCTACAGCTGCTTGAAGAGCCGTCACAGCCCACAGCAAACGAAGTAGGTACTTGCCGAGAGTAAGGGGGCACTAAAATAAACTGAACTATTAAAATTGATCTCGCACAATTGAAAATTATGTGAAATTCACAAAATATTGTGTTCATGTCTAAAAAAAGGCATATAAAGCCGATAGCGTTTCTTAGCTTTTCGGTTCTGGTCCATAATTGCTTGCAAAATTTATTTGCAGCGGTCACTGTGACCTAAACAAGCTTGAGTATGCTCTAAAAACACAAAGAGCTAGCCATTAAAAAAAAATAAAAACTTAACTATTTTGTCAGTCGACATCTGTATGCTCCTACACACTAGTAAACATTTTGAACCAAGATTTTGCTAAAGGGGGAAAAGGGAGCTTGAACCAAAAGTTGAAATTTTTTGCTTGATAAATGCATCAATTTCATGTCCAGCTAAGCAAAATGGTGCAATTCAAAGGCATTATAGATGGGGGTCTGGGGGTGAAGCTCCCAGCCGCTGGAAGATTTTTTGAGAAAAATAGCCATTTTAACGCCATTTAGATCACATATTGCACGTTTTCAAAGCTATTTGAAAGAAATAAATTGCTAAGCTTTGGAAGCCAGTTGAAAAAATTAAATTATCCAGTCCATTCAGTCCTTGCTTTACTTACAGGTCAAGTCCAAAGCACATTTAAACGCCTGCATTTTAAGGTTAAAGTTACCATGTGATTTGGCTAAGGGGGGGGGGGGGAAGAGAACCCCTTGGTTGTACCACTATCCCTAAACGTTTAGCGACCTGATGTGCATTCCGACCCATGGTTTGAGAAACACTGACTTTAGGCTTACAATTCTTTGAATTGCATATAATGCAAACGCTCGTGGTTTTGAAATTGATATGAATAGCCTAATTCATGACCTAATGGGTTCAGAGGTATAGACCGTGATTGCTAAAGCTGGTATTTGAAACTTGAACCACAATACTTTTAATATTCAAAAACATTAATTTGCTGCTAGAGTGCAGATAAGATTGAACGTTATCATTCCTTTTTCACATAATAGTTAGTTGTCTTTTTGTAACGTGATGTTCTAAACAAGTATCTTTAGTGAACTAAAAGGGGGGGCACAAGCAGCCGTTAGGGGGCATGGTTTGGCCACTTGGCAATATTTGTAATTTTCCAAAATAAGTATTAACGCTATTTCGATGACAATTCGCTCGTGTGTTGAGCCATAAGCAACTAATCTTGTAAAGATTTGGAAACTTTTTGACAAAATTATATTACCGATAGCCGATTCAGTTCCCTTTATACTTTTTTGTCAAAAGAAATAATTCAAAGTACGTTTAAAAGCATGCATATTTGAATTAAATTTCCCAAGTGACTTGGATAAGGGTAAAGGCTTCAGCCCCCTTAGCCCCCACTGGTTACGTGGCCACTACTGGTCAAAATATAGCAGAAATTCAAAGCCACAGCATTCAATTAAGATTAGAAACAAATTGTTACATACTACTGCGGCAAAGATTCGCTATACATTACTTTGCGATAATTAGCAGTCCCATTGTCAAGGGAGAGTCTGGGGATTCACATAAGGTTTATTTTTCTCCCCACCCAAATCTTACTTACATTATAGTACGGTAAAAGGAGCGAAAAATCAGTAAAAATCATTGACAGTCAGTTGCTTGATTGCATAATGCAGTATTAGGTAAATATTCGCATTCTTTTCAATTTTTAATTACATAATTAATCGACTGGCAGGCTACAAGCATGTCATTCATCGTTTGGTTAGACAGAACACAAAAATCCGTTTGTTTAAAAATTGAATACTGTACAACAACCTATACCGGCAATTTCTTTTTCTACTCACGTTGACAGTTCACTAACATATCAACAAAGCTTTATCAAAACCTTAGACATTGGTAAAATAATAAACCTTTGAAGTAAAATTTATATGCAGTATTGCATAAGTTGACAACAAGTGGCCTATATAGCTTTGAAAACATGAAAAAAAAAAATTTAAACCTTACGTGTTTGATGTTATTAACAAATTGAGAGCTGTAGTTTTGAATAATATATTGCGCGATTTCGCTAAATCTAGTTGCATGGAATGCACGCATCATGAATCACAAATATATTGTAGTTCGCAGAAACTTGCTGCTTTACATTTCATTACTAAAATAATTACAGCCCTAGCCGGGAAAAAGGAAGAGGCTTCAAATTCGTTTTTGTTATATTTATTTGGGAGGGGGCATAAATTTCTTTAAAAATTTAACTTAAAAATAACAGAATAATTCGATCAAACATGATCAAAGTTGATTGCTTGCCGAAAATGCTTAAGGTAAGCTAATCAAATAAGTGTTTATGTTTTAGGGGGGGGCATGGGGGATACTCTGAGGTAAGTTGATAAAACTTGCTAGTTTTTCGAATAACAGATTTGTATCATGGCTAGAATTAAAATGAATAAAATTTTCTAATTACTATTAGAGGCATCGCTCGTTTAGCTTTTTTACGCAGCCGTTTAAATCATGCTTTGCATTGCTGTTATGTGCGATCTCATAAGCAATAATTTTAACCAAAATAGGCCTGAAATTGTTTTTTTGGTTTTTGCAAAAAACATCGCAAAATCTTTGAGCGCTGGGAGCAAAGGCCCCAAAGCCCATTGTTTCTGGTAGCTGCGGCTTCAACCCTAAACCTCTAATAGCCTCAGGAATTTATTACCACTAAAGCTTTTCATAATAACAAGAAACGAATGCAAAACTTCTGCAAATTGCATCAGCAAAACAAAAATTATTTGTTTTAAAACCATTCAGTCACCAAGATGATCGAAAAGATATTGCTCTTCCTAAACTATCCTGCTGGTTACGTGTCTGATAATTAGAAGAACGGCTTGATGAGCTATTAGTACGCTACAGCATAAAAGAAAATCAATTATTTTCTTTTTTTGATCTATTTGTGAACTGCAGAGTAGTGCTGCTGGGTCCTCAGAGGCAAAGAAAATTATGTAAAAACGACCAACCGTATCAATTACCATCATTGTTGCAGATTATAAAATATAATTGAAGGTATATTAGTGGCGTACAACGGAGTGGAGGAAAAACCGCCAGGGAAACCATTGCCCCGAGGCGCAACAGCCATTCAGCAAGATGAAAACCTTTTTGTTCGTTTGTCGTTTCTATTTCTAGCATAAAGCAGTCCCTTTTTAAAAACGAAACCTTATATTTTTGGTCTTCACGTACATTTCGCTTTCGCGGGCGGAAAAGGCAGTATGCGGACTTTCAGCTCATGCCAGATTTTTGTCTATTATCATGCATGTAGACGAAATACTTATTGCTAATGCCAACGTTACAAACAGATCAGGGTAAACGAACTTGTGGGACCAAAACCACAAACTAAACTATTGGAAATGCTAAAGTTTGCGTACAAAAACTGATTTTTGCGGCTGCAAATTTTTAATTGTGCATATATGTAACTAGTTTAGTTGCGCATTTGCTGGTTGCTATGTTGCATGGTCCGCTACTATAAGTCCTTATACACTATCCAGTCTATTGCAGAGGCGGCTCGTGACTATTTTGAAAGAGTAAGCTGCCAATCATATAAAAACATTTGGACTCTAAAAAGTCAACGTCGTAGATAAATTCAACAGCGACGAAAAAGTGTAACTAAACGTATCACCAAAAATGAGCTTTCCATCTCAATTGTAATCTACTTCGCAGTTACCTTTGTGATTAATCAAAATTTATGCCTCCTCTATTGTAATGTCTCAAATCCAAAAGCGGTACGGCTAGACCCGGGCACGAACAAGAAAAACTAGTTTAGATTGGTATCACTGACGTCGAAAGTTCGATTCAAGATTTCGCCGTCGTTACCAGCGCGTGACTGAAGACATGTTTCAAAACCTTATGGATAGACATTATTTCTCCTTAAACATTAATTCTTTATTTAAATATGCGTTTAACCATGGTTTAACCTAAAATCGCTCGTAGCAGCCTGGCAGTTTTACTTTTAGGCGCTGTTTTAATGATTGGAATTCTTTAAAAAACAAAAATACTGATGTAAAAACTTTATCTGATCTAATTAAACAAAAATTGCCGAAGCGTAATACGTACACTTCTGTAGTTTAATCATTACGACAGGTATTTTAACCACGAAGAAATACTGATCTGCAATATTAATCAGACCAAGAATGGTATGAAAAGCTTTGGCTGTACAATTATAGAATTGACGTTGCGTGATTATTATTTTCAATTTTTTGAGACATTTAAATATCGAAAGCACATAACCAGAAGCTGTTAAAGTTAGTGAAAAAAATTTGAAAGAGGCGCATTTAAATTATTCATCTGACTATCAGCAACCACATGTTAACAATGTCATTTAACGCAATTGGGTCGCTATTTAAAAGCATAATAAAGTTCAGTCAAATTTGGATACAGCCGCGAAGTCCCCGGATATCACTTGCGATGTCACGTTCTAGCTTAGCGTATATCTTTCCACGACTCTACAGTCTACACCAACCGCAGTATCCTACAACAGCACAAGATGTTATAAATTCAATAGTTCAATGCTTGCCATCCAGAAACACATTTTTACATTTCTCAACAAGCCAAAAAGCTACGCGAGCCGCAGCTTATTTTTGTCTATTTATCAAAACAGGGAGTGAAGATAGACTAGCTGTGACGTCACCGCGTACATTTTCAATGCGTTATAAAAGCTGCAAAGTGAGCAGCTTTTCTCTAGAGTTTCCAAATTTTTTTTACATTAAAATAGTTATGATTATGAAAATGCAATAATTTTTTAATTTTTGCGGTCAAGCGAGAGAGAGGAGAGGTAAAGATGATTAATTATTTACTGGTCGCCACAGCTAAAAACCTCCAAAATAAAAATAAAAATATTATTAAAAAAAGAAAAACGATCAGACGATGCAGGATATGCCGCTGTTTTTTCAGCTTCCATCGAGCCGCCCCTGGTTTAGTGCTTTGTTGTCGACAACTTCCCCAAATATTTTGAAGGTTTTATAAAATCCCAAATGAAGAGCAAAATAAAAGTATTCAATTACAATTTTGTTACTTTGTGGTTACCTTAGTGGGCGGAAAATATATATATTACTGTGTGCAAAGAATTAACTACGCCAGTATTCACAAACGTTTGGTAAAAATTTACCGCAAGTTTAATTGTTATGTTCCATCCTTGGCTGCGTTTAGAAAATAGCTAATATTTTATGCGCTTCTGCGCCTTGATATCACATATAATTAGATTTCCATCAATATAACACACTCAACGGTAACGCCTTTCTTTGAAAAGGGCCCTGAGTTATTTCCAAGAAATGGCCATTGTCTTTTCGCAAACTTTCTTCAGAAAGATTGCTCTGCATTTTTTTTTTTATTGTTGTTTCATTTTCCTGCGTGACTCGGTATATTTTTGTTTGCAGAAAAAAAATCAAAATTTTCAAATTGGGTCTATTTTCTTCCGTGGACTTGCAACGGCAGCACCAGAATTTTTTCCGCAGCATTTTTTGGTAACTGATGCGAAAAATTCGGAATATCATGAAATTCGCTAAATCCCAATATTGAAGTTCCACTGGAGCATAATGCGTCAATATAGGTTTATCAAATCTTTTGTCACATTTCAGAAATAAGCCAGAAAAGTTTCGCCAACTTTTATGCAAATCGATAAGATTTTTACTAAACACGCATAATTGCTGGTTGGAATTGTTTCAAACTAATCATACAAACATATTTTGATTTTCCACATTTTTACACTTGAGTGTTTGAATAAGCTTATTTAGCATACTTTTTTTGATATAGGACGCGACTTAATTAACAGCAAATTATAATTGGTAATTAATTTTTTGTAAAATAAAAATGCTCGCTAATTTGATTGCTAATTCAATGTCATAATTATGTGCGAGTCAGGTGGTTTAGCCAAAAAGCTTTGGGTGTCATAAAAATGTTGTAATGAACAGTAGTGATGACGCTCGAGGAAAAACAAAATGATAACAGTAAAATTGCTTATTGAGGTGTTTTAGTCATGTTATTGAAGAGCTAGATTTTGCTATGCCCTTTTGACTTGTTGAAAAAGATAACAGATGAGTCAAAAGTCAAAACGCTAAGGTGGTCTCGCGATAAAAGTTTTGCGTGTCATTGAGTCATTCAATCGCAGCCTGTCGACGCGTAACCGCTCTTGTTTCTTTTTTCTCTTTTTTCTGAAAATAAGCTGATTTTGAGTGGGGTCACAAAAACTAATAATTTCTCGATTATCGTAAAGTTTTTTTGAAATATCAAACTTTGGCAAAAAAGTGTATAAAATTCTTGGCACATAGATCTTTTTTTCGAAACTTTAGCACGAGTATTTACAAAGATATAAGCGTTCAAACAGCGCGGTAAAGCTTGACCCCCCCCAGTTTTCTATGGTGACCAAAAAGCCCAGCCTTGAAACGGTTAAAAAAACTGAAGGGTTGCCACAAATAAAATCAAAAGTACCGAAAAAAGTACCGATTTTGCAAAAGCACAAGTAAGTCGGTACCGGCACCGGTACTATTTTCAAAAGTACCGGTCGGTACCGGTACAAAAAAGTAATTCGGTTCTGTAATTCGGTACAAAAGTAATTCGGTACTGCCCACCTCTGGTCGTTATATAAAGATGTACCCATTACTTAGATAACGACTATCCTTTGACCGCTTTGACTCTGTTTGCGTTGATGTTTTTTTTTTGCTTGTTTCGTTTCCATTACGTCAATTTATAAATAATTGTTAAAAAACTAAATTGCTTTAATACAGAACTCTGAAGAAAAAGTTATCTGAAGTTACTGGCACGGCGTACTCTGCTTTAAATCTGGAGTGGGGTATTTGCAAATTGGTTAAAATTTCGGAATAAAGAGGTAGGTAGGACAGGCAGATAGTAATAGATGGAGTTCGAAAATCAATGCAGTGCATTAGGTTTGCTCAAAAATCGGAGGCGATAAGTAATAGTCTTGAAATTTTGCCTAATAAAACAATGTTAAATATTTTGGTGCTGCTTGTAGGCAGGGCCTTCGAGAGAGGGGGCAGAGGGGGTCAATGACCTCGGGGCCCATGGTGTTTAGAGGGCCCATGAGCTCAAGAGGGGACCCATCCAAATTGCATTGAGTAATAAAAGGCCCATCGAAATCGCAAGGGTAGACGATGTCATTTGCAGGATCACGACATGTTGACATGTTGGACGGAAAAACCGTCGAAATTTTGGTGAAGACCTTTTTTTTTTTTTTGGGATCACATCGTATTTGGGACCAAACAGCAGCATTTTCTCCGTCTGTTTTGGACTTCACAAAACCGGGGGCCCATCCAATTTGAGAGGGCCCATCATATTTGAGCTCGAGAGGGGGCCCATCCATGTTTGAGCTGTCCCCGGGCCCACGTTCGGCTCTCGGCGCCCCTGCTTGTAGAACAGACAAGAACGTAATTTTACAATTAGGCTTACTATGCAAGCTTAGACTGCGGCCCAGGTTAAAAAGTCCAAAAAGAATGCGTCGGATTTGCGCCAACCAGGCATTTTTTATTTGATGCGCCCACCCATGAAAGTGAATGCGTGCGCCGATTTAAATGGGTATTTTTGTATTATAATTTTCGCTTTGGTTCTGCCACTTGTCTTCTAAAAAAAAAATTTTTTTTACCTAATTGTACTTGCCAACATTATGTAGGCTATATATATTTAACACTCCGTCTTTCAGCCAACCCATGGATCCTACGATTACCAGAATGCTCTCTGTTCGCTGCTGATGAAGGGGCAAACCCCGGAACGACAGCCCATCCAGCGATTGAGAGTAGGCCTACCGATAGGCCTGTAGCTCAGGAATAGGGGGGGAGGGGACTATTTGCTACATTTTTATTACTGATACTAATCACTTCTCTGAAATCTCGTTCCATTAGCTCCCCAATTAGCTTGATATATAGAATATAATATACGAAAATCTGAAATAGGTTTATTACGTCTCCCTTGTTTGTGAGTTTTATAGAACTATAAATAGGCCTAGCCCATGTACTGTAACAGGTAAGGTTCTATAGACCTACAGAAATAGATTCGGTTCTCGTTGTAAGTTTTATTGAACTATAAATTTTATTGTACTGTAGGATTGTATGATTTTCCGGCTTGTCAATAAGTGAACTAAAATTTTGGACGTCGTTAAGAGTAAGCCGTCCGCTTTTTTTCGGAACCTTTGCGAACCGTGTATAAGCGTGCACGCGCTCTCGCTCCTCTCATGCTTGCACTTATTAGGCTTAGGGCTAGATTTGGGGAAAAGCTTAGATCAGAGTTTCTCAACCAGAGGGCCATATAGGAGATTTTGCGGTGAGCCACAGAGCTATTCGAAAAATTAGCTGCTTGGTTTAAAAAAGTCTTATTTCAGTTATGTGTACTCAAGGACGCCGAGAGCCAAACGTGGACCTTGGAACAGCTGAGTCTATTACAGCAAGGGATGAAAAATTTCTATGAATTGGTTTATTGTTGATGCTTTGATGCTGATATTATTCTCTCCGGATTTTGAAGTGTTTTCCAAAAAAAAAAGGTCTTCAGGTCAAAATGGCTTTATTTTGTCCGGTTTTTATAGTGATCTCCAAAACAAAAAAAAGGTCTTCAGGGCAAAATGGCTTGCCAATGACTGTTTTTGGGCTATTTCCCATAAGTTTGATAATATTCATTTGCACAGTCCTCCGCCCCACAAATGAAGACCTATTTGTTTGCAGAAAACCCTGTTTGAATTAGAGCGTTGCTCCAATATTATAATAATATCTGATGGGCCCCTGAAGTCCATGCACCCCAGGGTCATTGTACCCCCTGCCCCCCTTCTCGGCGACCCTGTATGTATTGGAGAATTGACAAAAATCGGGGACTCCGATGCGCTGACCTTTTTTTGGGAGATCCAGGCAAAAATTTCTCTCCCATAGGTGCAGACCTTTTTTTTGTAGAGAACAGGGCAAAAATCATTCTCCGAGAGATTTTTTTTAAAGATCAAGGCAAACAACGCTGACTCGAAAGTGGAGATCTTTTGTTTCGAGGCGGAGGGCCACAGAGCTAAGGTCCAACAGCGGTGGTCCACAGAGCAATGGGCCGTGCAAACTTTAAATCTTTTTGTTGGTGTCAAGAAACATGTTCAGCCGATTAAAATTAAGTTTGTTGTTGCCAAAATAGCCTATTTTAGGATGCTCTGAATTCTGAAAAAATAAACTTAAACCGTAGACACCTTTTACTGTTTTAGTAACATGTATTGTCTTCAATTCATATACTGTAACAGTTACATCATGACTAACCTTTATTGTTCTTAAAGAGACAATCACCAGCAATAATTGTAAAAAAAATGTAAAAAATTATTGTGCGCGATGCTGCGCTGACGCTGTTATGTAAAGCAGATTTTAGTTGCCACGCTGCGCGGCACGGTCCACCAACAGCAGTGCGCGGCCGCGTACGCTGCGCTGTTGCCATCTCTAGGCTAAACTGGGCAAAATTATACGCGGTGCCCTTGCCAGGCGGCCGCGTACCGCCGCGCACGCGGCGTGTTTGACATCTCTAGTAATAGGGATAGATTTGGGGAAGAGCTTAGGTCGGAGACAGCGCACGCGCGCTCACACAGTACACGAGTAGCAGAGCTTCCGAAAAAAATTAACGGCCCATACTTAACGACACCCTGTGTGCATTTGGCCTACTGTTATTGGTACAGCATATGGTACAAGCCCAAGGCTAGATAACAGTTTCTACTACCACATGCGCTTGCATTTCAGAGTAACAGAGTTAGTTCAGTGTAGCCTATTCGTCAACAGGTCATGGCATCAAGCATTAGGCTTTCGGTTCTTATGTCTGCAGCGTATCTCAGATCTGGTAGGCCTAAGGTATGTAGTAGAGTAGGAAAACTAGTAGTCTACGCAAATTTTCAATGACAGAATAGCCTACGTACCGGTAGTATCAGAATTTATTCCACAATCAAATAGACACATCCAAAATGTGTAAGGTATAATACATAAAGTTATTAAAACAGCAACTCTAGGCTTGGTCTAATACATCGATGACTAATAGTAATACAAAATAATTTGCTTAGTAGAAATGGACTAGTCAGTAAACTTTTGAGAGATGTTCTTGCAATGATTAGAGGGGTCACGGATTTGCTAAGAAGTAAGCTAGTTGACCCAACATTGAATAGGCTTGGGCTACCCATAATATGTAGGCTTACGTTGGGAGGCAGCAAAGTTGTTTTTTTATCAAGTTACCAGACAGTTACATACAAGTGTAGCCTATTAGCTTGAGACACTGACACTGACAGCATGCAAAGCATGTGATATATTTCATTATTTGAGCTACTGGTTCAGGATTAGTAGGCTACAGTAGTTGCTTGTAATCATCAGGTAGACTGCTAGATTGTTTTTGATTGCCAAATCATGGTGCAGAAAAACAGATAGAAAACACGCACAAGGTAGATAAAACCTATAGGCCTATAAATTAGAACAACTGACATCGCGTTGCATGTTTCTTAGTTCTGTATTTTTTAAATCGTTATTTTCAAGGTTAACAAGTGCCAAGTTTCAGACTTTTACTTAAAGCTTGAGAATGGTTTGGTCTAGCTACATAAAAATTTTGACAGCAGTTTGAGATTCATAAGTTATAGGCTTATGTTTGTGCCAAATTTCAAGGCAATGAGTCACATTACTTCGGTTTTAGAACCCAAAAACCACCCCAATACTTTGGTGTAGAAAGCAGTCTTATTCAAACTTGGCTTAAGTACGGCAAAAAATATTTCACATGGTTATATGTCGTAAGATACCCTTTCACCCCTACCTACCAGCCTACACTTTTGGCTGCGTTGAGTTTTTTTTCTAAATCTTGTGCAGTCTTCTAAACCACAAAACATCGAAATCTAATTTTTGTGTAAATTTGTTGAGCTGCAATTGCAAACGAAATTTTGTTTCCTGAAATTTTTTGGGGCCTCTCTCCCAGAACCCCCTAAAAAATAGGGCCCCAAAAATTAATTTTTTTAAATTGCTTAAGCTAAGGCAATAGCTTTTTTTTATATCAGTAGATATTTAAGCAACAAATATTTTGACATAGTTTGGGGGTACCACCCCCCCCAGGGGTCCCAAATGTACTCCGCAGAAATCAATTTTTTTAACAGCACAAGCTAGGGCATTAGTTTTTGCTATATCAGCAGATGTTTAAAAGGCAAATAATTTGACATGGTTTAAGAGGGCCACCCTTTTGAAAACCCACCAAAATGATACCTAGTTTAAAATCAATTTTTTATATGTCATAAGCTAGAGAGCTAATTTTTTTCTGATGTAAGTGGAAATTTAAAGAGTATACAACTTGCGGTACGGCGCGGTGCAGCGCGAACTTAGTTGTGTTTGGATGCGGTGTGGTGCAGCATGCGGTCAAGGTTTGCGGACACAGCGCAGCATGCGGATGCATTTTTTGTTTTCCCCACCATCTCTAGTTTAGCCGCGCAGTGCGGGCTACGGACACCGGATAGTTAGGTAGTAAATTTTGTTCTCTTAAAATAGTAGCGTCTAATGAGTTAATTAAGTGATCATGCACAAACAGTGGAGTACAGAGTACCAGTATATCAAGAATAGGCTAATATTGGTATGCTGTATAGCAGTGTTCCCTCTAACTTTTCACCTACTGCGTAAATGCTGGAAATAGTGTGAACGTTCGGAACTCAATGTGAAAATGCCGGAGCTTTTGAGGCATTCTCGATCTGTGGAAACAATTTTCTGCTTGAATTTTGGCTTTCTCCGAAAAAAAAAGGTCTTTGCACTGGCAAGGGCATTTCATTTTCCTTTTTTATGTCGTTCTCAAAAAAAAAAGGTTAGCAGTCTAAGAGATTCGCAAATATCCTAGTAATCTACTGGCTTCATGCAGTAAATAAGCGCGTGGCGCTGAGCATCGCAGCTCAAGCAGCTGCCTGCCGCCCTGCCTATGGTTTTCGGCGGGAAATAAAAACGCCGGTTTTTGGCGGGAGAAAAAACGCCGGACTTCGCAAAAATTCAGTTCAAAAATGCCGAAAAAATTTCGCACTTTTCGCACTTTTTTGCGCTTAGAGGGAATACTGCTGTATAGTTCCTTTGGCTAAATCAGTCGTTTTTCTGCTTGCAGATGATCATAATGCCATAACTTTAGAAATCGGAACAGTTGAAGATGGAAACAAGAAATTGAAATTGAATGGAGTTAGATTAAATGCATGAAACAATACTTTGTCAAATTTTGGGGGCTGCAAGTCACTTGATACGAGTTTTACATACCATAATCTGAAAAGCTGATCCTAGTTTTAAATAACTGCATAGACCTAGAGTTGCTGCAGGAGGAGAAAAACAATTTTATATTTCAAACTGCCTGGAGATGAAGTTTCAGTTCTTACATTTAGAATGTTAGAGGTTTGAGATTTATATTTTTTCTTTTTTTTTTTTCTTTTGCAAGATTTCTTGTGCATGATATAACTTCAAAAGCATTGAATCTAGAAACTTGAAATTTGGGATGGCAATAGGTTGTTAGCTGTGTTCCCTCTAACTTTATGGCTGATCGGCGAGTGCCCAAATTTTCTTTAAACAGTTGTGCCCAAAGCTCTAAAAAGACGTTTTGGTGCCCTAAATTTCGTACCAGTCCAGTATTAAAGTATACCAAATGTCAATTGTCATATTTCCACAAATTTGTCGAATTTTCTTGAAGCTATGTTTACTATATTGCCAAAAATTATTTGCCTTTGCTGCAACAAATCGCCGATTCGCTGAAAAAAACCGGCTTAGTGGGAACACTGGTTGTTAGTTAAAATTGTGTTTACTGAAATTTGGTGGTGATAGATCACGTGGCAGGACGATGGCCACTTGTGATAGTTCGACTTATTTGAAAATTGGATTCAATTCTTTATTTTTTATTTTTAGGAGGTTCCATGACTAGGTTAAGTTGATCCTGTAACTGTTAAGTATTGCTAAAAGGTGCAGTAGACCTAGATGACCGCATGGTCTTATCGCTGTTTCCTGCCTGCATACTTTTAAGCGTATGGTGAAATAAACTTGTCTTGACTTGGATTAGATTTAGCTGACAAATTGGGAATAGTCAGCTGCTACAACTTTATTTTTTGTTCAGTGTTGAGGTAGGGTTTGGGCAAGAGTGCTTTTGAACAAACTATTTCCAACATTCCAGCTCTTTTCAGCCTCATGAAAGTATGTTGATAGGATTCCATGCAAATAAGCATTGGGTTACAGTACAGTAATTGCACACTAGTATTCAAATAAGCTTTGCTTTATCAGAATATGACTGTTCAGTGTTGGTACTTCACCAGCAAATCATCAAATTCATGCCAAATATTTTTTGTTGCCATATTTTTGGTATTTCATTTTTGTGTGGTGCAGCATGGGTGCAGTGCAGTTTTTTTGTGCAAATTTTTTGTGGTGTGGTACAGTGTGCGGACAGAACCTTGAAGGTGGGGGCGCAGTGCAGCAAAAGTGTGCCCGCTACATCTCTATCCCTAACCCTAATGAGGGCACACATGAGAAGAAATGAGAGCATGTGCACGCCGCACGCTCATGCACGAGTCGCAGAGATTCTGAAAAAAAGTTCATGGCTCATACTTAACTACGTCCAAAGTGTAATGCCCTGTATTATATGTGCTACAACTGTACCAAAAGCTTTCCAGTTCTTTAAGTTTTAGGCCTATCGTACTCTAATGTTTCTACAGTACATTCCACAGCATGAAGAGGCCTACTGAGAAAGTTCATTTCAACAATTAGATCATTTAAACAAAAAAATATCCAGGCTGATTAGAACATCAAATTATCAGATACAGTAGGCTAATTAAAAAAGCAAAGTTTGTTATTTGGATTGTAAAAAAATTTTGTTACATATGTTTTACTTTTAGTCAGTGGCTATTTTGCCGCTAGTGGCAGAACAAAATCTGAAATAGCACCGTGCTATTTTGGCACTGGAGGCAAAATAGCCCTATCCCAGAACCCTAGCCCTAACAGACAGCAGTGGCAAAATAGCCTATTTTATGTTTTAAATGGTCATTTTTGCATTGTTATAATACTGACAGTTAGCACTTAGCAAAACATAGAATAGCTTCAGTAGGCCTATTTAGCAAAGCTTTTTATCAACGTTGATTTTGCAATGTCGGGTTTACAGTGTGTTACAGTTAAACAGAGCAAATTTTTTGGTTTTTGCAGAACTTAAATTTATAGTTTACTGGTTTAGTGTTTGTTAAAGTACCAGTACTTGGGTATTTGTTTTTCTAAGGCAACTTGGTTTGTACTTTTAATCATCGAAGGTACATTCATTTATACAGTATAGGAGCACAAGGATTGCACAAGGGCAACAAGACTCCTAAACCTAACCATTGAATGTTTTTGAACTTTATAATCTTGGAAGTAAAAGCATGTCCTTTTTTGGTAAGACACTTTGAGGTCAACTTTGCAAGTTACAAATTGCTTTCTCTTTGATATTAATGTTGATTTTGACATCATAATAATGTTATTGACTTTCCTTTATGGCAAAAACGTTTATGTAAAAAATAAACAAAGCATTTTGTTTTTGCAAATATTATTTATCCTTTTGGTAGGTACACGTTAAATAGCTATCCTACAAAGTACCAATATGACATTTTGTAATTGGGTACCGGTATATCCAGTAGGCCTTTTGGTACTTAAATTGTAGGGGAACCATCAAAAATTAGCATCAGTTATGCTTGCTGTTAAAGCTTCCCCCTCATCCTATATTTTACAGTTTAAGTTCTGACTATATCAAAGTTCCTGCTAATCTGCTCAGATACTGGTACTGCACTAGCCTGAGTGAGCTGCATATTGCACAGTACTCTGCACCAACACACCCCATTCTATCTAATCATAATACCATAATTTTCAATTCTATTTCATTATCAATTTAATAAATATGTGCATTAAATACAGCATCTAAAGATTATAACAAGCAAAATTTTGTGATAAGTTAACATTTGATCTATCACTAGAACCAAATAATGATTAGTTTCAATGTTTCTTTAACTTACCGCTTTTAAAAACTAAAGACATGTTGTTTTTCAGTAAAATGCTTTAAGGTACATGCATTAATTTCAAGAGAATTGCCTTACTTGTGTCAGTGTGACCAGTGTTACCTCTTGCTTTTTGGTAAGTCGGTGACATGCGCCCAAAAAATTGGCGGTTTTCCAGTGGCAAACAATGGAAAGTTCCAAATTAAGTCAGTGTGTGCACAATAAAAACACTAATTTGCTGATAAAAATCAGCTTTATGGTTACATAGATTGTGACATCATCAGTGACGATGATGCCATAGACTAATATGACAATAATGTTTGTTTAGGAAAAAGTCAGTGAAACCTAATCTTGCAATATTATATGCTCTAAGGTATAGAAACAGTATTTGCACCATCTGCCTCCAGTTTTTAGCTAAAGGCCACTTTTGTCCAGGCCTGTTATAAAGATCGCCATGACTAGTTTGGAAAAGCAAAAAAGATCTAATACACCTAGACCATGTCTCTGCATATAGAGTAACATTTTTATGTCTTTGTTCTAGACTTGATGCAGTATCACTGAGTTTTGGTAAAGCTATTGGTACCGCATCATTGGAGTACATATCACCTAAACCTATATTTTTAATTTTGCATTACCGGGAAAACAAACTTTTCTTAGCATCAATAATGTTTCTTGCAAGAAGAATACCAAAGCTAATAAGACAATGTCAACCCTTGAAAGAAAGCTTTTACTCAACTTTTTATCGACCTTTGTCTTCAGCCACCACATTAAATCATGTTTCTGAACCAAAAGGTAAGTAAGATTATGGAGACTGGTGACTTATTTTGAATAGTGCTTTTCATGCAAAGATGTGAATTGGCTTTTCATTGTTTGGGCTACGGTATAGCATTACTATAAAGGCACTTTGCTCAGGAGCCAAATTGGGTGAACCGTTTGACAGAATTTAATTCCAGTGTGGATAAGTCTGTATCAGACTCTCATATTCTAGTGGAAATCTCCAGCGACACTGCAACAAAGAACTGGCAGTCTTGACTATAGATTCTTTATTTAGTAGACTAAAACGTAGAAACAGTTGCACTGAGAAAAAAAAGCATTGAAGAAAAAAAGTTTTTTCTTGTTGTGAAGCTTTTTGCAGTCACAAGTATTTGACTGATTTGATGGACATATTCACAGCGCGAGTGAATTAAGAAGAACAAAGTTATGCTGATTGGACAAGTCGACATATTGTAGAAAAATGAACCGTGAAGAAAAATCCCATCTACTAATAAAGAGTATGCTTTGAATATAGTCAGTGTATCAATTACAAGACTGAATGGCATTATCAGCAGTGATGTTATTTTCCATTTTAGTGCCAAGTAATACCAATAACAGTGGGTTCAAAAGCTTTGTTAGGATGCTACCGGTATATTAGTTTCCAAAGAAGAACTTGGAGTGCAAAATTCCCTCAATACAAAATCAATCTGACATTATCATAACCAATTTTTTTTGTTGAGTCTGAGGAAATGTACCTCATGTTTTGTCAAGATTGTTCGTCATAGGCTTTGTGCAATTAGAAGCTAGTCATAGCTTGTTTTTAGGTTGTGTAACTGAAAGTCAAAGCACATTGCAATTGAGCTTAAGAGCAAAATGTTTAACCATAAATACATACCGACTGAATACCAATGGGAAAACTGGCCCAACCAATGAATCATCTGATGCAGCCACATCATTCTATGTACAAGATGATGAAGACTTCCAAACTCGAGTATTGGAATCAAAAGTTCCTATTGTAGTTGATTTCTATGCAGAGTAAGTACTTAATTATACCATATACAACCAAATCTATCTTTAAAAGTCCACATAAAAAGTCAACATCTGATATGATTTGCAGAAAATGAGTTTGCAGCAAGGTTGCGGAGGCAGTGGAAAAAGATATGGCTCTAGCTATGAAGCTCTCATTCTTCACACTTATGGCTCCAGAGATGCAATTTTTTAACGTACGGCTCCGGCTCCGCTTAATTTGTGACTTGCCAGTTGTAATGAAGGCACAAAGTTTTGTTCCTATAGTGAAGTTAACTCTTGACAGGCATGTCAGAAGGATTTTGCTAAGTGGAAGGGGTTTGAACTTGAAGTTAAAACATGTCTTCGTTTTATAGACGGGGATCTGGGCAATTTTTAAATGGGCAATTTTTTTGTAGCTCCAGCTCCACAAGTGCAGTTGGAGGCTTTGGCTTTGGCAAAAATGTTTGGCTTCATGGGTCTGGCTCCGCAACTCTGTTTGGAGTGCCAAAAATAGCAGCATTTCTAAGATTGTAGAGCCAAAAACTATAGTTGAAGATCTTCTGCTGTTGTGAGGGACTTGGTTCAGTTTCCCAACTTTCATTTGTAACTAAGTCCCACTCGACTTGTCGTACCAACCTAGATGTAAGCCGATACCTGAAATCATACTATCAGTTGCCAAAAATACCATTTGGTTTTTGGCTAGTGGGCTAGTTTTCTGTTTGATACGTACAGTGGTTGCAGCAACTTTTATTTTAGCGGTACTGATATGCTTATAATTATGTCAAAAGTTCCATTATGCAATATATAGTTTAGAAAGACTTTGTGAAATCTCACTTTTTGCGTGATTAAGAATCGTGCAGTATGCTCGTGAAATAGGTTTAGTCACTGTGAATTGTGTTGATGAATATTTTCTCTCCCAAAAATGATGTTGTATTTGCTTTAATCAGAATGTTCTCCAAAACTTTTTGTCTGAAACTTATCAAAAAGAATTGTCAGAATAGAAAGTGCCGAAAAAGAAGGCTATATATCGAGAAAATCCGAGCCGTGATTGGCTGGAAAGAAAAGACCAATAAGAGAACGGCTTTTCCAGCTATCAAATACCAAATCTTTCATTATACTGGATGTATTACGCCGAAGTGTGTAACGAGTATGCAGGGCCCGTCTCCGCGTCATTGTGCCCAAGCAACACAGCTCCGATCTTTCGAAGAAAAGCTGCAGCAGTGGCGAGCCGTTGGCGACACTGTGTTCGATTTAACCGTCCCGAGATTTGAACCTCAGACCTACCGCTCCAGAGATGAACACGTGACCGCTCGACCTATTGTTGCAATTGCAATTTGCAATTGAGTTGAAATTGTAACTGCAATTCCAGTCGCAATTGAGCGAAAACGAACGCGTCACCGTCCAATTGCAGCTGGCCACTATCTTGAAACTATACTCGAATAATTGTTTGAAAAAAATTTTCTGCGTTCTCTATTCGGACGATTCTTGACCAGTGTCAGACAAAAAGCTGCGAAGATGTGAACATTCTGATTGATTTAATCAATTCTCAAGTTTTGCACCAGTAACCAACTTCACTGTATTTATGGAATGCTTTGTTCAATGTTAGCCAATTCACCGAACAAAAAACATCTAAATTATTAACAGTGGTGGGCAGTAACGAATTACTTTTTTAGTAATTTTTAGGGTAATGACACTACTTTTTCAAAAAAGTAATTTTTGTGGTAATTTTAGTACTTAGAGGTGTCAAAATCACTAATTACAAATTACGTTTTAAGTTTTACTAACAAACAAGGTACAGATTACAAAAAAAGTGTTTGCAGTTGAAACAACGCGCTGTGTATCAGTTCGCAACGTGTTTGTGATGACGTCGCCGTTCTGGCACTACCAAGGACTCGCAAGGAGTAACACTTGATTGGCTGCTTATGTTAGATTTCCAACCAATCAAAACAGTTTTGTGTCTGTAAATGAAGCTTGATCATGCCATTGGCCGCATACCTTTCTGCGCGTCAAAAAAGGCGATGAAAATGATAGATTAGTTTGAATCTTAGCAGCACAAGCGCAATAGCATCAGAAAAATCACGGTTAAGTTTTATAGTTCCAAAATTATACTTTGTTTTCGGTTTGCTTAAGTATAAAATAAGTAAGTAGTACACTGGTTTTATTTACGAAAGTTTTTTTGTTTTGCTTAATACTGCCAGATTAGGTGTTATAAAACGTACAGTAGTGCAGATAAAAAAAAGTCAATCATGTTAATAGCGGGTATCGACTGACGATCTCAATAATCTAGACTTTCTAGAGCAGGCCTGCACAACATACGGCCCAGCGAAGCTTTTCATTGCGGTCCTTGAAATAATTTCATGTGCTTCATAACGTTGATGTTGAAGGCCTTGCTTTAGCGCACCTAAAGCCACAATAGCCGAAGAATTATAATATAATGTTTGACGGCAAAAACAAATAATTCGAAGTTCAAAACCTGCTTAGTTTTCCAACAATTTTGTACCTACTCAAGTTAAATGACTGAAATAAAATTCTTTCACGCCGAACCGTGTCGAAGAGGCAGCGTAATGAACGTCATCATCTGATCATTGCATTATGTGTATCATAATGTTGTTGAATCATAGACGAGATCCAGCATTTTCTCTCATACAGCCTTATTAGAAAATTTGTCGCAGAGCACTGTCATTTTGGATAAGGAGTGTAAACTGCCGCCACTACTGCCGGCCGCAAAACATCACTAACGGCCGCCACTAGTTTAAGACATTTTTTTTTACAAATTTACGTTTCAAGCCTTGCAATTTACCTACGCATGCTAAACATCAGCAAAAGTCAAATTTTCTAGTTTAGAGAATTTATTTAATCATAAATTACAAAAATGCTAGATCCGCAAAAAAAAAATTGATAAAATATATACCAAAAAATGCTAGATTTAAATGAAAAAAATGCAAGATTTTAATTTCAAAAAAATTTGCCAAGAAAACTGCTAAGTATATTTTATTGCTGTTATTTTGATACCCGAAACCACACTGGAACAGGGTAAACTAAGTATTGCAATGTGTTGCTGACTAGCTAAAGGCAGGGGCGTAGCCAGAAATGTGCAATGGGGGGTTGGTATGGGGGCGGAGCCCCTAGCACTAAAAAATTTTGTATTTTTTTGGCAAAACTAACTTAATTTTAGGTCTATTTTGACAAAAATTAATGCTAATAAAACGCGCATAGAAATTACTAGTGCAAAAACATGATTATAGTAGTTGCGTAAATAGGTTATGAGGGAGGTAGCTATTGCTAGAATTTCAGTTCTCTTCTTTATAATCTGGTAAATCATAAATCCTATACCGTACAACTCTCAAAGAGTAATCTATTTCGTCCATATTTCATAGAGAAAGATAAAATTAAGGACGCTAATGGAAGGAAGTTTGAGAGAAGTGATTGGTAATTAACTAATACTGAATAGCCCCCCCCCCCCCCCCGCCCTGTTCCTGAGCTTTTTTTTTTTTTTTTTTTTTTTGGTGAAACCTATGTTAAACATTTTTTAATAGGCAATCAAGTTCGATTTTCAATTTTTTGCCATTTTTCAATTTTTTCTGATTTATGAGTTATATTTTTGAAAACTTAGCTTCCCTCCCCCGAAAAAGCGCTCTAAAATATGCTTTAAATCTTTTTTTGAGTCTATTCGAGTGCAAAAGACAATCTCAGAAATGCTAAAAACGTGATATTTTTCTTATTCTGCATTTTGGTTGGTAGGCCGAATGGGGGGGAATAGCTCCCCTGGCCACGCTACTGGTTAGAGGGCAGAAATCAAGGCGCCTTACCTTCGATACTAATCCAGAATCATTACTGAATTATTATATTTTTATTACATAACTCAGCATTAACTGAATCCTAAGCGGTGTAATAGGGTAACACTTCACCAGTTTCACGTCAAAACTTATTGTCACTTCAATTCCCTAAGTCAAGAATACTTACGTTATTTATGTGAAAAAGGATAATCTCGAAAAATTAACAAAAACAGACTCGTACGTAAAAATCATGTATCATTGTGACGTCACAGTCTGAAATTTGTCCACGGCATTAAACTAGCGTAATTGTTAAATAATAAAGATGAAGTTTCGAGAATAAACTAGTTAAAATAACTGTGACTTCGAAAAGTTACGCAACTATTGAATTGAAACTTTGCTTTCTGGAAAGGACTCGGTCAGGCCAACTGTAGGCGATAAATAGTTACGCATTGGTAAGTAAACAGCACTGACGTATTATCGCGTTAATTCAACGTACAGTTAGTTCTAAGCAAATCGTAACTGTTCCTAATAGTTATTTCTTAACAGTTACGGAGCAAAATATGTTAATCAATTCACGACCGCCACAACATGCATTTTGTAGTACCATTTTACGGCCGCAAAAATCCTTTTCAGCCGCAGGTTGTGCAGTATGCACAGTAGCGTAGCCAGGGGGGCGGGGGGGGCTCGACCCCCCATTGGCTTGTGAAGTATGCAAAATCGCATGTTTTTTGTGATTTTGAGGCCGATTTCCTGAGAAAAATGGAAAATAGCCCCCCCATTCGAAAACAGCCCCCCCTCAAACGTCTGAATTTGCGAAATTGGACGAAAATTCACTCTCAATTTTGGTGAAGACCTTTTTTTTTTTTTTTGGAGATCACCTGATCTTGGGCGGAAAAAAGCTTCGAGTTTCTGAGCTTTCCGAGAATTTTCGTCTCAATTTTCGGACAAACCGTTTGAAACTGCTTCTAGATCAATGAAAATTCCAGTCAAGATCGTTTCCACTTCTCACTCTTTCAAAATAGCCCCCCCCCCCCCTTTTCCAAATCCTGGCTACGCGCCTGAGTGTGCTCCCCTGTTTTGGATGAATGTTTCATTCAAAGTAATTTGTAACGACAAGTTACTTATTCTTTTTCTGAGAAGTAACGACTACGGCAATTTCATTACTTTTTTAAAGTATTGTGCAGTAATTTGCCCACCACTGATCATTTGTAGATCTTGAAGAATAAAATTATTAAAATCAATCAAGTCTAAAACTGGTTTAAAACTTAGCATATTGGGGTTAAATTTCCTAACGGACTGGCAAAAACAGAAGAGGGGGGACTTGACATCCTTAAATAGCCCTTAGTTAATAAGATTTGCAATTAAAGCAGTAATAGTATTGTCCCACTGGCGATAATTTTTGCTTGCAACAAGGTTCGACAAGTTACTTGCGATAATCTGCACTTTTGCCTGTTTGTATTTTGTTAAATTTCCGTGTTACTGTCTCACTAATTAAATCGTAACTTTGCGCAGGTGGTGAAACATAGTCGTAGATTGGTTTTTCCATTGAAAAATATATTTGCACCTTTGTGCAAGCTTGATGATAAACAATCAAGAAAAAGAAAAAAAAAGTTCATATACAAGCGCATTTTGTTCGCCCAGGTGGCATTTTTGAATTAATTGTCTGGCTCTCTGGCAGCAGTGATGCCAGCGAGGACTGTTCAAAAAGCATCAGACTTTTAGAGAAAAAACATCAGATTACATCAAAACCGGGCTTTTGCTGCTAATTTCCAACAGAAACATCCAGGAATAGAGGCAAAATTGAGCAGACGACCTTTTTCTTTTTTGGGAATCACCTCTTTTCCGACTGTTTTTATCCGAAGATTTGAATTAAGACTTTTTTTTTGGAGATAACCTCTCTTCAGATCGCTTTTATAATCTTTTTTCATCAAAAACATCAAATTTTAATAAAAAGCATCAGATTTGCTCATGAAAGCAAATTACATCAGATTTCCATCAAAACATCAAGCTGGCATCAATGTCTGGCAGGTGTCGGCAATATCACGAGCAGTTAATTTAAGGTAGTTAGAAGGGGTGGAGATTTACAAGTTATCAAAAAAAGAAAAACAAATGTTGATTTTTATTGGTCTTGGTTTTTTATTTTTATAACCTAAATTGTTGAAAAAATAATAGAATTTTTGGCTAGATTTTAATCTTATTACACTAAATATGCATTATATGTGGCTTTCTTTAACTTGGCAAAAACCACAAAAACGTTTAAGAAGGCTGCAACAATTTACGACCATGTTTAGACTATGCGCAACAATGTACGATTAAAAAATTGTACTTTATTGCTACCAAAGTGTCGCCCGTGGTACACCGCCACAAGTCACAAGTTGACCCCATTAAATGTGTCAAAACCCTTGTACTGTAGTTCATCTCATACTCAAATTATTTTCTCAGTTGGTGCGGTCCGTGTAAATTGTTGACTCCTAGGATTATGAAAGAAGTGGATCGACATAATGGCAAGATATTGTTGGCAAAAGTGAACGTTGACGATTTTGGACAATTAGCCATGGAAGAGCAGGTGCGTTTAAAATGTTGTTCAAGTGAAATAGTGAAGTATGTACATTGTACGGTATATTGCCATTCTCTTCAGTTATGGTGATGTTCTAGCGGTTAAATCTGGCAATCTTCCGAATCGTTTCTCTTGGATGAGAATATAAGGGTGGGTAACTGCATGTCATCATAGAACTCCAACCATACTGGAGAAAACTCAGAAAATATGTTCGGACCGTGACCATTATGCTCTGGGACTTGTAGGGCAGACACCAGCGCCAAATTTTTAATTTTTGCGTCATATGTATGCATTGTTTATTGCTGCGCGACTTGTTGGCGCCCGAGCCAAATTTTTAATTTTCGCAAAAAATTGAGCGTAGAAATTTATACACAAAAGTTTCTTAATTTGTTTTTTTTCTATCACACAAACAATTTATGTTTTCCAAAATTTTTCTATTATCATCATCAATTCATCATCTCTAAACACCGCTAGTTTCTCTTTCATTCGTCGCGCTTTCATTTAATTTATTTTTCATAGATCATGGCTGTTCCAACCATAAAGTTATACAAAGGTGGTAAAGTCATCGATGAACTTCAAGGCAATGTTGATGATGATATACTCGAAGCTTTTATATCAAAAGCGGTTGAGTCTTGAAAAAAGTTATTGAATATCGTCAGCCAATCAGAGGAGGAGATGGAAGAAATACGCCAGATTTATTGGCTAAGGCACGAAGCCGGTGATCGCAACTGGAATATAAACACTATTGTATTTTATTGCATTGCTTTTTAATCGCTTTTTTGTACTAGTGGCTCAATGAAGTTAAAACCAATTACCCGTTTCTCCTTAACGCTCATTCGCTCTTTCATACCTTACCACAAATTCATACCTTTTCATCGAATCAGACATTACCACGGACCATGGAAGTAATTACGTCTTTATTTACCAAGTGTCCATGGCCAGAAGACAGTGGAGGGACCGTTTCGGTCTTCGAGTCAAGCTGCCACCTGTCTACCTTATACGGTGGAGGCTTTACACTGTCCCTTTAATTGCTGAACGTCAAGCAGGGAAGCTGTGAATACCAATTTTTATAGTCCTTAGTTAGACCCGACTAGGAATCGGACGCGAGTCTACCGTTTCAGTAGTCTCACAAAAACCTTGTTTGATAGTTTTATCTGCTGGAAATACCTTTTTGCAAGATTTCCTTATTGTATTTTTTGGCAATTCCTCTGGCTACGGAATCGGATGTACGGTTGAGAGCTGTGCAGCAATAATGCATTGCTTTGGGTGTGTGGCACAAAGTTGTTTGGGGGTTGGGAGAGGCACTTAACAAGATTTTACCTAATCAAAAGTATACCTAGCTTAAGTGTGGAAAGCTTCGAACTGCGTGCAATTAGACAAATGCGTTTTTGTCGGCAGCATGGCCAAGAGGGTAAAGGCGTCGTTTTTTACGACAACCCTGATCGCATGATCTTGGGTTCACCCGCACCCTGGTCACGTTGTTGCGTCCTTACACACTGCGCTTTACGATGATTATCTCTGCTTGGTGGCTTCGAACAAGCAGCAAATTTACACGGGTAGAAGTCAAATGTCATCCGGAAAACTCGGGAAATGGTCAACTTCTAAATTTGTCCACAGGATAGCGCCAGCGTCGCTTTTTTGTAATAGGAGGATAAAGATTCATCAATCAATCAAAACTGAGCTACGATTGTACAAATCTCCAAACTGGTGTACTGCGAGCTAAGAGCAACACGCATTCTTGCCTATCTTACAGATGGAGTCTGGGTGCAAAGCTCCCAGTTTCCAAAGTCCATGGTGTCTGTAAGCGAAGCATTTGCCGCTGGAAATTTTTTTGATTTTTTTTAAACAAAATAATGGCAGTTTCAACGCTTTACGAAACTACTTTACCTAGTAGTTGTTCTTTCAAAAATAACCAAGGCTGTGAAGCCTTTTTTGCAATGTAATTCTCTGAAATGGCTTTAAAATCGTTGAAAATTTCGCTCAAAAATGGCATTTAAAATGGCAAATTTTTTAAATCATAAAAATTACCTGTAAGCGGGAGCATTTCTCTTAGCAGTGTCGTCGCAAGGGGGGAAGGGGCCCGCCCCGGGTGTCACCATTTTGGGGTGACACCAGTTTATGATGTGAAACCATAACTCCACTAATTTACGGTGAAGAACTTTATTTTATTCGGTCCTCATCCTCATTTGGACCAAAAACGCACTCAATTTCCGGCAAAGACCTTTTTTTAGTGTTCACTTACTTTTCGATATAATTTCCATAAAGGGTGTCACATCATAAAGGGTAACACCACGAATTCCCGCCCCGGGTGCCACCATCCTTCATTCGCAGTTGCAGTAGTCGAGAACAGACGTGTTTTTTGTTGCTCATTGCGAAATAGAAAATTGCGAAATATAGGCTTACCACGAAATGACACGTGGTAAATCTAACAACTCAAGTTGCAGCTTCAATGAAGAGGATAGGGAACTATTGCAGAATATAAATAAAACAATGAAAGACTTAAAAGAAGAAATTAAATCATTACGTGATGAGCTCAACAAAAGTAAGAAAGATCTAAAAATGACTCAAAGTGAAAATCAAAGGCTAAAACAAGCTCTAAATCTAACCAACTTTAAACTTGATGAATTAGAGCAATATGGCAGAAGAGAAAACATACGCATTCATAATATTTCCGAATCTGAAAATGACGATGGTGCAGATGTCCTATTTAAAGTAGCTGACGCACTTAAAATTGAACTTGACGAAAGTGACATACAACGGGTTCATTGAATTGGTCAAAGAAAACCTCAAAAATATGGAGCGCCGTTTGTGTACCCTAATTTGTGCAGTGTTTTTTTGTATATTTAATTAAATAGTCGTTTTAATTAAATTTACAAAAATAAATATACAAAAAAAACTAGTGCAAAAATAAATATGCAAAAATTTTTTGTGCGGACTTTTTTTGACTATTTATTTTTGCGATAAGAAAAAACTGCGCAGAATAAACCGTTGCAACAGTAAATAGTTAAAAAAACTGCGCGCAAAATAAACTGTTGCAAAAATAAATCGTCAAAAAAACTGCGCACAAAATAAAGCGTTGCAAATATGCGCTTCAGACTTTTTTGTATATTTGTTAGTGGAGCGTGGCAAAGCGCTCTCGGCTGCTCTTTGATGCGCTATCGGCTGTTCTTCAGTGCGCTCTATGAGCAGCCGAGAGCGCTTTGTCACGCTCCACTAACAAATATACAAAAAAGTCTGCAACGCTTTATTTTGTGCGCAGTTTTTTTGACGATTTATTTTTGCAACAGTTTATTTTGCGCGCAGTTTTTTTGACTATTTACTGTTGCAACGGTTTATTCTGCGCAGTTTTTTCTTATCGCAAAAATAAATAGTCAAAAAAAGTCCGCACAAAAAATTTTTGCATATTTATTTTTGCACTAGTTTTTTTTGTATATTTATTTTTGTAAATTTAATTAAAATGACTATTTAATTATTAAAATGACTATTTAATTAAATATGCAAAAAAACACTGCACAAATTAGGGTACACAAACGGCACCCCATACAAAAAATGCGAAACCACGCCCCGTTATTGCACGTTTTGTTTCTTTTCAAAAACGAAACCAATTTTTGTTTGAAAAACGCAAGCTTAAAGGAAGTCGATATTTAAGCAATGCATTTATTACTGAAGATTTGACTCCTCTACGATCTAAACTGCTTAATTACATTAAATATGAATGCAATGATGAATTTGTGCTATGCCATTCATATAACGGCAAAATACGCATGAAAAAATCATCGATAAAAGCAGGTTTGCCACTAGACAAGAATGGCAAGGACCAAGGGACAGGAAAATGGCTTACTGTATCATCAATTGATGATCTATTCAAGTATAATGTCGACATTGATTTTGAAAAACTGAACTATTTGCCTCTTAAATACAACAATGATTTGGCTACTGATCAGTCTGATAGCGAGAGTGATTGTAAGGCTATTTAATAATATACAGTGCTGTTCATAATTCAGGAGCCACCCTGCAAAATTGCCCATTTTGTAAGTTCCAAGTCGAATTTATGATATGTGCTTTAATTGTATATGGGCAAGTTATATATTTTTGTAAAGGGTTTGCTACGAGAATTTTACTGAAAAAAAATTTTTTTTTGAAATAATTATTTGGGGCCAAAATGCACCCCTTAAGCATGACGTCACTTTGATGGGCCATTTTTATATTGGTAACATGGTTGCAATGATCGAATTAGCAAAATGAAATCGAAAAATTATGTTTGTAATTATTGTGTATTCTGATGACCTGAGGTCACATCTTGGGTCACATCATGATCACACCACGATTTGCTCCCTATGACGTCATAATGGGAGCAATTTCAGGACTTTCTGGATGTTCAACCTTTTTATTCAGTTTCAGTCATCATGGGCTTCAAACCGATTAGTGCAGAACAGAGAGGAGTGATTATTTATCTTTACAATGAAGGAAAATTGCAGAGATTTATTGCAAAAAAGACTGGTACATCTCGTAAAGGAGTGCAAGGAGTGTTAAAGAGGTGGATCGAGACAGGAGATGCGAAATGTCAGCCTCGATCTGGCAGGAAGCGGAAATCAACAAAGAGGTCTGATAGAACTTAGGTCAGGATTTCTTTAGGAAACAGGAGACTGAATTCAAAAGAGTTGGCCAGAGAGTTAAAGGAAAGTAGTGGCGTTGAATTGTCTGCTCCAACAGTGAGGAGAAGGTTGCTGGAGAATGGTCTTAGAGGATGTAAAGGTCGAAAAAAACCACTCTTGACGGAAAAACAAAGAAAACGCCGATTAGATTGGGTACGCTCTCATGTTAAGTGGCCAATAGAGAAGTGGAGGAAAGTTCTTTTCAGTGATGAGTCGACTTTTACTGTAAACAACCATGCTGGAAATAATTTTGTGAGAAGAAAACCAGAGGAAGAGTACCGGCCTTATTGTATTTCACCGACCATCAAGCATCCCCAGTCAATTATGGTATGGGGTTGCATGGCTGCAAATGGTATTGGTAGGCTCAAAGTGGTGTCTGGGATGATGAACGGGACAAAGTATATTGATGTGCTGGAAAATAAAATGTTACCCAGTGCACGTTCTTTGTTTTCCGACGATGATTGGATTTTTCAAGACGATAATGCTCCATGCCTCCGTGCTAAAAAAGTCCAACAGTGGTACAGGACCCATAAAATTGAACGAATGGATTGGCCAGCCCAATCTCCTGATTTAAACCCGATTGAAAATTTGTGGTACCGAGTTAGTTGCATAATTGGGAAGAATAAACCAAAGACGAAAAGAGAGCTTATCGAACAGGTCATTGCTGCTTGGTTTCGAGTGATTTCACCCGAAGAACTCAACAAACTTGTTGAATCACTTCCTCGACGATGCAAAATGGTGATCGAAAACCATGGATGGCCAACAAAATACTAAATCAGTCCTTGCCAAATCAAACGGCTCTTTTCAGAGCCTCTATTCTGTAAAAAGAGTGTTAATAATTTTGACAATTTTGTAATCTTTCCTAATTTTATTACAGGTACGATATCAACTTGACATTTTAGCAAAAAAATGTCATGCTGCTTTTAGGCTTTAAATAAAACCAAGAAAATATCATAAATTATGACGTCATAATGAGTGACGCGCGATGAAATCATGAAGTAAATATGACATGACCTAAACTTGTTACAATACCCGATAAACTATCCTTATTCCTTTAATTGCTTTTGACACCAATACTGCAATGCATATTTGCGGTTAGTAAGGAAATGAGTTTTTTGGCATGACGTCACGTAATGGGGGGCAGTTTGGCTTTAAAATTATTTTCAAAAACAAAAAAAAAATTATGCCGAAACATTACCAGCAACAAACCCTTCACAAAAATATATAACATGTAGATATATAATTATAGCAAATAGTATAAATTAAACCTGGAACCCAAAAAACGAGTGTTTTTGCAAGGTGGCTCCTGAATTATGAACAGCACTGTACATAATATTTTAATTGCGTGTAATTTTTTTGTCAGATATTGATATTACTCAACATAAAATGACTTCCTCATCTATCGAATTTGTTTGCAAAACTTGTTCTAATTTTGGTGTACTAAATGATAGCATTGTATGTGTCAATTGCCGATTACGTAATCATGTAACCTGTTCCACGCAAATTGATCAATTCGCAGATTTAGTCGCTCGATTTAAATGCAATGCTTGTTACAGTATCGAAGGTTACTTGGGGTCAACTCGGCATTGTTCTAGTGCTGCCTCTAACATTTCAAACACTGCTCATGATAATGCATCAATTAAAAGCCTTATCGATAATGAATACCAAGACGTGCTATTTAACGAATGTAAATACTTTACCACTTACTCCCTAAATAATGCGCTTTGCTATCGACTTGGTGACGTTTTAATAGTTCACTTTAATATTCGAAGTTTGCAAAAAAATATTGATAAAATGTCACAATATCTCAGTGAGCTTGAAAAACAACCGGAAATAATAGCTCTAACTGAAACTAAATTAAAAGAAAATTATATCAGTGGTAATATTGAGCTACCAGGTTATGAATTCATTCATGTGAATAGTTCGACCCTCGCTGGAGGTGTAGGGTTTTACATCAAAGAAAAAATCAAGTTTTCGATTCTCGAAGAATTTTCAATTAATGTAGATGCTGTAGAGAACATGTGGATAAGAATCGAGACAAAAAAAAAGCCTTTAGTACTGGGAGTTGTGTACAGACATCCTGTTAGCACCGTGCAGCATATTAACTTATTTTCCGCTCAACTAACTAACACGTTTCATAAACTTAATCTTCAAAAACTTGAGTATTACGCAGTCGGTGATTTTAATATTGACCTGCTTCAATTAGAACAAAAACATCACGTAAGAATGTATGCTGATAGTTTAATAGGATGCTCAGTAAAATGCACAATAAACAAACCAACTAGGATAACAGCTTGTAGTGAAACTCTTTTAGACCACGTTTACACCAACAACCCAAACAACAAGTATTTATCTGGTATAACTCTCAGCGCAGATTTATCAGATCACCTTGGTACTTTCATTACTGTACCTACAAAAAAATTAGATATCATCCACAAGGAACCCATGTTAATTCGAGACATGTCTAAATTTGATGCTAAATTTTTTCTAGGAGATTTAAGTGCTGCGCTGGATATGCTGTATTTTAATGAGAAAGTTTGTGTAAATGAAAACTTTGAAAAATTTGTCTCGGTGTTTACCGAGACAATAAATAACCATGCACCTATGAGAAGAGCCAGTAGAAAAGAAAAGAAAATTAAATCAAAACCTTGGCTGTCATCGAGTTTATTAAAATCTATTCGTAAAAAAAATCAATTGTTTCAAAAATACTTAAAAACCAAAAATAGTTTGGTGAGCTCTGAATACAAAGCGTATCGTAATACATTAAATCGAACTATAAATGGTGCCAAACGAATGCATTATCATGAGTTGTTGAAAGATAACGAAGGTGATAGCAATAAAATATGGAAAATTGTGAACGAACTGGCAAGTATTAAAACAAAAGCTCGAGTTGACCCTACTGAGCTGATAACCGAAAACGGAAAGATCCTTACCAACTCTGATGAAATTGCGGAAAGTTTGAATGAGCACTTTGTTAATATCGGTCCCAAGACGGCAGAGTCGATATCCTCGGCTGATCTTGATGGCATATCATACACAAAATCATTTACCAGTACAAAAATAAACAACTCATTCTTCTTAGCACCATCTACTACCAATGAAATTATAAACATTATAGATTCTCTTTCTGCTAAAAAGGTAACTAGATCTAAGGATGTAGAGACAAAATTCCTTAAATTAAGCAAAGTAATTATTGCACCAATACTTAGCAAACTTTTTAATATGTGCTTTAAATCTGATGTATTTCCTAATTGTTTAAAAGTTGCTGAGGTTGTTCCCATATTCAAAAAAGGAGATCAATCAAAAGCAACTAACTATAGACCAATATCGCTATTGTCTCAATTTGATAAAATATTGGAAAAAATTATTTACCATCGTTTAATACATTTTTTGGAAAAATATCATCTTCTAAATAAAAATCAATTCGGGTTTAGACAAAATTCATCCACAATACATGCAATTAGTAAAATATACGACCAACTACTTCAAAATATTGATAAAGATTTATACACTTGTTGCATATTTCTTGATTTATCTAAAGCCTTTGATACTGTTAATCATACTATATTACTTGAAAAACTATATTGCTTATTTGGCATTAGAGGTGTTGCTCATGAACTCTTTCGGAGTTATTTAACAGATAGACTTCAATGTACTGTTGTTTCTAATTCTGTTTCATGTAATAGACCAGTTAGGTGTGGGATTCCACAAGGATCATGTTTAGGGCCTTTATTGTTTTTGTTATACGTAAATGATTTACCCAATATATCTCAATTCCATACGACTCTATTTGCTGATGACACACTTTTGATGCTTGCTGATAAAAATTTAGAAACACTTGAAACAAAGGTAAATGAGCAAATTCGACATGTTGATTATTGGCTTTGCAAAAACAAATTGTCTTTAAATTATTCAAAAACGAATTATCTGTTGATACATAAACAACCAAAAAAAAAAACAGTGCATGAAAACTTCGTGATCCATCTAAATGACAAAACATTAAAACGTTCTTCTACGGTTAAATATTTAGGCTTGTTTATAGATGACACTTTAAACTAGTCTTCCCATGGTAATTACTTATCTCATCAGCTTGCTCGTTTTTCTGGAGTTTTTTACAGGTTGCGCAATTACGTAAACAAAGAAACTCTTTGCATGCTTTATTATAGCCTTGTATACAGCAGAATTCAATACGGCATTATCGTATGGGGGACAGCTGACAAAACTCGTATAGAATATCTACGAGTAAGATTAAATAGAATTCTAAGGATAATTTTATCATGTGGTATTGAAACCCCAACTACAAAATTATACAGCGCCTTACAATTTTTAAAAATTAGTGAAATATACGAATTTGAAATTTACAAATTTATGTATCAATTACATCATGGTAAATTACCCGAAGTATTTTACAATTCGTTTACAAGTATTAACTCTATACATGTTCACGATACAAGATTCAAAGATTCCGCTACGTATTTTCTACCTCCAGTTAATAAAAATTTTTGCAAAAACCAACTTTCATACAGAGGGAACAAATTATGGAGTGAATTGAACAGTAACTATAAAAGTATGCATTGGGTTTCTTCTAAAAATAAATTCAAAAAAAATCTTCTAAATCGTTATTAACTATTATTTGTTTGTTTTTTTTTTCTCGTCGATTTATTTATTTTCTTTTGATTTATTAATGTTCTAGATTAACTGTTGACTGCATCTACATCAGGGAGCATCTTGACTTGATAACCAAACGGTTTTTTCGGTGCTTCCTGCCATTATGCACATATAGTTTATTGTTTATTCATTTCGTGTTTTATGTTTGTGATAATTGGCAAAATAAAATACTTACTTACTTACTCCTTAGCAACGCCTCTGACTTTTAGACCCCAAGGCCTCCAGCTGCTGATGGTTTACCCCAGATCACCTCCTGTTTTGCTTTTGAGGGTCTCGAGTTACTTAACTCATACTCATTCTGGACTATAATCGTTGGACTCTTATCAGTGAGATCGGAAGGGAGAGTTTCGGCACTTGGACATTGACAAGCTTCTGCTTGCTCATCGGGCAAATGGCATCAAATGTCTACCTGCCAGAGACAATTTCAACTTGCCCGGAAAAAAAAAGGTACGATTACACTCAGGGGCGTATTTAGGGGGGAGGGCATTGGGCCATGGCCCCCCCTTTGGATCGCCAGGATTGCAAAATTGCATAGAAAAGTGAGCAAAATTGAGGCATGGCCCACCTTTGAAAGTTGGGCATCAGGCTTTGGGCTCGAAAGCACCTGATTTTGGGCGAAAAGTGGGACGAAATTTGAGTGAAGACCTACTTTTTTTTTTGTTGCTCTTCAGCTGATTTTGGGCGAAAAATGGGACGAAGTTTGAGTATGACAATTTCAAATTCTGATCTATGTTCCTCTCAAATTTTCTGAAGTTTCTGCCCCCCCCCCCTTTTCAAAATCCTGCGTACGCTATTGCATGCAATATGAGTGGAGAGCACACACGGAAGTAGTACAAGAAAGCAAAACGGAAAGTAAGCACCACTATACCCATCAATCACGGTTGGAATGATTTGGACTGAACAATCTTTATTCCCACATTTAATCACAAAGTGAAAGGTTAGTAGTTTTCGCTATTTTTTGTTGCTGCAAGCTGTGCAGCGAAAAAGTCATAGGTGGGCACAAGTCCGTTAATCGTTAATCCGTTAGTAACGAAGCTAACTTTTTCTTGAACACGTTAATCCGTTAAAAAGTTTTTTCATGTTAACGGACTAAATTAACTTCCGTTAAGTTCTGACTAAGTTAACGGACTAAGTTAACTCCCGTTAAGTTCTATTAACTTCCGTTAAGGTTTTCATCGTTAATATCTTGCACTATTCATTCATCGTACCGGTACAAACCAGTTTGCACTGATAACACTTGGTTGTGTATTAGCACGAGTTTTATAAAAGAAACCGAAGAAAGGAGCTTTTTTTTGCGGCAAATAATAAGCTGCAGCCTCAGAGATCTATTAATTATTGCTGTTCACAATTTCCAAAGATTTTCCGATCGCAGCTTCGTTAGTGCATTTTAACTTATTTTTATCTTGAAATTAGATTGGACTGTAAAATGTAACTTCCAAAACACAAAAAGACCACCATAGCAATAAATATTTTCTTACAATCAGCTCAACAGCGTCAATACGTGTTCTAGAAGCGAGTGAATAAAAAGAAATGTAAATTACATGCAAAATGTTAACGAATTAACGGACTTTATTAACTTCCGTTAATTAAAGCCGAAAATAACGGATTAACGTTAACGGAGGTGTGAAGTTTGTTAACGGACTAGTGGTTAACGAAGCTGACATTTTGCATTAACTTGCCCACCTATGCTCCTAAGCGGGTGCGAAATGCGGGTTCGTCCAAAGCTTCACCGTGGCTTTTTTATAAGTGGAAGATAAAGATTCGTCAATGAATTATGTTGATTTGTGGTTCAATGGTTTAACGAAATTGAAAATGGTGGTATCATTTAGGCCTTTGTTTGATATAAAATTTATTTGATCTTTTCGAGTTCTGTATGAAATAGAAGCGTTTATAGGTTATGGTATTAAAACCGAAAGCGTTTTTCCAATTGATTCCGTGGTCAAAACCAACATGATATTTATTCATGCCATTCCTAAGCACACATTTATTTCGATAGCGTGGAAAAATTTTAAGTAATAATTAACCGATAAAGATAACAATTTTTTACACACGCTATAAGAATATAGTCTAAAGTTTTTCGTACGGTAAGCGAAGAATATTTTAGTTGCAAAAATGTACCGTTTAATACCGATTTATATTTTTCTCGGAAGCTATTTTTCCCAGCAAGGTAAGAAACATTTATTCAGAAATAAGTCTTACAGTATCTTATAAACATGATTCTGAGTAGTTTATCGCTAGGCAGGAGCCAGATGTGTTGTTTAGTTGGGGTCCATCAGAATTATGGTGGGGCTCATCATATCCTTAATTACCATTTTCAGCTAGAGTAATGTTGTGTGAAAATTTTCTAGCCGGACTGCACCTCACTTGGCCTTCCTTAAACTACGGCCACATATTGAGATTATTCAATTTCAAAAACAAATACCGCCAGCCCAAAAAGACTACAAAAAATTACTAGAAGGAGAAGTTTCTTCTTGAATATTTTTTTTGGAGGGAGGGATAAAGCCATTATAATGGATTATCTTATTTTTTCATCAATGTAGCTGATACGCCGATTATATTCAGAAGGTACGACTGCAGTGAGAATCTCATCCCTTGTGCGGACAGTTTAGTGTGCATAAATTGCCAGAAATGGCGAGATGACTACACATCGGTCCTAATATTTTAGTCAAATAAAGTGCTAATTGAAAAACGATTGAGAGCATGGTAAATGGACTTCTCGCATGATATCATCAAAAACAATTTAGCCAAAATATTGTATACTCACAAATTAAATTAACCAAAATGTCTTGATAAAATTGCTCTACAGTTTTTTGGACTTTTTGACTATATTGGTTTTGATTCAAAAAAGATTAGAAAGCCTATTTGTAACACTCCTGAATCATCTTTTTTTGGAAAGAGCCAAAATTATTCAACATTATTTTGGAAACGTGGGTGGAAAATATTTATGAAAAATGATGCCCATAAGCAAGAGAAAAAATGACCAAGAAATTAAAATTTATTAATGCTCCGCCACCACAAGGCAATATTTATTTGATGTTACTTGTCGTAAAGTGCTTAAAATACTTGTGAAAACACTGCACCTGTAGCACGTCGATTCAAAATGGGCAGTGAGGAGAAAATCATCAACTACACGCAGTAGCTGTTAAAGATAGTAAAACAAGATTTGAAACGGCCGCGTTAAAGTTCTTGATGTGACTATCAGCGACCATAATTTGCCTAACGCAATTGCGTCACTGCTTTAAGAGTTAATATAACTCAGTAGAAGTTGAATACTGTCGCAAAGTCCACCGAAATCCACAAATATCGCTCGCGATATCACGTTCCATAGTTTCTTTTTAGAAATACCTCTTAGACAATAGTTTACTAGGGGGTAACGACCGCCTTTTCACGAACCCGTTGCAAGGTTCAAGAATTTTCAAAATGCATCGAGATTAAAAAAAGAAAAAATTTTGTGATTGACTGCAAATGTATCAAAATAAGAAAACATCAAACAAATTAGTCGCGGAAAAAGCAGGTACTTAACCCTATTTTACACGTGGTATTTCACCAACGCATTTTACGGGGGGGAGCGGGCAAAAATGCCCCCAATCAAATTCGTAAACTAAAAGTCATGCGAACGCCAAATTTGGCTTGAAAATTTGGTGTTCACAAAATTTTTTAGAAAAACTTGTTTTGAGTTGATGACACCATCATTATGACGTCACGGTCATTTTTTGAAACTTACTTTTTCGTGATGACGTCACAGGCGGTTCAAATTTTGTACGTAGGTTTGTTTTTTGGTACTAATCATAAAATGCCGCTGTCAAGTTATTTACCTTACAAAAACATCTTATGACGTCATTTAAGTTAAAAAATACTCAGATTGCGGAAAGTGACTTTGGAAAACCTTAAAAATTGGTAAACTTTCCGTTACTTTAGCAACTTCACAATTTTCAGGAGTTATTTGTAATGAATTTTGACTCAAAGACAAATTGAGTCCAAAAAATCTTTTTTTCTGAAAGGATTTATCACAAAAAAAGCGTGTAAAAAAGGGTTAAACATCACGTCGATCTACTCCAACTCGCCTCGGTTGGTTTCGTCATAGGTTGATCGAACTTGGGATGCTATACATTAAAATTACCCAAAGACTCGAAACTACAGCGCAATTTTTGGATTTAAAAGAATATTTATTTATATTTTCTGCCTAAAAATTCTGCAAGCACTCTCCGAGAATAGTCTTCTTTTGTTGCATTTTCCGAAAACAAAAAACAGTAGTACACTCTCTGAAAAACACAAACAACTAAGACTACTTTTTATAAAACTGAAATTTTGGAAGCTTGATTGACTAATTTTTAGTTTCTTATGGAAAAGCCAAAAAGAAACAGTAAAAACGTAAACGTGTAATATCTTGTGAAAAAGCACTAAAAAGCATTTTCCTTCAATTTTTTTTGTGATGCTCAATTTCAGTTTCATTTCGAGCGAATTTGAAATTTTGTGCTTTGCATGTTCAATACTTTCCGAGATATTGATATTCAAATGTAAAAAGAAAACAATTTCGTATTTTTATTGCAAAAGGTACTGCAATAAGGAAACGCGATTTCAATAAATCTTTTTTATTGTTCAATAACAATGACAAAATATGCCAAAAAATTTACTTTTTGCGCCACATTAAATTAACAACGGCCCGTAAAACCTTAAATTTCTCGAAACAAGAATTTTTTCTCGTTTTCTTTTTGCAGCAGTATTATATTTGTTTCAGTCTTTGCTCAATCTGTTGTTGATTTGTCTCCGGCAGTTTAGTTTGTTCCGTATTTTGTTATAATCATTACATTTACTAGCATAAATTTTTTCAGGTCTCTGTCAGATTGCAATAAGCCTCCAGGGTCCTGCAGGTGCCAATAACACAGTGTCCGTGGAAGAAAAAAACAACATACACGTTATTTGTAACGCAGAAGCAAAAAATAATATTTCCTTACAAGACGTGCGGTGGTACAGGATAAAAAACGGAGAAAAAATTGATGTAAAGGAATCCAATGACAGTATTTCGGGAACAGATTACCAGAACCAATCATCGACAAGCGGTGATCGACTTGTGCGACTATTAACGATCTTTGGTCGAGGCAAGTTATCACTTCAAAAACAATATTGCACAAACTGACAGAATGATCGATAAACTGAATCGCTTAACGCCGTATTACAAGACCGAACTTGAATCCAAATCCGTCATTAGCAAACATTTAAAGAGCTAATTACTAATAAAAATTTAACCCTATTTTACTCGCAGCGCTTGACCACGTTTGACGAACACTTTTACACGGGGGAGGGAAGGGGTGGCAAAATAATTATCCCCTCTCCGTCTAACTTCTAAACCAAAAGTCATATGAACAACAACTTGACATACAGGTTGGTTTGTTCACCTGCATTTTGTAAAAACTGATTTTGAGTTGATGACGTCATCGTAGTGACATCAGAACCATAGTTTCAAAAAATGATATCATTTTTTCATGACGTCAAATGCGATTTAAATTTTGTACATAGGTTTGCTTTTGGATACTGAATAATAAAATGTCTAAAAATGTGGTACGTCACAACAAATTAACGTCTGATGACGTTTTTTACGTTTAGTATAGGCTAAAGAATGCTCAGGTTTTGGAAAGTGACTTCGCAAACTGTCAAACCTCCCTCCCGTTAGATAGGATTAGAGAATGAGTTTACTCAGATTTGAGATAAGAAAACCGCATTTGATCCAATTAAGTGCAGTGTTTGCAACTTTTATATAGTATTGTTAGCAGGGCATGGTATGGAATGGAATGCAAGACGATTTTTCCATTTTCTATACTGGCAATTCTCTTCCATTCCATTTCCATTCATACCCAAAATCTTCCATTCCATATTCCATTACACACTAAAATTTTCTTCCATATCTCATTCCATACTAAAATTTTCTTCCATATTCCATTCCATACTTCCATATCAAAGAAATTTTAGACTGGAAGCAATACAACGTATATTTTGTTGCTTTGCACCTTTGCAATGTTGTAAGCAATCGCTCGTGAAGGTGCGCCAACAAAACTAAGATGCAACGACCGATATCTGGTATGCATATTGCACATGGCTAAATGCATAGACGAAGCCTGGATTTTGAATTGGGAGGAGGGCTAAACCGCAAATCATGCAATGACGTCATCAAAAGTTTTTGAAAAGAGGGACTTTTTATGGGACAAAGAATGAAAGATCTAAAGCTGGGCGTCTGATTTGGCTTGAAACCTGGATTTGCTATATAGGAAGGACTAGAACCGCAAGTTAAAAAATTTTCTATCCTATCAAAATTGGGAAACGTGGTGAGCAAATTAGTGCAACTCAAACATGTCACAGAGGGGGCATGGGGGCGGAGCCCCCAGTCGCTGGGCGATTTTTTGTAATTTTTTGGAAAAAAATGGCTATTTCAATGCGATTCTGATCACATTTCGCACGTTTTCAGAGCCATTTGAAACAACAAAATTTTTGATGTTTGAAAGCCGATTGAAAAAATCCCTCTCTTTACTTCAGGCCAAGTCCAAAACACGTTTAAAATCTTGCATTTTGGGGTTAAATTTTGTGACTTGGCCAAAGTCAGGGGAATCAAGGTACTTTGCTTTCAGCAACATTTTTAGCATTAAATAATGCACTCAAAGATTTGCCTTTGAAGATTTTTGTTTTGTCATGAAAATAACTAGTTTTAGGAATATGTACGACCTGGGGCCCAGGCACCCTCGATTCAAATTCAATAATTTGTTCAATAAGCATTTCCCTTAACTAGGTTTTTTCAAAAACATTTCGTCGCAAGAAAACTTGCGAGATGGAGGCGGATTTATGTTTAAAGTCGGTAATTTAAAGTTATTTCAAGTTGGTACATTAGATGCCATAAATGGTCAGTAATCATGTTATTGTAATACAAAAGTTAGCTGGAGGCCTAAAACATATTATTGCACAAACAAGTTAGATGAGTGCCTGAGATTGCACCTTTTAGAACAAAAACGCTGAATTTCTCCGGACTTGTACATTTAAATTGATTGGTAAAAATTTAAATTGAAAGGGCCCGGGCCCCCTGGTCGTGAATATTGATATTAAGTTATTGCTACTTGCCGTTGTGTTGTACGCTTGTACTGTTGCACTCCAAAAATGCTAAAAGAAACTGAATAAATAGGCTTTGGGTCATCATTTTTATCATTGGTAGCATTTCAATTGGCGGGGGGGGGGGGGGGGGAGGCAGAGGGCCTGGTCCTTCTGGCTATGCCTATGGTTTAATGATTACCGTACAAGTTTGCTGTCACATCAACTAGTACATTTACCGTAATAGAAATACCAAGCTTTAACACCAAAAAGAATTACTATAAGCTTAAACACTAAAAATTTAAATAAAATTAAGCTGAAACGGGGATGAAATAGCAAGTACGAGTTTTCGTGACATGTAAGAAAACAAAATTTACGACTGGGCAAACTGTCAGCCTCAAAAAAAACAAAAAAAAAACACAACAAGTCAAATCCATCAAGGTTGTCAACTGTAACATCAATGCTGCATTTAAATTGCAATGTACTTACAATGATGCAATACGTACACTGTTTGCGCAATGTACGCAACCAAAGTACCGCGATTTGTCGACAAATAATATGCGTAGATATTGAAGTTGAATACTTCTGTGACAATATTGTTTATCACTACCCAACATCGGTATTTATTTTTGTGCAAATACAATGCACAAAATCTAGGATGGAATTGGTATGGAAGTATGGAAGATTGTCTTGCATTCCATTCTTGAAACCTTCCATTCCATTCCATTCTGGCATCTTCCGTATTCCATACCGAAATTTCCGTTCCATTCCATTTCATTTTCATTTCATTCCATACCATGCCCTGCTTGGTAGAACAGTCTGAAATTTTCTTTATAACTTCAGATTTCTGCTCGATTCAGAATTGGATTCAAATTCGTTCTTGTAATAACTTTTTGAAACATTCCACAGCGGTCATTGTTGTAATGGTCTTATTGATGTCACAGCACCCGCGTTGAATTTTTTTCAATACACAGTTGGAGAAAATTTATTATACTGCTGCATCCCGGGACTATGGAAAAGCTGAATATTAAACGACTAGCATTAGTTTATTACGATTTTTTTCTTACTTATACATCCGTAATCCATAGTTACTTACCTACATAGGCGTAGCCAGGGAAGGGGGGGCCAGGGGGCCCGGGCCCCCCCCAATTAAAATACCACTAACGACAAAAAGTTATGACAACATAGCCTGGCGATGTTTAGTTGCAGTTTTTTTTTCAGTAATTACGCACATAACAGTAATTAACAATAATATTAATGACAACAAGTGAGTCCTGGGGCCCCCAACTAACAACCAGGGGGCCCTTACTAACAACTAGGGGGCCCTGGAATCCCTAACCGACAACCAGGGGATCCGGGACCCCTAACTGAAAACCAGGGGGCCCATAACTGACGACCAGGGGCCCCTAACTAACAACCAAAGGACCCTAACCAACAACCAGGGGGCCCTTTAACTGACAACCAGGGGAGCCCAAGCCTCTAACCGACAACCAGGGGGCCCCTAAACGACAACCAGGGGGCCCCAGGGCTCATAACCAACAACCAGGGGGCTCCAAAGTGCCTAACTGACGACCAGGAGGCCACGGGGCCCTAACTCACAACCAGGGAGCCCCAGGGCCCTAACTAACAACCAGGGGGCCCCTAACCAACAACCAGGGGGCCAGGAGCCCCCTAACCGACAACAAGGGGCCCCGGGGTCCTCTTAATTGACGACCAGGGGGCCCCAGGGCCCCTGACCAACAACCAAGGGATCCTGGAGTCCCTAACTGACGACCAGGGGGCCCCGGGGCCCCTAACTCACGACCAGGGAGCCCCAGGTCCCCTAATTAACAACCAGGGGGCCTGGGATCCTAACCGACAAGCAAGGGGCTACTCGGCCTCTAACTGGCAACCAGGGAGCCCAAGGGCCCCTGACTGACGACCAAGGTTCCCGGGCCAGGGGCCTTTTAATGCAAATTTTTAACAATTTATATGCAAAACCTGTGAGAAATCTAAGAGTTTTGACCTAAAAATTGCCACCCCAGGCCCTCGTTTAACGTTATTATAAACTTAATTATTTACTGCTAAAGTATTTCAGGAGGCAATGTTCGTTACTTCCCCCTGTAGACCAAATCACTTACAATTAAAATTTTACACCATAATGCAAGATTCTAAGCGTGTTTTGGGATTTAATTGCAAAAAGAGGATTGAACAACTAAATTTTTTTGATTGGCTTTGAAATGTTAAAAATCTAGTTGTTTGAAATGGCTCTGAACTCGTGCGAAATGTGATCCAATGGGATTTAAATAGCTTTTTTTTCCAAAAACTTACAAAAATTGCCCAGCGGCTGGGGGCTTTGCCCCCAGACCCCCATAGCCATCGGCGGCTGGGGGCTCTGCCCCCAGACCCCCGTCTCTGATACGTTTGAGTACACTAGCTTACTCAACACGTCTTCCAAGTTAGACTTTTACTCTTTTCAACAATTAGTTTTCGCCCTCTCCCTTTACCAAAATCCTGGCAAAGTGCCATCAAGCTACGGCCTCAGATCTTCCATTCTACGATATCTTTGCCCCACAAAAAATTACTTTTTCGAAAATTTCTGATGACGTCATTGCGTGTGATTTGTGGTTTGGGCCCCCCCCAATCAAAAATCCTGGCTACGCCTATGCTTACCTATGCTTATATTGTTTTTCTGTTCTTTTTCTATGAATTCGTAGTTACCGGCCAGTTAGTCAAACGGTAGCGCATTTGTCTCTTAAGCGGGAAATCTAAGGTTCTAATCTCCAACCAGTCAAATTAGACACAGTGTTGCCAACGGCTCGCTACCGCTGCCACATTTCCCTTCGAAAGGAGATGTGTTGCCCTGGCGCAATAATGCGGAAATGAGCCCGCGCGGACTCGCTACATGCTTCAGCGTAATGTAGCGAGTATAATGAAGGATTTGATTTAATGTATCCGTATTGGTCTGAATATGTACACTACATCTTTCTAAACTAACAGTATGAAAATGAAATATAACCTTGCTAAATCTAAGTTGCTAGTCCTTATAAAATTTAATAGTCTAAATTCGCAAGCTTTTACTCTGTTGACCTTTGAAGTACTGAAAAGCTCAATAAATATAATGTCAACGCTGAGGGAGAACTAATTCATCACTTTCATTTGCTGTTCGTCTGTAGTGTTTTAAGCTTTTCTCAACGTTTTGGCCAACAATGATAAACTCGACTTAAATGCCCTTGTAAAGCCTTATCATTTCTCAAAATCATTCCAAATCTTTCATTATACTTGCTGTATTACGCTAAAGCGTATGACGACTTTTCGGAGCCCATCTCCGCGTCATTGTACCCAGGTAACACATCTCCTTTCGAAGACTTGAATGTCCTTTTAAAGTCTAATCGTTTCTCAAAATCCTATCAAAACTTTTATTATACACGCTGATTACGCCGAAGCGTGTAACGAGTTTGCGGGGCTCATCTTTATGTCATTGCTACCGGCAACACATTTTTGTAAGAAATGTTGCATCAGTGGCAAGCCATTTGCAACACTGTGTCCGAATTGACCGGCCCGAGATTTGAACCTCAGACCTCCCGCTTCAGAGACGAATGCGTTATCTCTCGACCAACTTGTTGGTTGTCATTTCTCATAAAGCGAATCTGATCAAGGCCAACAATAAAAGCGTCTAAATCCGATACCAATCTATATAGTCCACAATACTACATACAATTTCATAACGATGTGCTCAGAAGGCCACGCCTAAATCCATTATGATTTACGCAGAATTCTCTAAAAGAGAACTCTGATTTACGTGTTGCCATCCGTTGTAAATATAGTGAAATAATTTCTTTTAGTTGAAGAGAATCGAGCTGCGAAAGACTTCCTTTGTGTCGCTACCGCCAACAGCAGCGAAGCCGAAATAATGCTCTATGTCAAGATAAACGGTACATACACTGTGCAGTTTTTGGACAATTTTAATTGTTAGTACAATTTTATTCCTCAAGTTACCTTTGCTAGGAGACAGCGAAGGGACCTCTCGGTCTTCGAGTCAAGCTGCCACCTGCCTACCTCAGTGTGGTGGAGACTTCACAAAAAGTCCACAATGTCTCTTTTCATTGGTGAACATCAAGCAGAAATACTGTAAATACCAATTTTTATAGTGTTTGATTTATCCCGACCGGGAATCAAACCCCAGTCAATCGTTTCAGAAGCAGACGCTTTTATTTACTCGACCAGTAATCGGTTAAACATATTTTCAATAAATACCGGTATGCATTTTATTGGCAATCAAAATATAGGTGTGTAAAAATTGTAATTGCAAATTTATTTCCGTGCATCATGGAATTTATGGCATAAATCTACAATTGACCGATAAAAATTGTAACATGCTTTTTGTTTTCAGCATCCATCACACTAACGTTGCAATCGTATAGTGGTGCTAAATCCACCTGCTTTGGCGGTTCAGAGATTTTTTCTTGTACGTTTAGCAGCTTTCCCCAGCCTGAAGTTTTATGGGAACCGTCAGACGTTGGGGCTCAGAAATCAAACTTCATTCCTGATTCTACACTCGTTGAAACCTCTCTCTATTTCTTTAACATCGAAGAGTCCAGCAGTTTTACTTGTATAGCTTATAAAGAAATGTTAAGAGAAACAGCAAACCGTACTTTTTGGATTGACGTCAGAGGAGGTAAATAGCATGTTTTCTACGAAATTGTCAAAACTTCAATTGAAAAAAATAAGATTTAGCACAAATTTTTTGACTTGTAAAATACTGAAAATGCAAATTTTGGCATTATTTTATGTTTAACATGCAAAATCAACGCAAAAAGTAAAATACAGTTTTTAATATTTGCTTTACTCAGGTGTTTCTTCATGCTTTTTTAAAATTAAAATTACGCTGGAAAATTAACAGTGTTTTCTTCAAGTTATCAAAAATTAAACCGGAAAAAATATAATTTAGCATAAGTATTTGATCACCAATTCGTCGAAAGTGTAAGTTTGCTCCCAGTCTAGACTGCGCGCGAAATCGTGCGCACGATCGCATCCTTAATTCAATTTGAAACAACGGACAGCTACTGTAGCAGTGGTACGTCGGTAATAAGGCGGTACGCAGGGCGCATCTAATTTTTTGGAGAAATGAACTATACGCTGGTACGCACTCAATTTTACGCACAGCACCGGACCTTATAGATTTTATCTTTTGCAAAGCTTTCCTCTTTAGAATGCATGCAAAAACCATCAAACCATTTGGCCGTCCCCAATGGGGATAAAGATGTGAAAAAGTAGAAAACCACAAATGGTAATTCGGCAAAAGGTGATTAAAATGAACTTCAGAAAGCGAAATTTTTGTGCAAATATGTAGTGCTTGCAGCGCATGCCGTAGAAGTATAAAGCATTAATTAATGTTTTTGATTTTTTTTTGTCCACGGCATTCTCCACAGTGTAAGCTCGGCCGCCGCTCTATATGCTAAATGTTCGTTGAAATCTCTAAACAAGATAAAATAAACTTTTGATGATATTATTTATTGGAAATAAATTCTATCATTAGCCTCTATGATTATTGAAAACCACGTTATACTGCTGCATCTCGATAAAATTTATATAAAACAATTCACAAAGCACAAATCACAATTCAAATTTATACAGAAAACAATCTCACTAAGTCCCCGATGCGATTACAAACTTGAGCAGGAAAATATTGGACTTGAAAACGTCACACGCCTTGAGATTTGAATTAGATCACCACACACTACTGGGAAAATTAAAAGAGATGAAATTAAGGCTTACGTAGAGAAACTTATTTATTCCATTAAACGACATCTGTCAATCACAAAACTCAATGATGATTTTAAAGATCAAATTAAGTTTTATGTCAGCAAGTTTTTCAAAGATAGCAACCACATGTGCTCATCACCGCAAAACTCATCACCGCAAAACAGCAAGTTTTTCAAAGAAGCTATCTTGAATAAAAATGATTATTATGCTAAATTAGACAGCATCATTAAAGACCAAACCAAATTCGTAAAAGTTAACGTTGATCCGGAAGAAAATCATCCTGTAATATGCAAAAGAAAGCTCAATTGAATACTATGTACTTCAAATCATATGGTAAAGAAGTCGTGGATAAGCTAACACCATCCGGAAGTGCCCCTGGAAAACTATACGGAGGAATCAAAATATACAAAAAAGGATATCCCGCTTGGCCAGTAGTATCTACGACCAATACACCTGAATACCAAATGGCAAAGTTCATGGACAAACTAATTAAGCCGTACATACCTAAGGAATACATACTGGATTCTACCCAAGATTTTTTACAAAAGTTGAACGAGTTTACTCCCCAAAAGAACCGTGAGTTTTGATGTTGTTTCTTTATTCACTAACGCTCCCTTGGCAGAAACAATTGAACTAATAGCAAATTACATATATGCCAAAGACAATTCTAGTTACCCACCGTTTAGCAAGAATATTTTTGTAAAAATAATGTTCAAAGCAATCCAAGGACTATTTATGTACCAAGATGAACTGTATCAACAAATCAGCGGTGTCACAATCAGGCTAGGAAAAGTTATAATTGTGATTGACAAAATTGTAATTAATTACACGATTTTGCTGTAATTGTAATTGCAAATTTTCAAAAGTCGATAATTGTAATTGTAAATTTTTCTGCCCATTTTCAATTACATTTACTCTATTATTCCCTAAGATAGATGATAACGAAATGTGTTTGAACAATATCAATTTCCGTCCTGTTGCAAATCGATATCGAAATTTTTTATCGGTGGCAATCACATCTGAAGTGACAAATCGAACATCAAAGTAGGTTAGGGATAGTCATAGTTAGTTTTAGAGATAGGGTTGATCATATTCATTACCTAAACTTAGCACCTACTCTAATCATAACCAGCACTAACTTTAAGATAAAAAATAGCTGAACATAGAATTGGCCTGTGACGTCAGATGCAGGGCCTACGAGAGGGGGGTTCAGGGGGTACATCGTAGGCGGGGCCCGGGCTTCGGGGGCCCGGAAGAGTTGAGGTCGTCGCGTTCAGTTTTGGACCAAAATTTTTCATTCTTGCCCATTATTCGTCGCTGACTTTGGGCAGGAACTGGACCAAATTTGAGTAAGGACCTTTTTTTTTTTTTGCTCCTCACCTAATTTTGGGCAAAAAATGAAACCAAATTTGAGTGAAGACCTTTTTTTTGTTTTTTTTGCTCTTCACCTAATTTTGGACAAAAAATGGACCAAATTTGAGTGAAGACCTTTTTTTGGGGGGGCAAAAAATGGGACCGAATTTGACTGAAGACCTTTTTTTTTTGCTCTTCACCTAATTTTGGACAAAAAATGGGTCCAAGTTTGAGAGTAGACCTTTTTTTGATTTATTTCTTTGTACCGAATTTCGGGGGCCTGGCATCGATCTTTGTACTCCCTGGAAAAATTTCTCTCTGAGACCCTGGTCAGATGTGACTGTAACCGGTGGTAAGTAACCATTGTAACCATAGGCGTAGCCAGGATTTTTGATTGGGTGGGAGCCAAACCACAAATCACAGGCAATGACGTCATCAGACATTTTTAAATAAAGAATTTTTTGTGGGGCAAAGATATCGTAAAATGGAAGATCTAAAGCCGTGGCCTGTTGTTGGCAATTAACCAGGATTTTGCTAAAGGTAGAGGTACTGTAAACTAATAGTTAAAAAGTGCAATTGTCTAACTTGGGAGATAAGTTGAGTAAGCTGATGTAACTCAAACGCATCTCAGACGGGATCTGGGGGCCGACCCCAAGCCACCGGAGGCGAAGACCCTAGCCGCTAGGCGATTTTTTTTGCAATTTTTTGAAATAAAAAAGCTATTTTAATAATATTGGATCACATTTTGCAAGTGTTCAGAGCCATTTGAAAAAACTAAAATTTTAACATTTCACAGCCAATCGAAAAAATCAAATTGTTCGATACTTCTTTTTTCTTGCAATTTAAGTCCAAAACACGTTGATAATCCTGCAATTTGTCGTTGAATTTTAATAGTAAGTGATTTATTTGGCCCAGGTAGGGGGAAGTAAGGTGCATTGCCTCTTGCAATATTTTAACAGTAAATAACAATCCACTCGAAGATTTTCTTTAGAGATTTTTGTTTTTTATCAATTAGCTAGTTATAGGTGTACATGTACGGCTAAAGAGCCCAGGCCCCCTCAATTCAAATTCAATGTTTTGTTCAATGAGCATTTCCCCTAACTAATTTTTTTAAAGTATTTTGTGCGTAAAAACTGGCAAGGTGGAAATGATTTGTTATGGAAAAATGGTACATTAGATGGTCACTCTTACAAACCATGTTATTCCAAGGCCGGACTTAACATTGCGCGAGGCCCCTGGTACTTTGGGGATTTTTGCAACATCTTTCTGCCAAATATAGGTGAAGACCAAGAAAAACTCTTACGATGTGAGCGCGGCGCCATGGCACTGTGTCATATGGTCAATCCGGCCCTGGTTATTGCATTACGTTCATAGAAGGGTTAGATGAGGGCCTGAGGTGGCAACTTTCAGGACAAACTCCTTAATTTTACCCGGGTTATACATTTTAATTGGTAGGCAAAAACGAATTGATGGAGCCCGGGCTTCCTGGTCGTCAATATTATTGTTAATTACTGTTGTACGCAAAAAGAATCTGAAACTGAAGAAACAAGACTTTTTGTCACATTCTTTATTATTGATGGCATTTCGATTGGGGAGGGGGAGGGGGGGCCGGGCTCCCTGGCTACGCTTATAATTGTAACTTCAATGCTATTTGTGATATTAAGATTTTTTGTGTTTTTTTGCTTGTTTGCCCTTGTGTGCATACCAAAGCGAGACTAATGGTTCTAATTTGTAAGATCATGCTAATTATGTGATATTATTGGTAAAAATTAAAATAGTGTTGAATAATAGTTGTAACTTGAAGTTGTAACGTACTCAATTTCAACTTTTTTACCATCTTTGATTGTGTTGAAACATATTTTTTTGCACAAATAATTGCGGTACAATACCATGGTTTAGCTAAAACCATAACGTTGCTGGAAGCGATATGAATTCAATAACATACTTGACAATTGCTTAGGCACGAAATTAGTACTGCAAAAATTAAACTAAAAAAAAATTGATTGAGGAACAAGGATAGAGAGAAATGGGGCTTTAATAAGTCTGATATAGAAGTACAAAACAAATCCACAGAGTTGACAAAAGCAAAACTCAAAGCTTCGCATGCAAGTAAATTGGTCGCATTGTTTTGAGAATCTTTTCCATGTAATTGTAATTGAAATTGTAATTAAATTACAATTACTTGAACTTGAGTAATTCTAATTGCAAATTTTAGGCTGTAATTGTAATTGTAATTAAAGCAAAAACAAGTAATTTTTCCAACCCTGGTCACAATGGGAACACCACTTGGACCTACTCTAGCTAATTTTTTTATGGCTAATTTAGAGACAAAACTAATGAATAAACTACAGACACCTAAACCTAAATTGTATCTACGATATGTTGATGACATCTTTGCCATATTTGATGACCAACAAGCATGCTCTTTATTTTTTCAGCAGCTCCATGCCCAATATCCGGATAGTAAATTTACTGTAGAGCACAGCACCAATACGCTCTCATTTTGGGATGTGGAAATTAAGGTTAATGACAATATGTTTGACTCATGAGCTTGGAAAAAATCAACCAACACTGAACTGCTAATAAATTTCTCTGCTTTATGCCCAAAGAACTGGAGAGAAGGATTAGTCACGTGTCTGCTTCACAGAGCCAAAAAGATATGCTCGACAAAACTTCTCTTTCAAAACGAAGTGCGTAACCTGAGACAAATATTTCGCAAAAATGGATACCCTGCATCATTTTTCAATCGAATCCTGGACGAATTTCTAACTCAAAGTGATGGCGTATCTAATCAAGATTTGCATTCATCTAAAGAACAAGAAAGAAAGTTTTTTCTTACAGTTCCGTGCTTGGGCAAACCGTCAAAAACTTTTTTCAAAAATGTACTGCGTTTAATCAAAAACAAATTGGATATTGAAATCACCCACAACTTTAAAACCACTAAAATTTGTAGCTATTTCAATATCAAGAGCCAGAAACCTTCTTATCTGCAGTCAAATGTTGTGTATAAATACACGTGTTCACGTGATGTGAACGTAACCAACATAGGTTATTCAGCACGACATTTGATCACAAGAGTGAAGGAACATATTACTGACTGCAAACAAACAAAAGTGCTATCAAAAATCACATTTTAAATTGCAATAGCTGCCTAGAGAAAAATTGTAAATTTCAACTAGACCGGTTTAGCGTGACGCGTAAATGTAACAGTGCATATGACGCAAAAATACACGAAGCACTCCTAATCAAAAAGCAGAATCCAGTTATAAATAAGCAGATGAACGCAAATAGAGCCTCCTTTTTAATGAGTGTGAATTAATTTTTGTTTTTTTAAGCGTGCATTATTTTTCACCGTGTCAGCACAGTAATGGTGTAATAACACTATGGTACGGATATTTTGTGAAGTCACCATTTTACGTTTAATGTCATAATTGTATTTTCACCAATGGCAAATTTTGAATTACCTCACCGCAAAATGACAGTTTAGCCAGATACAGTTCCTAAAGTCAAAATTTTTGTACGATGAGAAAAAAATTTTTTTCTTAACTTTGTTTCAGTTTATTGAGTTTATTTGAAAGTGGTATTATTTGACGTATTTTATCGTAATTTTAGCTTCCTGATGAGGGCGCTGTGTAAAAACGCCGAAAACGTTCGAGAATTTCAATAATAAAATATGAAGTTAGCCTAGTCTAGTTAGCTGTAACATAATAAGATGATAAATGGAGTGGTGTTTTAAGAAAATTACCCTACAACTTCAATTGGAAAATTAATGATATTTGCCTGCACAGTCTTTTACGGGTTTTTGGAGTGTGATTCAGTAAAGCTAATATTCCCGAAATCTGTCAAAACTAATGAAAGGAAAAACTACTTTTTTTTGCAGTTTTAGGAGTTTGTTGGACAAGCTTTTTCGCAAATTGCTCTAGGCTACTTACGCTTTTGGCATATTAATCGTCCAAAATGTCACGCTAAACATCAATATTTTCTGGTTAAAATTTGGTAACTCGTAGAAAACATCGTAATTTTCCGATGTATTTTAAAGTTTGAAAAAGCATATAAAAGAAAACTCAAGTAATGTAAATATTAAAAACTGTGTTTGATGTTTTTCGTTAATTTTGCATGCTAACATTATATCGCTAATATTTGCACTTTCAACGTTTTACAGTCAAAAATTTTGCGCTACATCTTTTTTTTCGGTAGAAATTCTGATAATTTTATAAAAAAGTCGTTTAGTTTTATAATTAATTTCAATTCGAAAAAAAAGATCAAGAATGTTTCGAGAAATTCAATTTTTTGTAAAACTTGTTTCCCTTGTTTTGTTATAAAAGATAGGAAATGCGCAAAATTTTGGGCACATTTTTGTCTCCATTGTTTTCGCGCCAAATATGTCCGCTCAGCTTTACTGTATGTTAATTAAACAGACTTTGGATCAAATTGCGGAAAACAGTGTTGTAACGACTCTCTCTGCTGCGATATTAACTTTCTTCGTAAACCCACGCATAGATTGGCGCAAAGTCGCGGAGATAAACCTCAAAAAAAGGATTTATTTTTCGGCCTAATACAACGAGGCTTTTAAAGGGGTGAAGTATCCAGCCAATTCTGTAGTTTACAATACCTAAAATCAAAAAAGAAATTTTGAAATCATTTCTCATTTTGGGCTGCGATTGCGAAGATATTCAAGAAATACAAAGAAAAATCAAAAACAAGAAAGCAATTTTTGGAAGCTATTAATCTGTTCTCTTAGCCTGAACTTTCAAGGAAAAATAATATTAATCCATCTAGGCACATCACGTGACCAATCCAAGTTTGGTGCCTACTCTTTCTAGAAGCTTATGCAGAGAGAAAAAATTCTGGGTTTCCAATAACTTTTTAAGGAGTTATCTCTTTGTATTTGCAGCCGCAGCCCCGAAATGAGAAAAAAAATTAAACTTCAGTTTGAGCTTTGTAAACTACCGAAAATGAATGAATGCTTCACACCCTTTAAGCAAAGATTTGTTTTTACTTCAATTTAGGATAAATGCTTTACAAATTTCCTGTTATTTAGTTGAGGTGCTTGATGGTGTTAATCACGAAACAATTGACGAAAATACCTGCAGAGTTAGCTGGAATGGCTCCACTGTTTCTCCAAACGCTACTGGGTTCCAGGTATGGAGCAACTGTTTATTTTTTGCTAATCTAGATTCGTATTTTTACTCCTGTTTTACAGTGGGTCACATAACCTTGCTATTTGGTAAAAGGTAATTTTCTTTAAAAGACGACAAAAATATTCAAAAAAATTGAAAGTAAAAAGATGAAATATTACAACTATTCGATAGATTGATGAAACTTACACTAATCGATGTACTGTACGCAAATCATTTGTTTCGAGGTATCGATGCTGTTCAATCAAAGCAAAAATAAGTAGCAGTGCTTCCATTTGCGAGGGTGTCTTAAACAACCACCAAGCTTTGAAAACAAAACAACAGAAAACATCAAAACGGGACTTTTTCAGCGAATTATTAACAAAAAAACCTAAAAAGGCTGTCTAAATGAGATGAAGACTTTTTTATGTAGACAACCTTTACCGCCAGCCGCTTTTCCAAGTTGAATAGAATGGAAGCCTTTTTTTGGTAACCTCTTTCCAATTTTCTTTTATTAGAATTGTCTCAATATTTGCGTAACGTACATTAGTTATTCAGCCAAAACCGTTTTATCTGATGTAATTATACCAACGCTGGGAACACTAAACAATAGTGAACTGCTGGATAGTCAAGTGTAGGTCTATCTGTGTGAGAGTTTTTTCCTATTTTTTCCTTTTCTTTTTTTTATCATTTTTTTTTCTAATTACCAAAATCAATACAAAACTTCCCGTTTAGGGTCAATATTCTACAGCTGAATTTTGTACTATTTCTATGAAGAGGAGCAGACTCGGAGATCGTGTCGCTTAAGCGACGTTCTTAATTTGGTCTTTCGCTGCTTGTCGTCGTGCTAAATCGTATCTTTAAATGTTTGCTGAATTTGCGATTTGCGGTATGTATTCATTTTGTCTCGGCAATAAAAGATTACTATACTAGTGCTGCTTTGATTGCGATGCAAATAGCGACGAAAAAATTTAATTATGGTATAAAATTTTCTTTCAGATCAAATATGAATTCGTGAACGCAAATGAATTAATCTTTGCTGTAAATAATGAAAGTGCCAGAGATTTTGCGTTTGACATGCGACGAGCTGGCGTCATCACTAACGTTAGCGTTGCCATGGTGTTGGGCGATTGCGTGGGGCCGTTTAAGGATTCATATGGAAACTGTTCATACAAATATGCACCTGAAAACAGTAAGAACTTACTTTTTCTTGTTGTCATACGCTTATTTTTTTTTTCATGAAAATAACTTTAAAGTACTGACAAAAAATTAAAGAAAGTGTGAACATTTACATGTTTAAAACAGTTAATATGCGTACAACTAAATTACTGATCACTAATTAACAGTAGGTGGTAGACCTCAAATTCAAAATGAAAAACTTTAGGTGCAAGACTGCACAATAGCTCAAGATGTCAACTCGAAATAAAAAAAAAATTCCTGGGTTAACTTTTGAAGAATGATTACGACACCGGAACTAGACATATCAAATATCAAAACTATGATGTTATAATCATTAACCGATTTTTGACTACTGTTTGCTGCAAACCAATAGAAGAGCTTGATGATGTTTGCCAGAGCAAATTCAAAATAAAATGCTAGAAAAACCAATGAGAAACCAGCTGTATAAAGTTCATCGCAAAGATTACTTGACCAATCAATTGCATTCCGACTAGATGGTCGAGCGGTAATCTGTTTGTCTGTGGAGCGGGAGGTCAGTGGTTTAAATCTCGGGCTGGTCAAATCTGACATAATAGTGCCAGCAGCTCGCCATCGCTGCGAAATTTTTTTGAAAGGAACTGTGTTGCCTGGGCGCAATGACGCAGAGATAGGCATCATAAAATAGTGGCGTAATACAGCGAGTATAATGAAAGATTTGATTTTAACCAATTTCATTTGAGTGAAGGTTCAAAGTATCAACGCACTTATTATTTGTCTGTGATGCACCAAGTATACACAATACCTCGGCTTAGGCTTAGTTGCTGATGCAGATGGTGTAACACGGATGTCGAATGCAAATTTTAATTAAGGCTGCTAGTTTACACAAAATCTTAGGGAAACACCATTGTACTGGCTGCATAAATTATTGTGTTTCCACACTGTGCTTGATTATATTTAGACTGCTTTTAGCAAAATCGCTGAGAAACGAGTAGGGTATTTTAATCTTTATGCTGCACTTCGCTACACTTTATTTACTTTACAACTTTGTTTATTTTACTCAAGAACAAAAATGCACCTCTCGCTTGGTTTTTTAGTGAACAGAAAAAAAAGTTTTTCAAACCAACTTGACTTTAAGTCAAATTCAATCAAAATTAACTAGTGAAAATTTAAGTTGGTAAGGCATGGGAAAGTTTCTCAATTTTGAAGTTTCCCGAAGTCACTTTCCGATGAGCACTTTTTGGCCAATATTTAACTTAAACGACGTCATAAGACGTTTTTAAGACGTAAATATTTTGATTTAGGCATTTTATGATTCCGTATCAAAAAACACATTTATGTTCAAAATTTGAACTGCCTTATATGATTCCATTAAAAAATCACATCATTTTTGAAAATACGTCTTTGATAATAACGCCATCAACTCAAAATCAGTTTTTCTAAAAAATGCTCTTAATATTAACCCGCATGCCAAATTTGATGCTCCCGTGACGTTGCTTCATAAAAGTTAGATAGTGTGGGACATTTTTGCCCCTCCCCTCCGTGTGAAATGCATTGGTCAAAAAGCCAGTGTTAAAATGGAGTTAATTAGACATGCATGAAGCCATGCTTTGGATGAAAATCGACAGCAAGAGAGGAAAGGTGAAGATCCAACGACTTCGCATTTAGGGGTCAGTAAAATAACATAGCCACAAGCTTATCGGGCACATACGAAATCCGTCGTGAAGTTTTATGGTTTCACGATTTTGATTTTAAAGTATACGCTGATTGTTTTTAAACTTAACTAATGATGCCCCGCTGGAGTGAAATCGATTTTAGTAAATAAAATGTAGTAGCTTATAATTCACGACTGATTTCATTTGTGCCCGACAAGCTTGGGGCTATATTATTTTTATAGACATGCAAAAGAACTCATTCTGATGTGGGCATCTTCTCTCAAGCATTCGCAAGGCGCTGTCAAATCTCTCTACCTGCGCAGTATTTAATCATTTAGTTATAAATTTAACGCCTGACTGCGCTCATACGGATTCGCTATTTAATTGCAACATCTTTTTCTGTAAATTTAGTGTCATGAATAACAAATTTTGTTTTTTGATTACATTTTTTGTATACCGGTAATTTGAACAATAGCGAAGACAACAAATAGCAAAAAACAGCTTCTTTGTTTACCACGAGCTCTATCGCAATGGACTAACCAGCACAGTATTTTCTGCTTCACCGCAATTTGTGAAAGTCTTTAAAAACAAACAAAAATTAACTCCGTTACGCTTTATTGAACACTGCTATTTCGTGTAAACCATCGTTTAGTCTACGTTGTTTTCCTTTGCCAATCTCAGGCTTAAAACAGCTTTGTTTTCTTTTTTTGTTTAGTTCAAGAGTCATACAAAACAGCACTGATTGCTGTGGGAGCTGTGTTAGGATCCTCGACTCTCATCTTGGCAGCTGTTGTGGGGTATGGACTCTATCAAAGGTAAAAAATTTTCCAGTCTGCAATCAGCTGTAACAGATTTTACAAGCAACAGTTTCCACGGGTCACACTACTGTATTAGTCAAGCGAGCATGCAGTCAAACAAGCCCAATGAAGTGGATAAAATTTTGCAACAGTTTTAATCTGTGTATATTATTGCGTTGATTCCATCTTTCCAGTCCAGCTGTTCCAGAAATACTGCATTAACGCTATATTGCACGGAAAAAAGGGTTAAAAATGATATATTTTGTGATAAATCCTATCAAAAAGTAGTTTTTTTTTGTTTCAAATCAACTTGAATTTTGAGTGAAATTTATTCACAAATAACGCCTGAAAATTTGAAGTTGATAAGGTAAGAGAAAGCGTTCCAGTTTTGAAGTTTTCCGAAGTCATTTCAAAATCTGAGCGTTTTTTAACCCAAATTTAACTAATATGACGTCATTAACATCAAACGTTTTAGTGATGTAACCTTTTTGACATAAGCATTTTGTGATTCAGTTTGAAAAATTTTGAATTTTGTGATTTTGAATTTTGTGATTCAGTTTGAAAACAAACCTATGTGCAAAATTTGAGCCGCTTGTAACATCATTGCAAAAGTGACGTCATTCTTCCAAATAATGGCCGGTGACGTCATCAACACAAAATTAGTTTTTCCCAAAACATTTTGGTAAGCACCAGCCCATATGCCAAAGTTGGTGTTCCCATGACTTTTGGTTTAAGAGTTTGATAGGGGAGGTATTTTGCCTCTCTCTCCTGCCCCCCTGCATTGGTCAAATAACCCATGTAAATAGGATTCAACAAATCGTCAGTTTTTACTTTTTTGGCAATGCTAAAAATTTTCGTGAGAAATGCTGGCGTTGTAATGCATTGATGATTACTGCCTTGAGTCGTTTAGCCGCCTTGTTTTCATGTTCAGTTTGAACCTGAACAACAGGTCAGGTTCTAGAAATATTGGAATATCCGTAAAATTTTTAGAGTTGTCCACTAAAAATGTCAGTGTTGCCAAAACCATTGAAACAGACGAATTGTTTAAAGTGGAGTATCTCTGAAACATTAAGCTGGATAAAAAAAAAAAGAATGGAAATCAACGCCAACTAATCTAGCTACTTATACTAGTAAATAGTAATTGTATGCAGTGGCGAATTTAGGGGGGGTGGGATGGGGGGGATGCATCCCCCCCACCAGCCTAAACATAACGTGCATATGCATAATATTAAACATTAAAAAAAAGCAATCAGTGAATACTCGATAGGCCGGGTGACTGCGATATAATTTCAGAAGCCATTGGGGGTTGGGGTAGGGCGGGGGGAGGAAAAAGTTATTTTTACAGCGAACTTTTTACAAAGCAGAAATTAGTTTTTTACAGGTCCGATTGATTTGAAAGCGCCAAACTATGAAAATTCACAACTCGCACTTTTCAACGATAAAGGCTTAACACAACAGGAGTTCAATTATGGCGCATTTTCGCTCAAACCACACGCAATACTAGTAGCGTAGCCAGGGGCGGGGGGGGGCTATATCCCCCCTATTGATATGTTGACCAAAATGCAGAATGAGAAAAACACTACGCTTTTAGCACTTTGGAGACTGTTTTATGCACTGGAGTGGACTAAATAGTGATTTAAAGCATCTTTTGAAACATATGTTCAGGGGGAAGGGGGCTAATTTGTCAAAAATAAAACCAACAAATAAATGAAAACTTTGGAAAATGGTAAAAAATAAGTAATCAAATTTGATCGCAAGTGTAAAAATGCTAAACATAGGTGTCATCAACAAATATACTATAAACTAAGAAATAGGGGGGCATTCAGTATTAGTTCATTACCAATCAATTCTCTCAAGTCTCTTTTCATTAGCCCCTCCCAAAATTATTTTTATCTATAAACTGTATACGAAATAGATTACTCTGTGTGAGTTTTATTGAAGTATTCGATTGTATAATTTACCAGCATCTAAACAAGAGAACTAGCATTTTACCAATAACAACCTCCTAAATAGCCCATTTGTGCCACCAGTTTAATCTTGTTTGCATTGCCAATTTCTAAGCCTCGTTTTAAAAGCATTATTTTTTAATCAAAATAACCCTAAAATGAAGTTATTTTTGCAAAAAAATACAAAATTTTTGAGCGTGTGGTGGCTCCGCCCCCAGACCACCGTGTCTCCGGCGGCTAGGGGCTTTGCCCCCAAACCCCCATTGGCCTCCGGCGGCTGGATGCTCCACCACCCCCCAACACAGCCCCCCAATTGCGAATTTCTGGCTACGCGCCTGCGCAATACAGTAGTGCGGTTTCGCACAAAAAGTGTGTCGATTTGATAGAACATCAAGTAAAATGTCTTCTGGAACGTAGTTTTATTGCATTGTTAGTTACGGTATGCTGAATGAACACTTGAACAAAATAGACTTTTGACAATAGAAATATCAAAGTCCGATGCAGGTAATTTTTACTCATTCTGTGTGAGTAGCGCAGCCAAGGGAGGGTGGGGGGCCGGGGGGGCTTTTGCCCCCCTTCACTCATTGGCCTGTCGACCAAAATGCAGAATAAGAAAAATACCACGTTTTTAGCACTTCTGAGACTGGTTTTTGGACTAGAATGGACTAAAACGTGATTTAAAGCATCTTTTGAACCATATATTCAGGGGGGCTAATTTGTCAAAAATAAAACTCACAAATCAATAAAAACTTTGAAAAATGGCCAAAAATAAGCAATCAAATTTAATATAGCTCATTGCAAATGCTTAACATAGTTTTTATCAACAAAAATATTATAAACTCACGAACAGGGGGGGATCTATTCAGTATTGGTTAATTACTAATCACCTCTCTCAAATATCTTTCCATGAGCCCCCCTCCAATTACTTTTCTCTATAAAATATAGTCGAAATAGATCACTCCGTGTGAGTTTTATTAAACTATAGGAATTTATAATCTACCAGCATGTAAACAAAAAAAAAATTTACCACTAGCCACTTCTCACATAGCCCATTTTGTGCAACCGGTATAATCATGTTTGCACTGCCAATTGCTATGCCACGTTTTAAAAGCATTATTTTTTATCGAAATAGCCCTAAAATTTAGTTATTTTTGCAAAAAGATGCAAAATTTTCGATCACTGGGGGCTCCGCCCCCAGACCCCCAAAGCAGCACCCTCATTGCGAATTTCTGGCAACGCGCCTGTTCTGTGTAGATGCAGACGGTTAAGCTAGCGAAAGTTTAATAAACACGATTTTTGACGCAGGAAAGACGAAAAGAGCGTTTTATGTTGTTAATTTGAATTGAATTGGTTAAATTAATGACATGAAACTAGTTTTATGTCATTGGTTAAATTTTAAAAAGTATTTTATATACTGGTAACGTTTTTGGGATGGGACGGATCAAAAGTATCTCCAACAAGTTTGCGCAAGGTCAAGAACATTAATCATAAACATGCAAAATTTTGAGATTATACACAATTTGTGCTCATAAATTTTATCATCCCCCCCACCAAAATTTTCTAGATCCGCCGCTGATTGTATGTACTTATTTTTAATTGTTTTAAATATCTTATTATCATATTTCCTCGTTGCTTATTTTAAATTCACTGTATAGGCCTAAAGAGCTGTTTAAGAAAAGTTTAAAACCTACTGTAGAAGATATACGGCTTTGTGAACTAACTTTTCATCATGCTACAGTAGTATTATAAGCTTGCTTGACAGTACTCGTAATTGTGCCATGCAAGAGTAACAGTACGGTGTAGATGTCTTTTTTCATCTCCTCCCATTGTTGTGTTAAACAACAAAAAAAACTATAGCAGTCGCCTTATTCTTCAATTTTCAAATAACGCAAATAATTTACTAGTACTACTATTAAATTATTTGCGTTAGCAGGTTAACTCGAGTTTTGTTGGCCAGTGTCAGGGATATATTTTGCTTAAAAGATAATCATTGCCATGCCCACCACTTAGCGCAACATGGATGATTTTAATGGACAACACTTTCATTTTCTGTCGATGTTATCTCATCGCACCGCATCACTAATTACTGTTACTACACAGTAGTTACATAGCTAATCACTACAATCAGTAAGGCGTTAGCATAACACAGACAGTGAATACCGTGAGTGTTGCGCTCTAAAATCGTCGATGTGCAGCTCTAAAATCAAAGCTCTCGAAAAACCGTTGGAAGTAAAATATTCCTGAAACAGTTCAGCCCAAAAAGATGCAGTTAACGCAGCTACAATCGAATAGTATCGCACCAATTTTAGAAGCTCTAGTGATTTTGCCTGCGTCCTTCTTTGGGAATGAGGTGGGTAATAGAGTAGAGTTAGGAGCCGGAGCCGGAGCGGAGTTGGAGCCGGATTTTGCATTTTTATGCCGGAGCCGGAGCGGAGCCGGAGTGACATTTAAAAAAAAAATTAGGAGCCGGATTGAAGCCGGAGTCTGACTTTAAAGTAGTCTTTTAAGCCGTAGTGAGAGTTGGTAGTAAAATGAGTAACTATTTTTGCATTCTGGAAATGGAATATCAGAATATGTAGATAGGCTAGGCTTATCCCAGGCTATGCAGCTAAACGAAAATTGGTTTGAATTTGTTGTCGAAGCTTATTTTTGTCTCGGAGTATTTTGGAGCGGAGTGTTGTTGTAAAATTTCGGAGCCGGATTGGAGCGGATTCAGTTAAAGAAATATCGGAGTGGAGCCGGAGCGTAAAAATTAGCCACTCCGCTCCACTCTAGTGGGTAAGCTATTTTAGCGCATTTTCCTGAAAACGCAACACTCTCTAGCCCGACGGATTATTTTCGAAAGCGCTGAGCTGTTTTCAATTATTTTCAATTTTCAACTATTTTCAATTTTCCGTACCGCACAAAGTGCGTACGGTAGTTGAAGCCCAAACAAAATGTTTAACAAACGACATTATTTACCGATTCGCGAAATAGCGATGAACTTTCGCGTGTTAAACAATGTACTCGTATCTTTTGGGCTGAAACAACAGCCTCAGAAATACATAACAATTTTTCTACCTAACTGTTTAGGTTGAGAAGAGATTCAAAGTCGTCAAGATATGCAAAACATACAGCAGTTTATCAATTATGATTGCTGTTGTTTTTCTAACTTTTTGTATAAAGCGTTGCCAGTTAGTCCGTTGCCGCTACCACGTATCTAAATCCACATAGGCTTTTCTATATGCTGTAATTTCCATGATTTTGTATTTGTTCGACAAATATTTGTCGACTGCAACGTAAATTTCAAAACTGTCAATAAGTTGCGACAAAATTAATGGTTTCAACTATAAATTACATTTTATGTAATAGCTAATTTTATGATATTGGTTGCGTATATTTGCTGAGAGTATTTACGGACATGTTTGTTAGACCTATATACTCTAAAAAACAGGCAAAATTAGATCTGAAGTTCTATTTAAATCTTTACAAGTTTTTTTGTTTTGTTTAGCCGGACGCTTAATTCAAGCAGAATGCCCATATCTAAAAATTGAAAAATATTATAGTCGAAGAGTAGAAAGATACTTTAATTTTTTTTTGCCCAATAATCTTCAACTTACCAAAAAATAGATTGTCTGGCGATTCTACAGTTTTCTCTAAGGTAGTTTTAAACTATCTAAAGGCAAATAAAAAATAAACTTATCACGTTGCAACATGTTACATGCATATTTTCTGGTATTTTTTGATTGTTTTCTTTATTAGTTTTATTTTGTTATTCTTTTTGCCTTTCTTTGTTCCCTGTTTTGAAAAAAAACTGAAACTTTATACCCTTCAAAATTAAAACCAAGAAATCAATATTATTTTGTCTCAGTGTTTTTTCAACAAATCTTTGTGTTTTTAGGCGGAACCAGAAACCAGTCCACCAATCAGCTGCGAGTAAGAAAAAGCGATTCTCAAACAAATATGTCCCAAGTGAGTTTCTATTCAATAACATATGTTCACATTCCAAATAACATATTGCTTTGTTAGGGCCACGAAGTGCATTCATTGCGTAAATGTTGAAGCGAATAAAGGCGCGGATGAAAATCATGATTTCTTGATCTGAATTCACTTCCATCATTCTTTGATTTCTATTTGGAATAAGGCAAAGCAGTATCAAGAATCGATAAGTGGTCAAGAGTTAAAATGTGGATAGAGCGTCTGCTGCTACTAAATTGTTGTTGTATTGCATATTTATCTTCCTGTCACAGGACGGTGTCAAAGGCTAACTATTCAATGATTCGCTTTCTTTTCTTTGCATTGATTTTTGTGCTTGCAGGAATCCTCACCTGCTTAGGAGTTTCCAGTGATCCAAGGTTCCTGTGGATTTCTTTGAATTCTTGTCCACTAAATTTGTTGCTTGTTCGAAGCCACTAATTAGAGATATCCATCGTAAAGCGTCTTATCCAAGGACGCAACAAAGTGACCAGGGTGCCGGTTGAACCCGGATCATGCAATCAGGGTCGTCGTAAAAACGACGCCTTTACTCTCTCGGCCTCGCTGCCAGCAATTATGATAATAATATAACTAAAAGAAACTAACAACGCCGTACAATTTGTAAAAACGAATCCGTAGCAACTACTATCTGCAGAAAAATTTCGATACCACGTTTACCAGCCGGGTCAAACCAAAGGCTTTAAAAATGGGCCTCAAGACTGACGTTCAGCATTAAAAGGTTCATTGCCAAACATACACCGTTTGCGGTGGACAGATGGACATGCAGAAGAAGCTTGATTCGATAACTGTGTTTTTTCATCATTGTCTCCTTGGCCTGGCCCATAGGCGTTATCAAGATTTTTGATTGGGGGGGGGGGCAAAGCACAAATCACTTGCAATGGGGTTTTTAAAATCTTTCAAAATAGGAATTTTTTGTGAGGCAAAGGTATCGTGGAAAAGAAGATCCAAAGCCGTGGCCTATAATTGGCACTTAACCAGGATTTTGCTAAAGTTAGAGGGCTTAAATTAAGAGTGAATAAGAGCAAATGTCGAACTTGGAAGACGTGTGTAAGTAAATTAGTGTAACTCAAACGTAACACAGACGGGGATCTGATGATGAAGCCCCCAGCCGCTAGTCGATTTTTCGTAATTTTTTGAAAAAAAAAGCTATTTTAATGCCATCGGATCACACTTCGCACGTGTTTGGACCTATTTGAAAGAACTAGATTGTTAGCATTTGAAAGTCAATTAAAAAAATTGAATTGTTCAATCCTACTTTGCTTGCAATTTTAGTCCAAAACAGGTTTAAAATCTTACATTTTAATGTTAAATTTTGTAAGTGATTTGGTCCAGGAAAGGGGAATATTTTAGCAGTAAATAATAATCCACTCAAAGATTTTTCTTAGAGATTTTGTTTTGTCATGAAATTAACCAATTATAGGAGTACATGTACGGTGAGGGGGCCCAGGCCCCTTCGATTGAAATTCAATAATTTGGTTAATGAGCATTTCCGCTAGCTATTTTTAAAAGTATTTTGTGCTTAAAAGCTGACGAGCAGGAGATGAATTATTTTAGAAAAATGGTACAATAGATGGCTACACCTACTAACCACGTTATTCCCGGGCCGGATTTACATCGCCCGGAGGCCCTGGCACTTTGGGGATTTTCGCAACATCTTCCTGCCAACTATAGGTGAAGGCCAAAAAAAGTCTTACCATCTGAGCGCGGAACCCTTGGGACTGTGCCATATCGTAAATCCGGCCCTGGTTAGTACATTACATTCATAAAAAGGTTAGATGAGATTTTGAGATAGCAACTTTTAGGACGAAAACCTTAACTTCACCCGGGTTATACATTTGAATTGGTTGGCAAAAATAAATTGAGGGAGCCCGGTCCCCCTGGTCTTGAATATTATTGTTAATTACCGTAGTTGTACACGTGTATAATCGTTGTACGCGAAGATACCATAAGAAGCTGAAATTGAAGAAACAATAGGCTTTTTTGTCACATTTTTATCATTGGTGGCATTTCGGTTGGGGGTGGGCGGGCCCCTTGGTTCCCCTTCCTGGCTACGCCTACCGCTTCTTTGCAATTCACGGGGCAACCCAAACTAGCGGCAAGACAGTTGTGAATGTTTTGCTTATTTGCCCCCCAAAAGCTTATAAAATGAGAAGCAACACCAATTTTGAAGGTAAGAGAAAAATTTTCGAATTTCTGCAGATCATTGCAATGTCACTTTTTGGAACAAAGTTTCCTAGCGTTCAACGGCTCAAAAAGATATACCTTTTTTATGCATGAATTGTAACCAAAACCACCCACGAGATACAATACAGTAAACCTAACTACAACTAGTATTGTTTGGTGGAATGCTTGAAAATTCAACTTGTAACAATAAGAAAATAATTTTGCTCACAACAATCACGTAATTGTAATTCGGTACTAGCATCTTTTTTCACCAAGTTGCCTTGGCCAGGAAGCAGCGAAGGGACCTTTCGGTCTTCGAGTCAAGCTGCCACCTGCCCACCTGTCTACCATTCACGATAGAGGCTTTATACTGTCACATTTATTGCTGAACTTCAAGCTGGGAAGCCGCAAATTCCAATTTTTATGTTATTTGGTTTGACCTGACCGGTAAACTAACCCGTGTCTACCGTTTCAGAAGCAGACGCTTTATCCGCTCGACCAACCGGTAAATATAAAGTCATTTCAGATCCGAAAACTATAACAACACAAGTCAGAAACGAGCCACAGCAGACTCAAGTGGACGAAGAAGTTTACCAGGACACAATGCCAATTGAACAATACACGAATCCAGACGAACAGGTTTATGATGACACTGGTGAAGCCACACACAAGCCTTACGCACAACAGTACCAACATCATGGTGGATATGGCCGAAACCAAATTTATCAGAGAGATGGTTACGGAAATGAACCAATTTACGATGACACCTGCGACTCAAATATGAGGAATGCTCGCCACTATTCTCCCCAAACATCAACAACCCAGGGAGGAGAAAATGATATCTATGAGGACCCCGATTACGTTCCCATGACCCCCGAGGGTGAGGCAGGACAAGCTTATCAAGGTGAAGGAACCACATATGAAACCTCCTTTCCCCCTCCTCCTGTCCGTAAAAACTTTTAATTTTCCTTTACAAAACCGTTTTAAAAATAAGATGATTTTTTCATGGCTACAGAAGACTTTAAAGATGAGGACCAAAGAGTTTGAACACGTTTTTGAGCCAGGAAAAATTGTTTACTTTTATTAAAGTAACATGGTGTCAAAACCTCTGTAATATTCGATGCTTCTCCTTTTACATTTATGATTTTCTTGTGTGGCAGTATTTTGTAATATTTGCAATGCTAAATCATTGGTTGTTTTCCTCAGAGAACGTCATAAAGCGGATAATTTTTACGTTTTTCTTCAAAAGTAAGCGAAATAGAAAGCTCGCTTTTTGCCTGTAAACTTGGAATATCTTTCGCTGTTTTTTGATATATGATTTGACTAGGTCGGGGTTCGGCTTCAACTCAGCATTAATGAGCATTTTTTTTTCAAATGATGCACACTGATTTAATTATTTTGTAATAACTTATTTGTATTCTCTTGGTGTTGATTAATGCGCTATGAGCAATTGACTATGCACAGGGTATAATGTGATAACTTACGTAGTTTTTTAAAAGTTGAACGGTGACCAAAGAGCAACCAAGGGGAAGAGGGAAATGGCATCGCAACAAAAAGAGGGATTTAATCGTTTGCGTGCTTCTGGTCTAAAGGTTACCAGCGCGGAACTCTAAGCTTCTGCGCTGGTAGCCTTTAAGCCAGAAGCGCGCAAACGACCAAGCATTAAAACTTTGGCCAGCAAACTTCAAAACAAAAAGAGGGTTTTGGCATGCATTATAACTTGCCAATTATACCCATTGTGCAATAATGCTGTTGGTTAAAACTAAACAATTTTTTTTGCGATTAAATTATGCAATTTTTATAAAATATTCATATAATTTTGAAAAAATAACTTTGGTGTCAGTTGTTTAAGCGGTAAAGCGTTCGTCTCTTTAGCTGGAGGTAGTGGTTCAACTCCCGCGACGGTCAACCTGACTCAGTGTTTCCTGTGGCTCCCACCGCTGCAACGTTACTTCTTTCAAAGCTGTGTTGACCAGGAGCAATAACGAGAGGATTAGCCTCATCAACTCATCACATACACACTTTGACACACCATAGCGAGTAGAATAAAATATGCGTTTCAAGAAATGATTGTAACATTTTAAAGCATTTATTGATTTATGGTATGTAAAGCATTTTTTTAAACTGCATCTTCGACATTAAACGTTTATGATTCTTTAGTGCAATCATTTTCTAGCAGGAAAATTTTTTTCAACACTTTTTCAACAGACTACACCATTACTTTCCTCGTGAAACAACGTAGAACAGATGTTCAAAAGTGGTTTATGAAATGGGAGCAACTAGATTGACTACTCACTCCAAAAGGATGCCATGTTTCTTACTAGCGAAAGCAATGCGATAGACTATAAGTTGCTTTGATCTTTTGGATGTCGAATATTTTTTTGGCTGTCATCAAGCAACAACCGAAAAAAATTGATATGATAAAGACTTAAAGGTACGCTTGCACCGGATGCGAAGCAACCAAAATTTGACGTCATCGACAATCTATCAGCGAAAAGTTGTAATCGGTCGCAATCTTTGCTAGCGTTTCGTTAACTTCACTTATACAAAATCGTTGATGAATGGTTGGCCTATTTAGAGCAAGTGACGTAAGCGACCACTCGCCAAGGTTGCGAACCTTCGCTTCGCGTTGCTTCGCGTTGCTTCGCGTTGCTTCGCGTCCAGTTTAAACGCACCTTTAGACATTTTAAATTATAGGCTTTTTGTAGTAATTCAAAAAATAAGTAAATTTTTTTGAAGATTGAAAGTGTAGGATCTCAATATGTATCAAACCAAATCTTTCATTATACTCTCTATATTGCGCCGATGAGTGTAACGTTTGGGGGGCCCATCTCCCCGTCATTGCGCCTGTGGGCAACACAGCTCCTTTCAAATAAATGCCGCAGCGGTGGCGAGCCATTGGCAACACTGCGTCCGATTTGACCGCTTTGATTTAAACCTAAGATCTCCAGCTCCGGAGGCTAACGCATAATGTCTCTCGACCAACTGCAGGTTCTCAATATGTATCCATTGTTTTAATTCCACAAGTAAGAACATCGTCAAATTTCTAAAAAGGACTCAATATTGTGTAAAATGTTCCGACTCTTTGGCTTGGGTGGCAAACGTCAAAGTCCTCTTGTCACACGTTTGTAAGGCTTGGAATTAATTTATTCTATAGCTGCTTTTGTGATTTTGGATTTCTCCACGTTGAGGTCGATAGATGGGCACTAGGCAAAGAAAAGTGGCAACTTGATTCGAAAGCAATAAAAAAAAAAAATTAAATCCACTATTACGTACAGCGGCCAAGTTAACCTGACCAATACTGTTAATAAAGTCATCTAACTATCTGAACAAATGTGCGGGCGCGTAGCCAGAAATCTGCAATGGGGGGCTATTACAAGGGTCTGGGGATGGATCCCTCACCGCTCGAAAATTTTGTATCTTTTTGGCAAAAGTAACTTACGGTAATTTTAGGCCTATTTTGATAAAAATTAATGCTATTAAAACGTGACTTACAAATTAGCAGTGCTCGTATACTAGTATACTAGTTGCATAAATAGGCTATGTGGGAGGTACCTATTGCCGAATTTTATTTCTCTTATTTACAAGCCGGTAAATCATAAAATCTTAAACCGGAAGTTCAATAAAACTCACAAGGAGTAATCTATTTCGTCTATATATTTTATAGAGAAAGATATAAATAGGGGGCTTATAGAAGGAAGTTTGAGAGAAGTGACCGGTAAATAATTAATACTGAATAGCCTCTTTATTCCTGAGCTAATATATTTTTTGGTGAAACCTTTTTTAAGCATTTTTCAATAAGCAATCAAATTTGAATACCAATTTTTGGCCATTTTTCAAAGTTTTTCTGATTTTTGAGTTTTATTTTTAACAAATTACCCCCCTCCCCTTAAATAGACGTTTCAAAATATGTTTAAATAATTTTTTGAGTCTATCCCAGTGCAAAAGACAGTCTTAGAAGTGCTAAAAACGTCGTATTTTTCTTATTCTGCATTTTGATCGACAAGCCAATGGAGGAGCGGGGGGCGGGCTAGAGCTTTCAATGGCTACGTTACTGCAAATGTGCCCGGATTTTTATATTTTAATTTTTCTTTTTGTTTATGTAAAATTTTATTAAACCAGCATGCTGCAAGTTGTAAAGCAATGTGACTTCCCAATTTCCCAATATTCTTTATTTTTTGTTAATGAAGTTTTTGGAAAAGCGACAACTTTAACCTTTCTCCACTGGATAAAATAAACTTGATAAGGAAATTATGTAGATTGCTACGCCAGCGGAGATCCACGAGTCTTTATTTTGTCAGCACTCTGCATATGCGATGTACTTGTATTATTTTACAGAAGATGATAATTTTTTCTTTTTATTAGGATATTTGCATTAAAGCTTTTTTGTATAATGCTATGGATGCATTTTTGTATTAATACAGTATAATCTGTGCAGAGCACCATTGTCTTTTTTTTTATTTGCGCTATTGATTATAAAAAAATAAGTTTTTTGCCAACAGGTATTAGGCAATGTGCTCCTATTTTACACGGAGGAGGGAAGTTTTTCGTCATAAATCCTTTTTTTGTGATAAATTCCTTCAGAAAAAAAGGTTTTTACTTCAAATCAATTTAGCTACGTGTCAACTTTATTCATGAATAACCCTTAAAAATTTGAAGTTGCTAAGTAAGGGAAGTTTCTTAATTTTGAGGCATGACGAAGTCACTATCTGAAATATGAGCATTTTTTGACCCATATTTAAGTTAGCTGACGTTAGAAGACGTTTTTTGACGTAATTACTTTGGCTTGGACATTTTATGATTCAATATCGAAAACCAAACCTATATACAAAATTTGAACCATATGACGTCAGTTCTTCATTCTGTCATTAAAAGTATGACGTCGTTTTTTTTGAAAAAGTAACTTAATTTGACGTCACTATAATAACGTAATCAGCTTAAAATCAGTTTTTTTCAAAAAAATTATAGTGAACACCAAACAACTCGCATGCCAACTTTGGTGTTCCCATGACTTTTGGTTTAGGAGTTAGATGGGGTGGCATTCAAATAGCCCGTGTAAAATAGGGCTCCACTGACATCCGATTGCGTAAATTGAGAAAAACTTCTCCTTGGACAAGAGGTTAAAGACTGAGTGAAAAGAACACTATCAACTCAAATTTCCTGGACTAAAAAATATTTCAGGATAAATTTAAGTTCTGAAAAAAAGTCTTCCAATTTTTCAAAAGCAACATAAACGCTACGCATTTTAGAATTGTCAAAAAAAGTCCCTCCCCACCCCCCACCCAAAAAAAAAATTTTTTTACTGACAACCGGAGGCTGATTGAACATATGACTTTCCTTCTATTTTCTAGATTGAAAGCCATAACGATATTTTTGATCATGCATGAAAATTTGATAGAATATTCATAAGAGGTTGTAGGAAAAGCTTTAAACGGTCGTGTGGAGTAGTACATTTCAGGCGGAGTCGTTTACACAGCGTTAATCATGTGACTAAAGAAAAAATTTTAACCCCCTTTTTTCTAGTTTAAAGGAGAATTAGACTTTCAAAGATTTCCGGTCTCACAAATTCAACAAGTTGAAGTCCAAAACCTAAACCTTCTTGGGCAAAGAAAGGAAAGGTTTCATCCAAATAAATTTGTTCGAGTGAGCAAGCATTAATTTAATGGTGGGAATGTTAGAGTATATTTTGTAGAGTTTGCCAGAGTTTGGCAATCAAGGCGTGACGCTGAGGCATATGTAAGTAATGACGATTGACGAGTCCATTGTGAGCTCTCAGTAGTTTAATTTCAAAACATTCATTTCTTTTTCTTCAGGAACAAAAAAGAAGGCGCGAGGTCAAACAAAATTATTATAATATTAGAATCTATACCTTGAGTGTTGTAAAGAAAAAAATTGCCGTTCTTGTGCTTTTTCTCATTTTATTGATGTACTTTCAGAATTAAACAGGATATGGTTTAAAGCTAACACTACAACATACATTGAATTGAAAAGTTATTTTGCAAAGTCACAATTTATTTTGAGTACAAATTTATAAATTTTATGGTGTCTTGCTCTGAAGTTAACGTCAACCAAGATGGAAATGATTAATAGAAATTGTTAAAAAGACAATGCAAAAACAAGCAAAAAAACATTGCTCATACAGGGTGTCCATAAAGTCCGTGTGCACTTTAAAAAAATTAAAACTTTAATTGTATTTGCAATAGAAATAATTTGTAAAAAGGATTTGAAAGAAGAAAATCGATATTTTTTAAGGTTTTATTGAAATTTTATTTAAGTTTCCACATGTCCTCCATCATTTCCAATACAAAGAGTAACACGATTTTGCTGTTCACTAAAAACATTTCCCAACTGATTTATAGTAATACCTGAAATCACATTAGTTATTTCAGCTGTCAAATAACTAGGTTTGGTTGCATACACAATTGTTTTCACATGTCCCCATAAAAAAAACCCTTATGGAGTCAAATCTGGCGAACGTGGAGGCTAACAAAATGGTCCTCTCCTTCCAGTCCATCTGTTTGGAAATTCCTGATTTAGAAACTGTCTGACACGCAGAATTTGCTTATCTAAGAATTGTTACAAATTTTGTAGTGAAGAATTATTCAATAGCTGTACTTAAAACTAGATACATAAAACTTTCTAAACATTTTTACAGATTATTTCTATCACAAATAAAAATAAAGTTATAAATTTTTTAAAGTGCACACGGACTTTATGGACACCCTGTATATAGAGCAGCTAGATTTTAGCACTTGTAGTCGCGAGAGCACACTAAAAAAAGTTTGCAGTTAGCGTTAAAACTCAGAAAAGTGTTTTTCAGTCAACATACTGTACGAGTAGGGATAGCACAATAGAGGTTTCTTTTAAATTTTTAATTCGTTGACATTTCTCACTATTGTTATATTTCTCAATTTGAAGTTTTTGTTTTATGATTGTTATTTGCTACATAGTAAAAAACAGGTTTCAACCAGTAGCGTAGCCAGGGGGAGGGGGGCGGGGAGCTATAGCCCCCCCCAATTGGCATGTCGACCAAAATGCAGAATGAGAAAAACACTACGTTTTTAGCTCTTTTGAGACTGTTTTATGCTCTGGAGTGGACTAAATAGTGATTTAAAACATCTTTTGAAACATATATTTAGTGGGGGTGTGTGGGGGGGGGGGGCTAATTTGTCAAAATAAAACTAACAAATAAATAAAAAATTTGAAAAATGATCAAAAATAAGCAGTCAAATTTGATCGCAAGTGTAAAAATGCTAAACATAGGTGTTAATAACAAATATACTACAAACTAAGGAATAGGGGGGGGAGGGGCTATTCAGTTTTAGTTAATTACCAATCATTTCTCTCAAATCTCTTTTCATTAGCCCCCCGATTACTTTTCTCTATAAACTGTATCCGAAATAGATTACTCCATGTGAATTTTACTGAACTATTCGATTTTATAATTTACCAGCATCTAAACAAGAGAACTAACATTTTACCATTAGCCACCTCCCAAGTAGCCCATTTATGCCACCAGTTTAATCATGTTTACACTGCCAATTTCTAAGCCACGTTTTAAAAGCATTATTTTTTAATCAAAATAGCCCAAAAATGAAGTTATTTTTGCAAAAAAATGCAAAATTTTTGAGCGCTGGGAGCTCCGCCCCCAGACCCCCAAACACAGCCCCCCCATTGCGAATTTCTGGCTGCGCGCATAGTTTCAACAGCGTAAAAAATAGTCTTTACGGCCACATGCATACGCTGAACGATATGGTTGCTGGTACGCGCTATGATGCGAAAGTGCTTTGCCGTAGCACGAAAGAAAGAATCAAGATATGACCTCTGATTGCTTTCGAGAATAACTTAGAAATGTGACGTGCCAAGGCGAATAAAGTAGTTGCAATTCGACGTAACCAGACAGTTATTGATTTTGAACTCGATTAAAGGTGGCGTCCGACCATTTCATAAAAAGTCTTATTCAAGATTTCTCGGGTCCGGTGTCGTTATTTACTCTTAATGGATCCGCCTCAAAGCGAAGTTTTATATGAGAGAGGACAAATCGAAAAACAAATTTTACAGCCTTATCTTAGAAAAACTCATGGCCAAATTTAGCTACTGTATGGTAAATTTCATTATTTGCCATGTGGTTCCGTCTACACTGGGTAAAATCGTGAGTGTATTTTTTAGTTTGTTTTAAACTAACCGGCAGCTAGTAAGCTGGTATAAAGCAATATGGCGGGTGCACATAAAATCTGTTTAAAGAAACTAAAAATACGCCCGTAGACTTACGATTTTACTCCCAGTGTAAGCCGGGCCTTAGCACTGTAAGCATTGAAATATTTAATTGGCAACTTACCATTAGGTCGAGCGGTAACGCGTTCGTCTATGGAGTGAGATGGCTGAGGTTCAAACATCGGGCCTATCAAATCTGACGCAGTACTGCCAATTGCTCGCCTTCGCTGCGACATTTTTTTGAGAGGAGCTGTGTTGCCCGGCGGGAGCAATGATGGGTAGATGGGCCCTGCCAACTCGTTACAAGCTTCGGCGTAATACAGCGAGAATAAATAAAAGGTTTGATTTGATTAATTGGCAACCTATGATAGCGTCTCATAACAAACCAACGGCCATTGTCAGAACGAACTATCATAAATGGGTTTGCACAGGAGTGCCGAAACCCGGGCGGGATGGGGGGATATATCCCCCCCAATAATTTGACTGCATCCCCCCAATAATTTGGCTCTGGTGTGCATGTGAATCACTTGAATTCTGTCTGCATCACTTGAATTCGAAGAAAAAAAACTCTCAAAATTTTGGTCTTCACTTAATTTGCTTACCTGAAAAAAATCGTGGTCGAGGTTCAATACCCCAATGTTGAAAATAGGGAAAAATTGGGCTAAAATTGCAAATTATCCCCCCCCAATGCTCAGCAAAGATCGGCACCCCTGGGTTTGCAGACACCAAACATAGCTAGTGAACCAAAGTTGAAAAACGGGCGCCATTGTCATGGAACGATTAAGTCCAAAACACAAGTTTCTTATCTCCGTTGGGACCCACTCTTGGATGTAATATCGGCAATTTCATGAATTTTTACAATTTGGTGATAAACATAAACGTAATCATCACTGCTTGCAACTGAAGAGGGTGTACTATCCTGCTTATAATCTTGCCAGGTTTCACACGAAGTATTTGCAACAATCGTCCCATAAACATCTTTGATGGTATAGTTGATGTGAAAAAGTTTATACATGCCATGTCTGACATTTGTTGTGATTCCCTATCTGGGTACTCAAAAGCAGTCGACGGTTTTGGTGCTAGTAGTTCCTGACAATTGATTATTGCAATTACCGGTAATCATAGGTGGGCACAAATTTGTTAATCAGTTTATAACGAAGCTAACTTTTTCATTAACTCGTTAATTCGTTAAAAAGTTTTTTATGTTAACGGGCTAAATTAACTTACGTTAAGCTTCGTTAACTTACGTTAAGATTTTCATCGTTAATTTCTCGCACCATTCATCCATTGTACCGGTACAAACCAGTTTGCACTGGTAGCACTTGTTGCGTATTAGCTCGAGTTTTATAGAAGAAAGCGAAGAAAGGAGCTCTTTTTTCTGGCAAATAATAAGCTGCAGCCTCATACCTCTATTAATTATCGCTGTTCGCAACTTCCAAAGATTTTGCGTTCGCAGCTTCGTTAGTGCATATGAACGTATTTTTATCTTGAAATTAGATTTGACTGTAAAATGTAACTTCCAAAACAGAAAAAGACCACCATAGCAATAAATTTTTCCTTACAATCAGCGCTGCAGTGAAATTACGTATTCTAGAAGTGAGTGAATAAAAAGAAATGTAAATCACACTCAAAATGTTAACAAATTAATGGACTTCATTAACTTACATTAATTAAAGCAGAAAATAACGAATTAACTTTAACGGAGGTACGAATTAAGTTTGCTAACGCACTAATGCTTTTGCATTAACTTGCACACCTTTGCCGGTAATGCTTTTTTCTTTTTTTAGCGCTTTTCAACCTGGCTAAATGCCTTTACCAACTGCTATAGCCCATAAATGCTATTTGATGCTGCTTATTCTATGCGGTACAGTATATATTTTTGTGTGTGCTATTTTTGAACGTTGTTGCGCGTGCATCTCGATCATGTCGGACTACTGCATTGCCAGTAAACAAATAAATAAATAATAGAAAGTGGGATTTTCAACACTAGGGTGGAGTGAAAATGGAACTATCAATTGAAATGGAAAAATGGAAAATGGAGTGAAAATTGACTATTAATTACACAAAATCTGAATGTATGATTATAACAAATAAAAAATTAAAGCATAAGTTTGAAATCAAAATTAACAATATATGCTTGACAGAAGCTGACTCTGTCAAATATCTAGGAGTGCTCATTGACAAAAATTTAACCTGGAAACCACACATAGCAGCTATCAGCACCTACATTGCTAGGGGTTCTTGGGCTCTGACAAGATTAAAAAGATATGTTAACCAAAAAACACTTCTAACAGTATATTATAGCATGATATTTCCGTACTTGCAATATTGCATCACTACATGGGGCTCTTGTTCCCGCAGTAATTTGACCCCTTTGGTATCATTACAAAAACGGATTATTCGCATTATCAATGGTGCTGATTATCGGGCTCATTCAAAACCACTTTTTCTCCAATTACAAGTACTAAACCTGGATGATATATTTTTTGTTGAAGTTGCAAAATATGTGCATTTTCTGTCATCAAATCAAGATAAGTTTTCCCAGCAATCTTTGTATTCACGAGTCTCATCACTTCATGACCATAACACAAGATACAGCTCCAAATCAAACTATTACATAAAGCTCACCAACTTAAGAATAGGTAGACGGACCATGCACATACTTGGACCAAAAATCTGGGCCCAAGTACCATTGAACTAAAACAAGCTCCAACCAACTTATTTGCAAAGAAACTAAAAAATCATATGCTGTCAAAATATTTAAATGATACCGATATCAAATATTTAACAAAGCCTCTAGTTACAATAAAATGAAGTATACTTGCTATGCTTAGGATCATGTTATGGTCAACTTCGAATGATACTGCATGTATTTTTTCTTTTTTTTATTTTTCCTATGGTTCTTCTGCACTAAAACACTATTTTGATTCTACACACTTTCTATGAAAAATTTTCCAACATTAATGCTGACATTTGCGTAAAATTTGCCCACAGAAATCCTACTTTCAGGTTGAATTTTTTCGCTGAAGGGACTGGGCAATTAAATTTTTCAATTTGCCTTAACTTTGTATATACCGTCGTGTGTGTTGTATTTACTGTTTGGTTTTGTTTGATATCAGCTTCGAGGGGGCTACTGACTCGAAGACCGTATGGTCATTTTCGCTGTCTCCTGGTTTGGTTTTTGTGCTTTCACAGTTTTCACCCTTTTTGTGCAAGCTTAGTGCTATTCAAAATGTGTTGAGGTGTAAGCGTTGAACCATTCCGAATAAAAGTTGATTGATTGATTGATTGAATGGCATAAAATTTTTTTTTAAATTATAGTTTGTGATTGCAAAAAAATGTGTGGTTACATGTCTGTCAATAACAACTACCTGAAAACTTTCTGCAAAGTTTTAACATCTTAGGTTGCTACATCGCATGTTAAGTTTTACACGCCAGACATATACATTATTATATCATTTGATATACTTTGCGACGATCGTTTTGCACATTTAAGCTCTTATACTGGAGTTAAATAATTACAGCATGCTGTCCAATCGAAATAATAGCAGAGTACCAAAAATTTGCCAGAAAAGAGGGTTCTACGCATTGGTGTTGGAGGATGAACCACGAATCACATCAATAAATTTTCAAATTTTACTCACAATATGCAATTTTCAGCTTCATTATTGCTTTAAAATATCCAAAACAAATGAGAAAGATAGGGAACATGCATCCATGGTTCCTAATTGCGCTACTTGTCAAAACGATGAAATTCAAGATATCTGCAATAAATGAAATAAAAGCACAAAAGATCGTTTTTTATTTAAACGCAATATTGAGTTTTTGTTCCAAAGTTTGGAATGCTTTGACACGAACTGATTTGTGTACTGATAAACCCATCCCGCTGTTTCTGTCCGCAAACTGTCTTCGCTGCATCGCTCACTAACTTTACACTTCATTCAACAACTTGGTATGACATGGGTAGTTTCTAGTTCAATGGCAGGTGTGTTGCTGTGTATGATGTATTTCATCAATTCTTTTTCGGAAGTATCGCTTGTCAGAGGGGTTCTGTAATATTTCCTGCAGACCTATTAATCATTTCCGTGTACTCTGCGGACGAAAAAATTAAGGTTGGTAGTCTGAAATGTCGCAAAAATCTTGTTGTTGAAGTATGGCGTGCTTTTAAAATCCTTCGCAGCTAAAACTCACGGACATGATATCTCTGTCATCAGTGATCATAGCAATGAGAATATTCTCTGGGTGGGCGGAGAAGGAATTTCTTTGTACAACTGAATCAACAATTTCTTTAAGATATGTAAATAAATACCTTACTCAAAGTTTTTCCATCTGATTAGTCACATTTTCAGCAATTTCAGTGAAATATGGATTATATTTTTTTGGTGCAAGCTCAGCATTTTTTAACTGCATTATAATACTTCATTACATTTAAATACATGGGAAGCACATTGTTCGGTAACTCTTCCGGATCACCAAATATTGGACATACCGATTTCTTTCTCGTTGCATTAGCCATTTTAATATAATGTCCCTTAAATTTAGTTACTGGCTCGAACGGGCACTAAAAATGTGAATATCACTAAGTTATCATCAAATTATACATTTTGGTCCGATTGTGTCGGGAGGCTTATCGTGTCGCATCGGCAATTATGAACTGGATCTGTGAAGCAAATTTTATATTTTGGGATCATTGTCGCAGTTAGATGATATATTTTATGAATTTTATATTCTCACAACGCTAAGTTGAAATTGCAAAACTTTCACATCCGTTTTCACATCAATTTGACACAGTTTTATTTTATCACTTCCGTAAATTTGAAATTCTCTCAGCAACGAATTTTAGTCATTTAGATCAAAATGTGCTACTGAGAGAAGATAGCCTATAGTAAAGCTAATGCATTTGACGATAAACTTTATTATTTGGAAATTCTTTGTTAAGCTGAATTATATTGTAAATGTAATTTGGATTTTTTGCTTAATGTAACAGATTAATTTTTGTGTTTTATTTGAATAAGACATAATCTTAAAAAACTTACTGTTGTGTGTGATTAACTGAAACGAAATGACGGAACACGCACCCAACCACGTCAGAGTTTCAGCCGAAAATTTTTCGTCTGACATGAACCCTTGCAGGATCAAAAACTTTGGGCTACAACTGTCAACTGGTCTTTGGATCACCTATATTTGATCTCAAAGTCAAGAACGCTGATCTAATACTACTTTAGTCAACAACAGACAGTGTCAGCCAGCTTCCACAACAAAGCAATCTATTGTAGGCTTACCTGGTAAAACTAACAGACTTGTCGGCCTTCGTGCATTGATATTGATGACTTTGCGTTGGACTGTGAGCAACTGACAATATTATTCAGTTCTTATTGATGGAAACTTCGAAAATCAGATCGTAAATAACGTCATAAACGAAAGCACAAACCGTAGATGTTGGAACACAATCATGTATGTCTCCAAAAATTATGATGTCATAAAGAATGCGTAAATTTGCGACATTTTATACTAAAGAATGCAACAAACTAACTGATAAAAAGTGGAAATTTTCAAGAGCATTGTGGCAAACTAAGATGTCAATATTTTTTCTTCAATTTTTTTTATGCAAGATTATATCATACCACTACATATCTTTTTGCTATAACGAAAGACTTTGGTAAATTTAATTTTTTTACTCCACCAGGCGCGTTGATTCCCAGGGGAAGGGGGGGTGAGTAAAGGACTCCCCAATAAGAATAAACATGTTTGCTAGTTATCATAAATTCAAACAAAATAACATTTCTATCATGACAGATTTTTCTTGCTTTAAAACTTGAAAACTGCTGCCAGCGCTAGGCCAAGATTTTATAACAATAATCACAATACAAGTGTGTGTATCAATCACATCACCTAGCCAATATATTGCACAATTTTTATTTGTTTACGTCACATACTCATTATTCTGACTGAGTGTCTGTCAGTGAGTCTAGATGAGTCAAGTCCTCACTGTTACAATAGGGCGCAGAGGGGCGAGGGCAGACTGAAACTCGCAGAGTCAGAGGAAGGTAAGCTAAAGCTCGTTTTTTCCTCGCTGTTTTGCGCGTAGTAGAAAGTTAGTAGGCTAACTGTTGTGCCAAAACCAAACACATCTGTGATTGAAAAAAATAATCGATGCTCCGTACAGGGGCGCCCGCAGAAATTTTTTCAGGGGGGGGATTGTAGCGTATCCGTTATCTACTGAATCAAATAAAACCTTACAGCTGCAAGCAGGATTTTGGAAAGGGTTTGAACCAAAGGTTAAAATGATCCTGTTCAAAAATGTTGCAATTTGGGCGGCATTTTGATCAAACTGATTCAATTTAAGTGTATTATGGTTGCGGGTCTTGAGGCTAAGCATCCGGTCGCTGGGAAATTTTCACAATTTCTTGAAAAAAATAACCACTTTAACGTCATTTAAATCACATTTCAAACGTTTTTGAAGCCATTGAAAAGAACAAAGTTGGTGAGATTAAGAATCTACTTAAAATTCCTAAATTCATGCCCAGCCCCTTCAGCCATCATCATCATCATCATCATATTTATTTATTTACCAAGTGACGTCATATCACAAGAAAAAAACTGCAACTTCCTCTAGATCTATCACCAAAGCATCGAAATATGCAATTCCTTTAAAACCAAACACACAAACTTGCAGAGTCAAAGCGATATTTAGTCACTTGGTGAGGAGACAGCGAAGGACCGAAAGGTCATCTAAGTCTACTGCCACCTCACCAAGTTAAGGTTAAAAAAAACAAAAACAGCTTCTAGATTTTCTCAGTCTGCTACTTTCTATGATAAAAAATTTTACGCAAAATTAAAACAAAGTGTTGCAAAGATATGTACACTTTGTACAGTGTATGCACAAAACTCACAGTCACCATGTAAAGAAAATGCAAGGCAACATTAGAATTGTTCTAACTCTAAGCATACTAAAAAATAAAAATACTGTAACTACAGATTGAATAGAAAATAAAATTAATAAAGTTCATAATGCTTATTTATGTTTTATAGAATTTAAAGTGGGCAATTGGAGTGAAAAAAAAACCTCCTTGCTTTGTTTTGTATTGTTTGCCAATATGTCATTAGTACTGGTACAATTTCCAATACCAGTATATATCAACCTCAATCAGTTACTGCAAAATTACTAATAATTCAAGGGCACATCAAAATGAGAGATGACGTATTGTATAAATGCGTGATAGATGAATGCACCAATCTCATGCCATTCAAGCAATAGAATAGGTTATTGTTGAACTCAAGCATAAATATGCAACTATGATTCCAGTAATTACTACTGCATTGCTGATAGAAAGCTGTTATTCTAGCTTTTATCGGTTTCATAGTTTGATAAAAAATGAGCTTTTACAGCTTTTTTAAATCTGTAGAATGAAACTTCTTTTATACTGCTTGGAATTTCATTCCAAATTTTAATTCCTGTGAATGATAGAGACTTTTGCCCTAATCTTGTTCTAGTTCTTGGAAGAAAAAAGTTGTTTTTGTGGCTCAATCTTGTCTTATGTGTATAGCAGTTTTTTATTGGGTTAAACTTATCTGGATTTGCAAAAGATGATACATTATTGTGAATTTTGTACATTAGCTTTGCAGTTTCCAGAGAGTAAATATCCTTGAGTTTTAAGCATTTAGCTCGATAGAACAAAGGATTAGTATGCTCACGACATCCACTTCCAGTTAACAATCTGATGCTTCTTTTTTGCAGAATAAAGAGAGGTGCTAATGTTGATATTGAAGCAGTCCCCCAACTACTTATGCAGTATTGTAGATGAGAGTATATGAGGCAGTGGTAAACAGATCTTAAGGTTTGCTCATCTACAAAGTGTTTTAATTGATTAAGGGCCCAAGATCCCCTTGCTACCTTTGAACATTGTTCCTTGATTTGTTGTTTCCAGTTTAGATTGTCGTCTATGAGAACACCTAGATACTTTATGTGATGTGATTGCTTGATTGGATTATTATATATTGATACTTTGAGTTCAGGTTTATTTTGTTTTGTTGTCACTACCATAAACTCAGTTTTATTAAAGTTAATTGATAATTTATTCACCTTGAACCAATAGCTTACATTGACTAATTCATCAATAATATTTTGTTGCAGTGTTGAAACATTAGAATGGGAGAGAGTAAGGTTTGTATCATCTGCAAAAAGATGAATCGTGGAATTTGAGGCAAGTGGTAGATCATTGATATAAATATCAAATAACAACGGACCTAGAGTTGAGCCCTGAGGAATACCGCAAATAACATCTCTTGACTTGGATTTATATTGATTTACAATTGTATACTGTTGACGGTCAGTCAGGTAACTTGCTAGTAACTGTAATGGTAATCCTCTAATTCCATACTTTTCCAGTTTGTTGATCAGTATTGTGTGATTGATGGTATCATATACTTTTCTTAAATCTAAGAAAATAGAACATGTAATGAGCTTTTTATCCATATTGTCAAGTAGCTTATTGTAAATATCTAAAACAGCTTCATTTGTTGAGCAATTTTTTTTAAAACCATACTGGTTTGGACTAATCAAATTATTGCTCACAAAATAATTGTTTAGTTGATCAAGTAGACACTTTTCAAATAGTTTGGCAAAAGGATTTAAAATAGAAATAGGGCGATAATTACTGCATAACTCTCTTTCGCCTTTTTTGAAAATTGGAACAACTTCAGCGGTTTTTAACACTTTTGGAAAATATCCTGTTGATATGCATGCATTAAAAATGTTAGTTAGAACTGGAGCTATAACAGAGCCTGACATTTTTATATACTTTGCAGCAGAGGTGGAGTCCTCGAGGACGTCCTTGGCCTCGAGGACGTCCTCGAGGACACATTTTGAAGTCCTTGGCCTTGGCCTTGGCCTCGAGGCCTCAAGTCCTTGGCCTTGGCCTTGGCCTCGAAGCCTTAGGTCCTCGAAAATTGCCCTGTCCTCGGCTCGAGGACAGCACTATTTTTAAACCGTTAAAATTTTGTCGGAAAACGCCAGAAACCTCGCGGAAAATTTGTAAATATCTTTTTTATTTTGATCATTTGGAGCATAGGATTAGCCAACCGGGCCTCCCACTCCAAATGAAATTTTACCAATCACAAAAATGTGACAAAATAGCCTATTGTTTCTTCAGTTTCAGTTTCTTTTTAGCGTTTTTCGCTTACACCAGTAGCGAACAACAATATTGAAGACCAGAGGCCCCGGGACCCCCTAAAATCAATTTTTGCCAGCCAATTTAAACGTAAACCTGGAAGAAATGGATAGTTTTCGTCCTAAAAGTTGCTATCTCAGGATCACATCTAGCCTTTTTATGAACATAATGCGTTAACCAAGGCCAGATTTACCACAATGTGGCGCAGTACCAGCTAAGGGCCCTGCGCTCAAATTTTAAGACTTTTTATGGTCTTCACCTACATTTGGCAGAAAGATGTTGCGAAAATCTCCAAAGTGCCAGGGGCCCAGCGCGATGGAAATCCGGCCCGGCAATAACATGGTCAGTAGCGTAGCCAGGGGGGGGCTATAACTCCTCCCCATTGGCCTGCCTACCAAAATGCAGAATAAGAAAAACACCACGTTTTTAGCTCTTCTGAGACTGTCTTTTGCGCTGGAATTGACTAAAAAGTAATTTAAAGCATTTTTTGGAACATATATTCAGAGGGGGGTAATTCGTCTAAAATTGAAGTCACCAATCAACAAAAACTTTTAAAATGCCCAAAAATAAGCAATCAAAATTGATCGCTAGTGTAAAAACGCCAAACATAGGTTTTATCAACAAATATATTATACACTTAGGAATAAGGGGAGGGGGGCTATTCAGTGTTAGTTAATTACCAATCACTTCTCTCAAATATCTTTCCATTAGCCCCCCCCCTTCCCGATTATTTTTTTTATAAAATACAGACGAAATAGATTACTCCGTGTGAGTTTTATTGAATAATAGGATTTTATTATTTACCAGCATGTCAACAAGAGAACTGCAATGTTATCATTAGCCGCTTCCCACATAGCCCGATAATGCAACCAGTTGAATCATGTTGCGCCGCCAATTTCTATGCCACGTTTTAAAAGCAATATTTTTTATTAAAATAGCTCCAAAATTAAGTTATATTTGCAAAAAAATGCCAAATTTTTGAGCGCTTGGGGCTCCGCCCCCAAACCCCCGTGCCTCCTGCGGCTGGAAGCTTTGCTCACAGGCCCCCAAAACAGCCCCCCCCCCATTGCGAATTTCTGGCTACACGCCTGAACATGGTTAGTAAGCGAAACTAACCAACTATTGTACTATTTTTCAATAACAATTCATAAATTTACCTCCACCTCGCCAGCTTTTACGCACAAAACACTTTTAAAAAAAATTAGCCATGGAAAATCCTGATTGATCAAGTCGTTGAACTTCAGTGGATGGGGCCTGGGCCCCCTGGCCTAACATGCACTTTTATAACTGGTTATTTTGATGACAAAACAAAAATCTCTACGGAAAATCTTCGAGTGGATTTTTATTTACTGCTAAAATGTTGCTCGAAACAATGCACCTTACTTGCCCCTACCTGGACCAAAGCACGTACAATTAAACTTTAACACCAAAATACAAGATGTTAAACGTGTTTTGAACTTAAATTGCAACTAGAAGGAGGATTAAACAATTTAATTTTTCTAATTGGCTTTCAAATGTCAAAAACCTAGTGCTTTCAAATGGCTCTGAACATGTGCGAAGTGTGATTCAATGGCAATAAAATAGCTTTTTTTTTCCAAAAAATAACAAAAAAATCGCCCAACAGCTGGGGGCTGTGCCCCCAGACCCCCGTCTATGATACGTTTAGGTTACACTGGTTTTCTCAAAACGTCTCCAAAATTACGTATTTGCACTTTTCAACTATATTAGTTGAGACTTTTGCAAAATCCTGGTTAAGTGCCTACAGGCAAATTTTTGATGACGTCATTGCACGTGATTTGTGGTTTAGACCTTCCCAATCAAAAATTCTGGCTACGCCTTTAAATTGGAGATTGCCTGAAAAACTTTTTTGAAGACCTTTTTTTTTTGGAAAACACTTGCTGTTGTGTCCTTGGTCCTTGGCCTTGGCCTCGAGCATTCCTGTCCTTGGCCTCGAGAGTGTCTGTCCTCGGAAAGGCTGTCCTTGGCCTCGGATTTTTTTTGTGTCCTTGGCCTTGGCCTTGGCCTCGAGCCTTGTGTCCTCGACTCCACCTCTGCTTTGCAGGAATTCCATGTCTTCCTGTACTTTTTGATGGATTCATACCTCTGATGTAATTTACTACTTCTTCTTCAACTATTGGTTCTAGAAAAAACGAATTGCAACTACTCTGAATCAAAGATGTGGCATTAAATTCACCATCAATTATAGCTGGTGTTTCGATTGTAGATGCAAGGTTAACTCCTATCTCTATGAAATATTTATTGAACATGTTACTGATGGCCTGTGGACCTTGTGCACTTTCACTTTTGGAAGCATACATTTTATTAGGAATGTTATTTTTCTTCACATTTTTCCAGTGAATAATTTTATTTATAATTTTCCAAAACGACGAGGTGTCATGCTTATTATCATTCACTAAATTTTTAATGTAAAGTCGTTTTGCATATTCCTTAATATGAGTCAGTTTATTTCTATAGACTTTGTATTGTGCCCATGTATTACTATCATTTAATTTAAGGGCTTTTTTGTACAATAAATTTTTTGCTGGATTGATATGAGGATTCCTTTGGATAACCATGGTTTGTTTTTTAGTTTTGTTTCCTTTCTGCTTCGTTTTCGTAATGGTGCATGTATGTTTAATGTCTTATGAAAAATGTCAATAAACTTTTCAGTGTAGTTGTCAATGCATTCCTCTTTGATATCACCTAATAGCTCCATTTCTTCAGTTAATTTGTCTAGAAATTTTTCTACTTCAAAATTTTTTGTATCACGAATTAGGGTGACAGTTGATTTTTCACTCTTGGGCAGGCTTAAATTAGAACACACCATTACTGGCAGGTGATCACTTACATCTTCCACCAGAATAAAACTTTTGTGTTCACCCACTACATTGTTTGTATAAACATGATCTAAAAGAGTTGAACTTGTAGTGGTTATTCTTGTCGGGTGTGTAATTAAGGGAATGCAGCCTAAGCTATATGCTAAATTCATGAAATCTTTAATATTGATATCAGAGTTACTTTTCAACAAATCTGCATTGAAGTCTCCTCCGATATAATACATCAATTTTCTACTATTCAATTTTTCAATGGTTGATTCAAAACTCTTGCAAAACTCTGATAATTTCTGTTTAGGGTGTCTGTAAATTACTCCCACTATACATTTTTTGTTATTCCCTAAATCTAGTTGAATCCACATATCTTCACAGTTAGGAATGTTTAAATCAAACTCCTTGCAAATTGAAATTGATAAAGACTCCTTAATAAACAATCCTACTCCTCCCCATCTTGTAGTTGTGCCTTTGTGGTAAAAATGGTACCCACTTAACTTTGCATTGTATACCTGTAACAATTTAAGTTTGGTTTCACTTATAGCAATGATATCAGGTAAGATATCATAATTTGTTAAAAGTTCATTCAATTTATCAAAATTTGCATATAGGCTTCTTATATTCACGCAAAGCAAAGAAAATTTACACTTTTTGTTAATAATATTGGCTTCGGCCTGTGAGCAGTATTTTAAGTCAACCAAACCAGAATTTAAGTCATTTAGTAAGCGTTTTAACTTGTTGTCTGCCTGTAAGCATTTAGCTGGGAAAAACAAATTATTTGTGTGATTAATATCAAAGTTTAGTTTGTCATCATTTCTCATTTCATTTAACAATTGCTTATCATCTAGGGTTTGAAAAGGAAACAATTCACTGTAACAATTTTGGCAGAGGTATGGTTCAGTAGAAGAACAAAGAGTGTGAAATTTAAGGGGACTAATGACTGTGCATTTGAGGTGAATCCATCCATCACACATATCACACTGAATAGCACACTGGTTCCTTTTACAAGGTCTTAAACATATTTCACATGGACATTTAACTGGCATTATCAAGCAGTCAAACCAATGAAAGATTCTACACTAGTTAGACAAAATAGTAAATTTAGAATTAGCCACAAAATACGCAGAAAAAATTGTTTTGAATTTAAAATGAAAACAGGTGAAAAGTATCTTTCAATATACTGGTAATTATAAATTTAGACAGAAAGCTACAGAAAAAAAAAAGTCAGATCCAACTATGTACACAAAAATACAAAAACTACAAATGTCAGATCCTGCTATGTAGGCACAAAGCACCAAAAGAGTGCTGAGTGTCAGGTTGAAGTAGCCTTCTTATTCATACACCCAAGAGTTGTTAGCACAGCAATAATTGTTAAGTTCACCTTCTTTAAACCATAAAGCTATTTCTTTCTTTGCTGTTTCCGCAGAGTCAGATCCATGACATATGTTTCTCCCAATGTCAATACAATAATCTCCACGAATTGTTCCAGGAGGAGAATCAACAGGTTTAGTCTCTCCAAGCATTTTATGATCAGTTTTAACTGCTCCTTTTCCTTCCCAAACCATTGCCACAACTGGCCCAGACAACATAAATTCAACAAGTTTTGGGAAAAATGGTTTTGAACTGAGATCTGCAAAGTGCATTTCTAGCAAATCTTTACTGGCAGTCGTCATTTTCATGGCACAAAGCCTAAAACCTTTCACCTCAAAACGGCAAATTATTTTGCCAACTAAACCCCGTGGAACACCATCTGGCTTCACTGCAATAAAATCTTCAAGAAAAAGTTGTATTTGACCAAAGAGGGGGAAGGCTTGAACCAAAAGTTAAAAAGATTCTACCACCAAACTATCACTAGGCCTACCACAAGGCCTACCGTTTAACCTCTTTTTCCTGTCTTATTCAAATAGAATGATTTTCAAAGTTTTGAGCCCTCTTTATATGCATATCAAATTCAAACCACGTTTAAACGTTCGCATATGTGAGTAGGCGCGCAGCCAGAAATTCGCAATGGGGGGCTGTTTTGGGGGTCTGGGAGCGAAGCCCCCAGCGTTTCAAAATTTTGCATTTTTTTGCAAAAATAACTTAATTTAAGGGTTATTTTGATGAAAAACATTGCTTTTTAAACATGGCATAGAAATCGGCAGTGCAAACATGATTAAACTGGTTGCATAAATGGGCTAAGTGGGAGGTGGCTAATGGTAACATTTTAGTTCACTTGTGTACATGCTGATTAATCATAAAATCCTATAGTTCAATAAAACTCACACGGAGTAGTATATTTCGTCTACATTTTATAAAGAATAATAATTGGGAGGGGGATCTAATAAAAAGACATTTGAGAGAAATGATTGGTAATACCTAATACTGAATAATCTCCCCTTCTATTTCTGAGTTTATAATATATTTGTTGATGAAACCTATGTTCAGCGATTATACACTAGCTATCAAATCTGATCGCTTATTTTTTGGCATTTTTCAAAGTTTTGAGTTTTATTTTTTACAAATTAGCCCTCCCCCCTGAATATACGTTTCAAAAGATGATTTAAATCACTTTTAGTTTATTCCAGAGCAAACAACAGTCCCAGAAGCTCTAAGAACGTGGTAGTTCCTTATTCTGCATTTTGGTCGCCAGGTCAATGGGGGGCATAGCACCCCCCGCCCATCTGGCTACGCTACTATATGTGAGTTAAGTTTTCCGAGTGACTTGGATAAGAAGAAGGGGAGGATAAGCTCTTTTAGCCTCTTTGGTTGCGCCACTGACTGCAACCTGAATTTTGTTAAGGGGGGTGAGGGGGCTTGATTAACCTAAAGATCGCAATTTTTTGCAAAATGACTCAATTGGGCAGCGTGCCGAGCAAACAGGTGCAAATAAAGCATACCACAGACCGGGGTCTGGGGACAAAACCCTAGCTGCTGAGCAATTTTTGTGATACTTTTGAAAAAATAGCCATTTTAATGCTATTCGAATTAAATTTTACATCTTTTTAGAGCCATTAAAAAAACTAAATTGATACCATTTGAAAGCCATTTGAAAGAATTAAATAGCTCACTCCCTTAAACCCTCACGTTACTCAGAGGTCACGTCCAAACTCGTTGTAATTAGGTAAATTAAATGCTGAATACCTCCTCCTCCTTATATATCTTTTTTTTTTTTATAAAGCTTACGTTAAGCATTTTGCATTAAGCGATCGATTTTGACTACTTATTTTGAGCCATGTTTTGAAGTTTTTATCGATTAATTTGTAAGCTGTATTTTTGAAAAATAAGTTAATACCATCCCCCCCCCAAAAAAAAAAAAAATGTTTTCAAAGTGGCTTTGAACCACTTTAGAGGCCATTAAAAGTGGCTTTGAACCACTTTACAGGCCTCAGAAGGACAAAAATTGTGGCATTTTTCTCATCGTGCACTTCGGTCTACAGCCAACGCCGGCGTACAGCCCCCCTGGCTATGCTATTGATTTCAAGTTTGGCTTGGGTTTCGGTTTCTTAGCAAAATTAATTTAATGGGGAGTAATCATTATTTTAGTGTTTATATAAGCACAGCGTAAATTTTGAAATGTTAAACGCTGTATTGTATTTAGATCCTGATGATAAGAGCTCAATGACGAATCAGAAATGCTAAAACGTTTGATAAACGTTTGATATTGATTATTTAATCAAACAATTTAACGCTTAATCCTAGAGTATTGCTAACGCTCGCTTTTAAGAAAATGCTGTATGATAATTCACGTAAAATGGGCAATTCTGTTTCTCTTGCCCCCGCCCTCTGTACCAAGGCAAAAAAAGTAAAAAAGCTCCTCAAAGAGATGTTTTCTTAGTTTAGATAGATATTTAGTTATATTTAGACTTATTTTTAAGATTTAAACAAAAAAATACTTGACATCTTAATTTCCAAGGGGGGCAAGTACCTCCTGCTGGTGCTCCTGGCTCCGTAGGACCATTGAGGATAAAATAGGCTTCCGGTATTTGCTTGAAAAAGCATTAGTACCAGTTAGCCAGGTTGATTATTTTGTTGAGTTGTGGAGTAGCAACAGTAACAAGTACGGAAAGACAGTGACATCGCTAGAAATGGTGCCATCCGGGCGGAGACTGAATGGACGGTGTCATCATAGGCGAGCCAGGATGTTTATTTGAGGGGGGGGGGTGGGGCAAATCACATGCAAGTATGTCATCAAACGTTTTTGAAATAAGGAACTTTTTACGGGACAAAGATATCTAAAAATGGAAGATCAGAAGCCGTGACCTGATTTGGCAAGCAACCAGAATTTTGCTGAAGAGGGCGGACTTGAAAAAATGCTAAAAATTGAAAATGTCGAAATTGGGAGATATGGTGTGCAAACTAGTGTAACCAAAACGTTTCACAGACGGGGGTCTGGGGGCGGGGCGATTTTTGGTAATTTATTGAAAAAAATAGTTATTTTAATGCCATTGAATCACAATTCGCTCGTTTTTAAAGTAATTTGAAAGAACTGGATTTGTAACATTTTGAAAGCTGATTGAAAAATTAAATTGTTTAATTCTCTTTTTACTTACAATTTAAATCCAAAACTCGTTTAAAATCTTGCATTTTGGGGTTAAATTTTGTATGTGGTTTGGCTCAGGTAGGCGAAAGCAATGTACATTGCCTCCGGCAATATTTTAGCAGTAGATAATAAATAACCCACTCAAAGATTTGCCTTTAGGAGATTTTTGTTTTTTCAGGAAAATAACCAGTTGTAGAAGTACATATAACAACCTACGGGCCCAGACCCCTTAATTTAAATTCAATCATTTCTTCAATGAGCATTTTCGTTACCGCTCTTTTTTAAACGCATATTGTCGCGCAATAACTGATGAGGTGGAGGCAGTGCCGTCGCTACGGGGGGGGGGCAGGGTGGCCGTGCCCCCCCTAACGATTGCTTATGCCCCTCCATTTCGGTTTACTCAGAATACTTTTTTGAAGCATCACGTAGACTTGATAACAGATAATAATGGAACAAAGAATAATAACTCTCAAAGATAATTCTTGTTTGAAGTTTTTTCGATTCTTTGCAAAATTGCCGGCCACCAACTGCTGTACATAAATGTTACGCAATAATCCGTCTTATTAACACGCCTTTACGGATGTGTCGCGGAATAGGGATGTAAGCCTATAGAATAGTTACCGGTTCTCAGGGCCGACGAGAGAGGGAGGCAGGTGGGACAATGACCCCGGGGCCGATGGACTTCAGTGGGCCCATCAAACATTATCGTAATATTGGAGCAATGATCTAACTCAAACAGGGTTTTCTGCATGCAGATAGGTCTTCAGTTGAGGGGCGGAGGACCGTGCATATGAATATTATTATACTTATTGGAAATAAACCAAAAACAGTAATCAGCAAGCCTTTTTGCCCTGACAACCTTTTCTTTTTTTTGGAGAACACTTCAAAATCCGGAGAGAATAATGTCAGCAGCATTAATTCAAAACATCAAAAACAAACCAATTCATAGAAATTTTTCATCCCTTGCTGTAATAGACGCTACGTTGAATTAAATATAAAGATGCCCAATATTTAAGCTGTCTCAAGGTCCACGTTTGGATCTCGGCGCCCTTGCCGATACTCGTTAGTGATTATGACCTGAAACAATATGTGAAAACATTTTTTTAAAAGACCAGCTGTTTTTATTTTTTTAAAGCACACTGAAGATATTTTAGGTCGCAGTCAGTAGCACGACCTAGGGAAGGGCCTAGGGGAGCTACGAAGACATCAGCCCCCTTTAGCCAAGTCATTTGAAAAATATAAACAAAAAAACGTGTTTAAACGTGTTTTGGACTTGATCTTAAGTATTACGGGGGCTTAAGAGGCTAGGCAATTTAATTCTTTCTGTGACTTCTGAATTTTAGCAAATTGCTGTAATTATTCATAAGGCTAAAACATTTACGAAATGACATTTAAATCGTGTTAAAATTGCTATTTTTTGCCGCGAAATTGTAAAAATCACCCACAGGCTAGGGGCTCTGCCCCCAGGCCTCTGTGATACGCTTGAGTTGCATCGATTCGTTTGTCACGGAGCCTATATTAAGACTATTTTGGTGTATGAAAAATTTACTTTTTGTTCAAGCCCCCTCCCTCTTAAAAAATCCTGGTTTCAGCTTCTCGTCGCATTCATTCCTGCAGGCAGATTTTTCAAGCAATTATACGGGCCGCATACGAAACGAGCTGATAAACGCTGCCGCGCTTATTCGTCTCTTTTTTCAAACATGACCACAAAATTTTAAAAATGGCGCAAAATGTGTAGCAGTAAAATATCAGTTTTTTTGTGCAAAAGTTCAGTCTATTTTAGTGCCCCCCCGTTTTCGGCTCGTGCCCCCTCACTTCGTTTGCTCTGGGGACGGCACTGGGTGGAGGTGAATTGTTATTGAAAGTTAATTGATACTATAGATGGTTATTGGTAAGGCCTATAACTAATCATGTTTTTGGCCAGGCCGAATTTACTTTGCGCGGGGCCCCTGGCACTTCTGGGATTTTTCTGAATTAGCGCCCGAAAACCGCCCCAAAAGTTTGGCGTGAAAGAGGTCGCATTTAAATACCGCAAAAATATTTCACACGGTTATATATCTCGAGATACCCTTTCATCCCCACTAACCCACTTTTGGCCGCGTTGAGTTTTTTTTCCTTTTTCTTCCAAAATACCGTACGCTTATTTCCTTAACTGCATAGCAGCGAAAAAAAAAAAGCATCAAATGTGCTGTTGCCACGTACAAACAATGCAAACAAAATCTATGATGTACAAACAATGCAAACAAAATTCGCGAAATTTCGCCAAAAAAGTTCTCGTTACTAAGTTCCCAGTGGGCACAAAACGTCTAAAAGACGTCTAAAGCGAAAATTGGTCTAAATGTTGTCTATTTTGCAAAATGCACAAAGTTGAATAGACGTCTTTACAAGGACGTCGAAAATACGCAAAATTAAACAACGTGTTAGAGTCTATGAGTAACGTATATTCGACGTCTTTGTAAAGACATCTTTTCGACTACATGCATTTTTGCAAAATAGACTACATTCAGACAAAAATTCAACCATCTAAATTACGTCTGCTGCATATACTGTATCTGGACCAAGCTTAAACGTCTATTTGACTAATTTTGTCCTCACGGGGTTGGACCCCCAAAGATTTCGAGAAATCGAAGCGTATGCACTCCACCCTATACAACACCCTCTAGCTCTACTAAGTCCATTTGGCTTAGACAAGACTGAGCCCGCCTAACCCTCTGTGGCGGCGGCCCTGATTGAGTTATTTCTAAAAGTGTAACTTAATAGCATGGATTGGGATAACGTGACTGAAAGGGTAAGTCTTTCAACGGAAATTCTTAATTGCACTGGAATATTTGCAACTGTGCAAGAAAACTGCTCCCTGCCCGAAAATACTACATTAATAGGTAATCAAGTTTGTTGTTTGAGGATTTTGTACCAAGTAATGTTCTGTGTTAAACGCCTGGGTTTGTATACTATATTGATCCAGTATCCTCACAAGTTTACAATTTTATACTGGCTGTGTATATGTAATTTTTCTGGCTGTGATAATCCATTTTTTGAACAACTAAAGCTAGATAGCTACCGTTTTGTGATGTGAGTAGATATTTAGGAGACAAATATTTTGGTTTGGTTTGGAGATGCCACCTACCCCCCAGGACCCCCAAATAGACATCCAACTCTTGATTTTTGAATAGATTAAGCGAGTAAGGTGGTTTTTGATAAAATCATTAATGTTTGAACAATAACTATTTTGACAATGCTAAGGGATCTAACCTCATGCGAACCTCAAGTGTGCCTTCCATTAATGGCTTAATTAAGCTCGTAATTTTCTTTTAATGAGTAACTTTTGTGATTGACAATTATTATGACACGTTTGGGATCCCACCCTCTTTGGGGGGTCCAGAAAAAACATTTTTGAATTGCTCCTTTAACGAAGAACAAAAGTTTTTTTTGAGGATCAGGTAATATTCAACATCCGTCTGTCGTTCACTGGTTTTGCTTGCAAACTCCCATGTAGTTACTTTCTTCTTAATATAATTGTATAAATCTACATTAAATGCAATCAATAATTTATTTTCATTGGTTGCAGACGCTGCTGCTATAAATCCACTTGACAATAACACTCTTGGTGTCGTGATCTTAGCAGTATTGGGCACTACGTTATTTTTTATCGCCATAGCAGCAATCTGTTATTTCATTAAAAGGTAATGTTGATGGAGCAGTTCTCAGGCATTTTCAGTTTGAGATTTCTCAAACCTTAAAAACAGTTGGCGTCTCCTTATTGTTATAGAATATCAAACGGAAGTAAGTTGCTTCATGCTTATGCAATTGCCGAAGGTTTTAGAACAAAGCAAATTTGAAGATAGTACTGTACATTTAACCTTATTTATTGAGGCATTGATCTCAGCAACTGGTGTGCCACGGATTCTTTGCACTTTTTTGTGATGCTATGAACTAATTCAGATGATACACTGGTGCAGTAATATAATAGCGTTTTTGTTTTTAACATTTGTTTTGTTTTAACTACAGTAAAACTAGAAAATTTGCCGTTCTTAATGTAACGAAGTTTTAATAACGAAAGAATTCAAACTGAATTTGCAAGTTTCAAGAATTTCGCCATCCCACCTTAATTTTGCCCACACTTTGAGACTAATTAATATGCAATTCATGTCAAGTGCCACGATGCCGTAGATTTCAAGACAAAACATCAATCAAGGCCGCAAAGTTCATCATAGGTCTCTTCATTCCTGTAATTGTTCTAAGAAAAAAATCATTATGTTTGCTGTTATATGTCTTACACCATTCTCTCATTAAGAGTATCAAGTTTACGTATCAAGTTCACAAAGTGTGTATCAAGTTTACGGGGTCCATCTCCGCGTCATTGCGCCAGCTGGGCAACACAGCTTCTTTCGAAGAAATGCCGCATCGGTGGCGAGCCGTTAATAACACTGCATCCGATTTGACCAGCCAAGAATTTGAACCACATACTTCCCGCTCCAGAGACGAATACGGTATCGCTTGACCAGCTGGTCGGTGCTAGCAATGATTGTAGCATGAATAATGTGATCTGGTAGCCCCATGTCTGGAGTCTCGGTGCTTAGCTCCGTTTGCATCAGCGTTATAGCTCCGACCCTGCTGATAAGTTTCTACAACAAACAAATAAAACTGTTTGTATCTTGTAGAAAACATTTGTGGATTTCAATTCAACAATACCTAATTATTGTTTTGATATAATCTATACGGTTAGCTGAAAGTCGGCTTTATAAGCAAAATATTTTAATACTCGAATTGTAAATTATAATTTCAAAAAGAATACTTTTAAGAGTGCCATATACTGCAAAATGATGTTACAAGCGATGCCGTTGTAAACGAACATTACAGAAAGTAAAATGTACATAAAAGATAGGATTTTTGCCCGCATCAAGCCAAATAGGACATTGTAGGAGAATTGACGTTAAAGACGAAGCCGTTATAAGCAAATTTTACTATTCCGAGAAAAAATCTAAGTACGGTTATTATTGCAACCAAAGAGAATTTTATTGTTTTTATCTAAAAAGTAATTATAAGAGATATAGGTTTTAGCAAGATTTATTAGTTAACACTTTAGTTGAATACTTCTTATGGTCGAAGATCGATAATAATTGCCTCGTTAGATAAGTAATTGATAGGCAATTGATCCATTAAAGCATGCTATTGCAAAGTCGCCAGATATCACTCGGCACGTCACTCTCTACAGCTCTTTTTTTTGCAGAAAACGAAGAAACAGGAGAGCAAGCGAACACCCTCAGCTTAATACACACCAAAAAGAAAGTACATCAAATATACACTGTCGAATTATTGCTGATCAAGTAACCATTTATGAATCGCATCCTCAATGTTAATGTGTCGGTAAATATGAATTTGCTCTCAAAATAAAAAACGAATTTGATTAAATTGTAATCATATCTTTATTCACCAAGTTGCCGTGGCCAGAAGAAGAGTCTATTTGGGCTTTTAATCAAGTTGCCACCTGCACAGCTGTCCATCACACACGGTGTAGGCTTCACACTGTTTCTTTTTATTGGTGAAAGTCAAACAGGGAAACTGTGAATACCAGTTTTCATGATTTTTGATTTGACCTTACCGGGAATCGAACCTGCGTCTACTGTTTCAGTAACATCCATTAACTTACCTTTTCAGTAATATACCGTTTCAGCTACATACCGTCTACCGTCTCGATCCACTCGGCCACTGGTTTGCAACTACCCCTCGACTACTGATTAAGTCCACTACACAATGAATCTATAAGCTATTAATTTTTAATAGCTTGTTAAAAGATCATCTTTTAGTTTTAGCGAAGTAAGCTGAAGTACAATTGTCTTTCGTTTCGTGTTTGAATTAATGTTAAGGACCCAGTGGCATAAGCGTGGCTGAATAGGCAGCGTGGCCGAGGTAAAGGCGTCGTCTTTACGACTTTCTTGATCGCATGATCCTGGTTCAATTAGCACCCTGACCAGTGGCCACGGTGTTGCGTCCTTGTAAAGTCGCTTTTCGATTATTATCTCTGCTTGGTGGCTTTGAACAAGCGGCAAATTCAGTGGACAAGAATTCAAAGAAATCCACAAGAACATTGGGTCTCTGGAAACTCCTAAGCAGGTGCGGATTCTTCCAAACACACTAAGTAGTAATTGCAATGATAAGTGTGCCGATCGTCCACTAGTAAGCGTTTGACCCTGTCCTGTAACAAAAGGATAAATGTGCAATACAGCAACAAAAACCACGAGGGGATTCAAGCGGCTGAAGCTCCCCTCCCTCTTTAGTCCACAAAAAGTTCACACTATTACTGTACACTATAGTAAATTTCACTTTATGTTTGAAAAAACCACCTGACATTTTTGCAATAAAATTGCATTTCTGATTTTTTTTGGTAGCATGGTATTCATATAACTCAAACTGACTGAAGTATAGTGATGGCGATGTATGATGCAAAGTAAGGTAACACGGCCATCGGGTCACTTGGCCCAAGATTTTGTTGTTTGCCAAGATTTAATCTCAACAGGAAAACAACAAATTTAACTCAAACATTTCTAAGATGTTTCCATTTTTTAAAAGCGCCCAAATTTTGATCACTATCGAAGCTCTGTTGAAAACCTCTTTTAGTTAGTTTTTAGTACGGCTGACAAACTTTTTTTAGCCAAGGATATATACGTAGAAACACCTTATAGGTCTTGTTGTTTCTGTATATCCATGCTTTTAGCAATTAAAGTTAATGAATTCAATCAAATTATGGCAGCAGCAATTTTACTTTTTGCCTTTCAGAAGCGAGCAGAGATCACCAATGCAATAGCAGAGAAGCTAAAAAATCTCCAAATAACCCAGATGAAGACAGAAGTTTTGAAAATCGGCAGCCATTTTCTGATCGAGTTACCCAGCTACCCTTCTGTAGGAGAGATACAGAAAGCATCCGTAGACCCAAGTATTACTCCACATTTCCTAGATATGCAAATTTCCAATTTTCCGAAAACAGACGGGAAGATGATGTAGCAAGCTATCCTTACCGGTTCTCAAACGAACAGCAACATGAAATCTCTAGCACATCCACATCGTTTGCTGAAAAGACTTCGTCTTTCATCACTCGTCCAAAAAGAGTTTATCCGCCTTCTATCTAACCTCATAAGTATAAAACAATACATTACAATGAACTACTGTCGTACTACAGTATCTGAATGATGAAAAGCTATTCTTCGTTTTGTTTTATTTTTCGTTGACTGCCCATTTCGCGAGGTTTACGGGAAGGGACAGCAGCAGCATTAGTTCAAGCCACTACACTTCGAGGTCTTCTACAGTCTTTTTTGCACGGATTAAGTTTTAAAGAAATATCAGTCTATGCAATTTTGCTTTACATCCTAAACTACAGCACTAAGTTTGTTTAGGAAAATGCCTAGTCAGGGCCTCAGATAGAAAATTTTTCAGGGGGTACGAAGGTCGATACCGGGCCCCCAATCTTATTTGGCCCCCCAAGCCTTATCGACGCCCATGCCGTTAAATCATTTTTTGTCGGATGGGTGTAGATCTTTATTTAAAAGTGAGGGGATAACGATATTCGAATACAGTTAGGACCTATGAAAAACACAACTAGACATAAAATTGGTTTAAATCCAGCTAGGGGGTTCGGGGGAGCGCTGTGAGCTCCCCCAGCGGGGTCCGGGGCAGAGCCCCGGTAGTTTTAGCAATTTTTAAGTTTCTCGAAGGTAAAATACAGCATTTGATCAACATTCCAGCACCAAGCTTCCTTAATTTGACAAGCAGAAAACGTGATATACGTGAAAGAAAGTATGTGAAGTGGGGGATGATGACATTGACACAATGTTATACAATGTAATGACTTAATACCGCAAATCCAAATATTTCACTCATAAAAGTTTTAAGAAGTCATCTGCAATCATAGATTTGACAAACCCAAATACCTATTAAACTCATACAAACGGAGTGAGTTACTTATTGATAGTAGTATAATATGTCAACTTTGACTCTGCTCTCTGAGGTTGAAATGCTTTTGGATCTCTGGAAATGTGGGCCCTCGTACATTGTTATACTGTAGAATTAGGACTCTCAAGTCAGAGAAATGTAACAAAACGTTAATTTTGGTGCAAGTGTATGGCTTTTGATACATTTTCCTCTTTTTTTAATCAAACCGGCCACTACTGGATGTCCTAAAGGCTGTGTAGCAAAAATAGCGACCAATTACCAGTACTGAATAGGCGGACTGATATTTTTGTTGTAGGCAAGTTTGATTGTGGTGTTATGGTGCGATACCAAAACTTAACGTGGAAACCTGAACTCTTCCGGGCCCCTTGAGCCGGGCCCCCCTAGGCCGGGCCCGGGTACGATGTATCCCCTGAACCCCCTCTCGCAGGCCCTGGGCCTAGTCATATACTTGTTAGTTGCTACAGTATATTATAGTCTAACCATTGTGCAAGCCAGTGATGGAGTCGAGTACTCAACTTCCGAGTACGAGTACGAGTACGAGTACCGCAAAAAAGTTCGAGTACGAGTACGAGTACTGATATTGAAAAATGTACTCGAGTACGAGTACCGTAAAAAAGTTCGAGTACGAGTACGAGTACTTTTACAAGTTTAGAAAAAGAAATTTTTAAGTTGTATCGGATCAAAATTTGTAGCAAAAATATAAACGAATCCGTTTTTTTCTGTGAGTGGGATGTTAAGAAGGCGCACAACTGCAGGCGACAATTTTCTGACAAGTTACACGCAAAATTACTGTTATATTTTAAACAAATTAGGTACCTTGACGTTGAAAGCAAGTGCACGTTTTTTTGCGCGTCGGAAAAAACCTTGGCTTGCAGAAGCAGCAAATTGCTCATTGTTGCAAGAAGTTCTGTTACAGCCGCAGAAAAATGTTTAACTCTAAAACTGAGCAAAGAATTAACTTTGAAATTTTTGGTAAAATTAAAGCTTTGATGGAAGTTTACGGCAAAGAATGCGTGTCAAGAACCCGTGTTTTTGAATGGCACAAAAGATTTCATGAAGGCCGAACTGAAGTTGAAGATGATGAACGTTCACGACGCCCAACCATATCAAAAACCACTTACAATAACCGAGAAATTGAAAAAATTGTCCGAGAAGATCGTCGGCTTAGTATTCGACTGATAGCAGAATGGATGTCCATTGACAAAGAAACAATGTGGCAAGTACTGCATGAAAATCTGCATATGACAAAGGTCTGTGCGCAAGATGTTTCAAAGCTTTCAACTAGCGATCAAAAAGAAAAACGCCAAGAGGTTTGCGCTGACATTTCAAAACAAATTGAAGAAAACCCTAAATTTTTAGACAGCGTGCTTACTGTACATGCGATGAGAGATAAATTTTCCAGTACGACCCAAAGACAAAGAGACAGTCCATGCATTGGAAAACTGCAAACTCACCACGAATTAAAAAAGCAAAATCAAAATTCTAGGCAATGTTAATCGTTTTTTTTATGTTAAGAGCGTTGTCGTGTTCTTTTTTTTTGTGAAAATCCGAATGAAACGCTGTGTTGATGCTAAGGGAGAATACATCAAAGGGGAAACAAAATAAAACGACCTTTTTTCCTTCAATAAAATTGCTTTATGTCACCAGTTTTGTTATTTAAAAGCGACACCTCGTATACCGTATGCTTCTTTCAATCACAAGTAAGCTTTCAAAGTCCTCTACCCCAAACATGATTACCCACAACAATTTTTTGAGAGCTTTTGCGATTTAAAGTTATATTCAATTAACATTTAATCATCGGTAGGCAAGTTAATGCAAAACATTAGCTTCGTTAACCGCTAGTCCGTTAACAAACTTCACACTTCCGTCAACGTTAATCCGTTATTTTCAGCTTTAATTAACGGAAGTCAATAAAGTCCGTCAATTCGTTAATATTTTGCGTGTAATATACATTTCTTTATGTTCACTCGGTTTTAGAGCACGTATTGACGTTGTTGAGCTGATTGTAAGGAAACATTTTTTGCTATGATGGTGTTTTTGTGTTTTGGAAGTTACGTTTACAGTCTAATCTAGTTTCAAGACAAAAACAAGTTCATATGCACTAATAAAGCTGCGATTGGAAAATTTTTGGAAATTGCGAACAGCGATAATTAATAGACCTATGAGGCTGCAGCTTATTATTTGCCACAAAAAAGATGCTCCTTTCTTCGCTTTCTTCTATAAAGCTCGTGCTAATACGCGACAAGTGTTACCAGTGTCAACTGGTTTGTACCATTATGATAAATGAATGGTGCAAGATATTAACGATAAAAACTTTAACGGAAGTTAAAAGAACTTAATGGAAGTAAATTTAGTCCTTTAACATGAAAAAACTTTTTAACGGATTAACGATTTAATGAAAAAGTTAGCTTCGTAATTAACGGATTAACGATTAATGGACTTGTGCTCTCCTATGCATTTAATTAAAGACTATCTAAAACTTGTAACACTAAACTGCAAATGACGTAGTAGTAAATGTTCTCGAAATAATGCTGCATTTCAAAGGAGGTGACTAAGTTATGTGAGCATAAAATAACAGAGGTGGAGTCGAGGACACGAGGCTCGAGGCCATGGCCAAGGACACAAAAAAAATCCGAGGCCAAGGCTAAGGACAGGAATGCTCGAGGCCAAGAACACAAATGCAAGTGTTTTCCTAAGAAAAAAGGTCTTAAAAATTTTTTTCCGTCGATCTCCAAAAAACGGTCTAGAAAAACGTTTTTCAGCCAATCTACAAAATTTTAACCATTCAAAAAATAGTGCTGTCCTAAATTCAAAAATATTCAAAAATAGGCAATTTTCGAGGACTTGAGGATTTGAGGCCAAGGCCAAGGACTTGAAAATGTGTCCTCGAGAACTCCACCACAGTAAAATAATGCTGCCATTTAATATCAGCTACCAGCTACAACCAAGGGCGTATGCAAGGGGGGGGGGTTAGGGGTTCAACCCCCTCCTCATTGGTCTGTCGACTAAGATGCACAATAAAGAAAATATCACGTTTTTAGCACTTCTGAGCCTGTTTTTTTGCAATGACACGGACTCCAACATGATTTAAAGCAACTTTTGAAGCATTTAGAGTTTCTTAGGGGGGTTAATTTGTCAAAGATATACCTTACAAACCAATAGCAACTTCAAAAAATTGGCAAAATTAGCAAATTTAACCGCTAAAAATGCTTATCATTGGCTTCATCAAAAATATAAAGATGGGGTTTCAGTATTAGTTAATTAATAATCCACTCAAATCTCATTCCATTCGCCCCCCTCCACGTTCTCCAACTGTCTCACTCTATAAACTACAGAATATAAATGCTTGTGAGTTTTTCAAATCAAGATTTTATGATTTACCGGCTTGTAAATTAGAGGACTGAAATGTTACCATTAGCCACCGCCCACATACCTCACTTATGCGCAAAGGCGTACACAGGGGGGTGGGGGTTTAAACCATCCTCCCTATTGATCCGACGTATATCATTCGAAATATCGTCTTATTAAGCAAAACGAACAAGCTCCTTCTTTACTCTCATAGTAATACAAAATATTTAATTATATAGTAACTAACTTTTTTGTTATCTAATGCAACAATGTAAGCGACTAAATGTAATACTGAAACTCTGGAATGTCATGTTACGAGTTAGAGTAACTTTCAGGAACGTAGGCAGGGGGGTTATAGCCCCCTCCCCCCCATTGGCCTGTCAACCAAAATGCAGAATAAGAAAAATACCACGTTTTTAGCACTTCTGAGCCTGGTTTTTGTTCTGGAATGGACTAAAAAGTGATTTAAAACATCTTTTGAAACATAAATTTAGAGGGGGGTGTGGCAAATTTGTCAAAAATAAAACTCACAAAGCAATGAAAACTTTGAAAAATGTCCAAAAACAAGCAAGTAACTTTGATCGCTAGTGTAAAAATGCTAAACATAGGTTTCATCAACAAGCATATTATAAACTTAGGAATAGTTGTGGGCTTTTTAGTATTAGTTAATTATCAATCACTTGTCTCAAAATTTTTTCCCTTAGCCCCCCTCCCAATTATTTTTCTCTGTAAAATATAGACGAAATAGATTGTGAGAGTTTTCCTAAACTACACGATTTTAAGATTTACCAGCATGTAAGCAAGAGAGCTAAAATTTTACTATTAGCCACCTTCCGCATAGCCCGTTTATGCAAACAGTTTAATCAGGTTTACACTACCAATTTCTATGCCATGCTTTAAAAGCATTATTTTTTATCAATATAGCCCTAAAACTAAGCTATTTTTTAAAAAAATGCAAAATTTTCAAGCGCTGGGGGCTCAGCCCCCAGACCCCCAATAGCCTCTGGCGGCTGGGGGCTCTGCCCCCAGACCCCCACAACAGCCCCCTCAATTGCGAATTTCTGGCTACGCGCCTCCCACACTTTGCACTGTTTATAATCATATGAGTTTTCGTAGCTTTTGTTTTGAACAATTTTTTTCTTCATCGTTCAGTTGCAAAGCTTGTGATGTTAACTATAATAGATGTATGCTTAATGCTTAATTGTATTTGGTTTGAAAAGATTTATTTGCATTACGCACTGTGAGAC